>JARHVA010000271.1:5070000-5230000 GCA_037957365.1 Torreya grandis
TTTATTATTTGTGTTTATTAATTTTATGAACTATATTTACATCTTGAGTGTTTTTCATTTTTATTTATTTACTTTTGTGTAATTTTATTTAGTCTTATGTGCTTAATCATTTATTTTCTTGTTTCATTGGTTTCTTATTGGTTTCTCTTACATGGATTTTATTTTTACAAAGTTTTTTTTAATATTATATTTATTTACTATTTTATATGTCTAGATCACTATGGGCATAAATTATTATGACCTTTCATATCATGAGACACTAATTCTTTCACTAAGTGAGTCTATTAGTCCCTAAATGCATACCACAATAGTCATCGTGGTCTTTCCATAAAATTGGTGCATTGTAAATCCAAACAAAGAAAATAAAAAAAAGTAACTATCTACACCATTGATAAACACATTATTTCATTCCATTTTATACCATAATAAATGTTGAAGGGATTAACATGTGCTAAAAATATACAAAGTAGGTGATAAACACTTGCTTAATACAAGACACATATATCCATCTAATATTTTAACATACGTATAAAATTAAACACATCCATAATCACTAACATATCCATTGTCATATATAACACAAGTCAAATGCCAAAAAGAATCATGTGTGTTTGTGTAATATGTCAAATTCTATATAGTGATACATCTCAAAAATGTATATACATTAGTACATCATGTCATATATCTAAGTCTCTTCTTTTCCCTCTGAAGGAAATATGTGGGTGATATTGAATAAGATAATTATGGTTTAATCCTAGGTAGACCCATGATGCACTAATATGAATGACCTATAGATCACTCAAATGCCATTTTCTATACTATATTCACTCATGCAGATCTCCTAGTTAAATACTCTTTGAATGATGGTGCTTTCTATACTGGCAGTAGTGACTAATCATAAAGGCTCATGTAACATGTCACATATTTTAAATCCCTCATCATAAATAATAGTCCCATTTACCTTCATAAGAGTATTTATTATATCCCTTAATTACTCTAACTCTACCTACAATGTGTATCCCTCTCATCTATACCTTTGAGACCAATATATATCATCAGGCATCTGAGTAGCAGAATCTTATATCAATATCCACCCACATCTATCATATTACTCGATTTCATCTTATCTACCTCAAACTATATTCTTTTAACTTCAACCTATAGCCTAATAATAACTATATCTCTCATATCACCCTATATATATTTTCTCACTTTGTCTCCTCATAGCCATGTAATATCCAAATCTCTAACCCTAATCACCTAGAGCAAAGAGTCAGTAAATACCTAGTATTTTGATGATCTCACTAACCTTGATGACCCTTCTCTATCTCTTACTATAGGTGGCCCCTTTAGTTCTAGCCTCATCATAATGTATCTATCTCCATCTCCCTATCCATCACTATCAATAAAAAATAATGGATTCTCTCCTCTTCCATCTCCTCCAACCTCTCCCATCTTTGTATCATCTCCTTAGTATCCTATGGCCTCCCCTATCTCTGTATCATGTTTATGATCATCATCCATATCTCTACTCTATACTTAAAAAAAATTGTGTTAGTGTTAATCTCAAAATACTCATTTGTAAACCCTTCTTTTGTGGATGTGTCTCAAAGAATTCCTACCATCTCTAATTATTTCATCGATGGCATGTATGGAAATATAATCCTTAGTTGTCTTTGATTCTCTAACCATGTTATATAGTCATGTGTAACCTCTATAACCTCAACATCCATACTAGGATATAATGTCACTATCTACACCTATATCCAAATTTATGTTATAATCCTATATTTAATAATTGAACCCCAATATTTTATATCTCGTAATTATCTCATAAACATGTGTCAACATATTAGATAACATGTCTAATTATAAACTCCATCATCACATTATCATACCTATATCATTTAATGTTTTCCTTGTGATATCCATTAATATAACATGGAGTCATCACATAATCCATATGCAGTGCCTCATATCCCCACTATGAATCCACCTCCCTATATGGTATTCATGTGATATCATGTGGTTATAACTAGTCGATCACCTTCTTGTACGACTCCACATATCCCAAATGTGAATGTTGTATTCCTATAATAACATGCCATATGTATACAAATGGATCCTCATTCACTTTACCCCTCAGTTTTCCCATAGGTCCCTCAAATTTTAGATGCTTCCATGCCCACACTTATAATAGTGTCAATTATTCTATCAATACTCCACTTGTATATACCACATGGTGTGAACCCCTATGTAAATGCACTAGTATGCATGATCCCCATGTAAAATACATATTAACATCCAACACATCTCCAATAAAATATAATAATATTGTTGTAAATATACTCATACTCTTTTCAAGTAGTATAAGGCCATTAACAACAACCATCAATATAATTATCAATGTGTTTGTCCCTAATTTAATGAAGTCATCAAAATCAATCCCTTCACTCACCATCAATATCACCTCCTATCCAATAATCTATAATGTTTCACCTCATGTATACACTCCCTTAAATAAACCTATGTCCCACATATCATAATCCTCAAAATAATTCATACATCCTCTAATGTCACAATCATTTCACTTATTGATAGGTGAAATGCACTAGTCTCACTATGCCATTGCTTGGCCAATGCCATCAAAAAATCCTTATCTACCAACACCTTCAGAATGTCCACTATGTATGATAGACCTATGGCCTCTAATACCCCAAACTCATATGGTTTGAAATTATAAATCAACATCAACACTCTCGATCATCTTTCTTATGTTTCTAGTATCAATAATCTCACCTATAAATTGATTAAACCATCCAAGATCCAATTAAAAGAATCAAACACACGAACTACAAATGTAAAACAAATAGAAGTAGAAATCTATTTTTGAGATTGAAATCAAAATAGAGTAGACTTATAAGAATATTTCATTCATAACTCATTAAAAAATAGCTTAGATGAGAGGCGTATTTATAGGTACAATGGAGGCATAGAGCCAAGACATTTGTCAATGTGAAAACAAGAATTTTTCCAAATGGTTTGTGTGCTCCATATGTCAATTTGACGAAATTCTTTCCATGTGCATGTGAACCTTAATTACCTAAATTATGACACCTAAGTGACCTCAAAATAACACTTAAGCAAGATAAATATAAGTGTAGGAATAATCCATAATAATAAAGACAAGGAAATTAAATCCTACACTAACACCCCCCTTAAGCATAACTTAGGTGGGTAAATAAAATTGGGTCCTAACAACATGGCCTGATGAGGTACCCAAGTAAAATTCTACTCTCATAAAGTGGAGGACAAAGAGACAATCCATAAAGAGAGAAAAGAAGAAAAGGACTAGAAGGCCCCCATTGAAGATGATGCTAATGCAACCCATACCCCAAGAAGAGCATGAAAATGAATATACTTACTCTTAGTGAAGGGTTTGGTGAAGATATTAACTATCTACTCCAAATTATAGAAAAATTTGAGATCAATGACCTGTCTATGAATGAGATCCCAAATGAAGTGCATATAAATCTTGAGTGCTTGGTACATTGATGTTAGACCAAAATCCTACAAATCTAAATGGTACTTTATTTATCAAAAAGATGATTTTGGGTTTCTTGAACTAGATACCAAACTTAGTAAGAATCCCCTAAAGCCAAATAGCTTTAGTATCAACATTGATATCCCCTTTGTATTCAACCTTAGTAGATGATAAAGTAATTGAATTATACTTATTACTAGACCAACTAATTTGTCCTAAACTAAGTGAGAAACTATATCCTGAAGTGGACTTGTGATGTTGAATATTGCTAACCTAGTCTGAATTTGTGTATCCAATCAAGTCAATATCAATTCCTACTCCATAATGAATCCCAAAATTATGACTACCCTAAATGTAGTGGAGAATATATTTGGTTGATTTCTAATGCAACTCATGTGATTTATACATAAACCTAAAGACCATGTCCACTGCATATGAAATATTAGGTCTAGTGTGAGTCAAATAGATGAGGCTACCAACTAGTTATTGATATAAAGTAGCCTCAACCAATGGAGAAGAAAACTTAGCCTCAAATTTGAATCTATAAAGAAAGGGAGTTAGAGCTAGCTTACAATCATCCATGTGAAACCGTGCAAGAAAATAAAAAGCATACTTAGATTATGCAATGGTAATCCCTGAGTTAGATTATGAAATCTCAATACAAGGAAATAATGTAACAAACCCAAGTTATTCATAGAGAATATATCATGTAGAGAAATTTTCACTACTATAATAGAGGATGAATAACTCCCTATGATCAATAGGTCATCAACATATAGAATTATAATCAAGAGTGAATTATCTTGCCACAAGATGTAGACATTCGAATCAAAATTACATCTAGTGAACCCAACTATGAGAAGAAATGAGTCCATCTTGGTATACTAAGCCTAAGGGGCCTATTTGAGGCCATATATATATTTTTGAAGTTTACACACTAAGGAATAATATTCCATAAAACCTTGTGGTTGTTCCAAATATATCTCCTCCTTAAGGTCATCATGAAGAAAGGAACTCTTCACATCCATCTGATGAACATCCCAATGATAAGCTATGGCAATGGAAAGAGTGAGTCAAATAGAGTCTATTTTAATGAGTGGAACACATGTTTTAATATAGTATATGTCAGGAACTTATGAAAATCCTTTTTCTACCAATCATTCTTTAAACTTATCCACTGACCCATCTATTACAAATTTTGTTTGCTAGATCTACCTACATCAAACAAGTTTACTTCCCTTAAGAAGTGGTACTAGATCCCAAGTGTGGTTCCTAATTATGGAAATATAATCTTCATGCATAGCTATATCCCACTTAGGAATACTACATGCTTCATGAAATGAGTATGGATCATAATCACAAGTAATGAAAACATGTGAAATACCCTAAAATTATGAATGAGTCCATCTGACATTTGATGGATTCTTAGCCCAATCACCTACACTCTGTAGAATCTATCTAACCCAAAGAGGACCTAAAATTAGAGAATCATAGGGAGATTATTTGACTTCAAAAATATGAATGTGAATGCAATGAGGTGAATTTATTTCACTATCCTCATCATCTAAACTAGAAGAAGAATCTTGATGAACATGTATTTAATCTAGATGATCTGAATCATATGAAATGTCATCATATCCTAGAGAGTCTAAAGAGGAGGAAGAAGTGTCATGTGTGGATTCTTATGGAACATATTGAAAGAATACACTCCTCTTAATGAACAACTCATGTGTGGTAGGATGAAGAATCCTATATCCCTTAACACCTTTTGCATACCCAAAAAATATGCAAGTCCTACACTAACGTTCCATGGCCTTACATTTCTTCTTAGAAATGCAAGCCATAATTAGAGATCTAAATGACCTAAAGTGCTTAACTTCAAGTTTTTTATTTCTCAAAGATTCAAAAGGAGAAATCCCTTTCAAGGCTTTATGAGGAACACAATTTTGGATATAACAAGCATAATTAATGGCTTCTACCCAATATTGTGGTGTAAGTGATTTAGAGTGTATCATATAGTTTGTCATTTATTTTAAATATCTATTCTTAAATTCTATAAAACCATTCTACTGAGAACTATATGGAACTATTCATTTTAGATCAATCCCTTCTAAAGTACAAAACTACTCAAAGTGATGATTAACATACTCACCACCATTATCAATGCACAAAATTCTAGTGGTTTTCCCTAACTGTTTCTCAAAAAGAGCCTTAAAATCATTTAAAGTGGTCAAAGACCTCATACTTTTGTTGAATAAAATACACCCAAGTATACCTAGAGAATTCATATATGAAGGTAAGCATGTACCTATCCTTGTTGAATGAAGGCTTTGGAATTGGTCCAAAAACATCACTATGAATTAGCTCCAAAATTTCAATGACTCTCCATGATTTGACTTTATCATATTTCTCTTTAGGATGTTTACCAAGCATGCAACCTTCACAAAAACCATCATAAAAATGAACACGAGCCAACCCTAGTACCATATCTTATTGACTAAGTTGTTCTAAGTAGTGATAGTTTAGATGGCCAAATCACTCATGCTATAGTTTGATCACTCGATCAAAATGAGTGAGTAATGCAGTAGAAAGATAATCAAGATAAAAATTTGAGAAGGTGTACATCGTTGATTGGTGATTTTCTTTCCCAATGTCCATTTTAGTATTACTATGCAACACCTTAATGACAACAAAATCTAGAGTAAACTCAACTTTCTTGATAGATCCAATGTGGGTGATTTGATAAATAGATAGGAGATTAGTTGATAGTGATGGAACACATAAGACATTTTCAAATGTTCCATCATTAACTTCAATAGATCCTCTCCCATAAAATTCAATAGAAGTGTCATCACCTATTAGAATATATGGCATAGAACGTGGCTCTAAGGATGAGAACAAGTCTCATGAAGAAGCCATGTAATGTGAGGCACTAGAATCAATCACCCATGTGGATGACTGAGATGCTACTACAATAAGGGCCTTGCCCTTACCTTTACCCTTACTATTTTACTTTACCTTAGAAGACTCCTATGCTGATGAGGTTGATTTGACTATATCAAGGACATTGATGTTGTTTTCCTCAAGCATCTTTGTTAAATGATCAATCTATTTTTGCATACATTTTATTTCATCATGCGTAGTTCTCTTACAATAGGCACATGTGATCCTCTCTTTCTTTGATTTCCCACCTAAAGAGGAGGACTCATATGATACTTTTGGCCTTGTATCTAATTTTTCACTTTTTCATTGCTCTTGGTCCTTATTTTGTTTCTTCTCCTTATTTATTGAAGTCTTTGGTTTGTCATGACTCAACAAAGCATGTGATTTGGAGGACTTCAATGTACCCATTTGGATGAGTTTTTCTTGATCCCTAGTTAATTCTTTGGCGAAATCATCTAAGGATGGCATACTCCATATAGAAAGATAGAGACAAAAATTGAGTAATCAGGACCTAATTTTAAAAGAATAAAGACAATAAATTATTCATTCTTTTTATCTATACCACACAATTTTAATTTCAACCTAAGTGATTTAAGTTTGGTAAAAAAAACTTCTATAGTGTCAAAATTACTTGGACTCAAACTAATGAGTTCATTCTCTAGCTCATCACCCCTCATTACATATTTCTTCCCAAAATTTTGTTCCAAAATGTTAAAATATCATGTGGTGATTTATTAGATTCAATGTGAAAGAGTAAGTCAGGTGAAATAGACAAACATAAAAGACCATATGATTCAACATACCTATTATACCACTTAGTTTTATCTACACCAAATTCTAGTTTAATTTCCATATTCATGGTTATCCTATGCAAACCTTTACTTATTATAAAAATTTTCACTTCAGATATCCAATCATGATAATTGAATGGAGTGAGAAGAGGAACCAAATTGTGATCCATGATGCAGTGCAAGCAGAAACTAAATGAGCAATAGAGAAGGCAAGGCACTCAACAACCCCCTAAAACTATTAGGATGAACCTCCCCAATTACAAAGGTTTGGCACTTTATGTTTTAGTTCATATAAAATCAACACTTTAGTGCATATAAAATGGGCACTAATTTTTTATACAATAAAGCCCATCAAATCTTAAGATATCATGTAGGGCCAAAGACAACCATAAACATGAGTATAAAGTTGATTCTTGAAGCTTCAACTCATGTACCAAGGATAGATGATGCATACACTATAAATAATATACTACACAATAGATCTACACTAAGATACAATGAATTGTAAGTACAAATCCACACAATAAACCACAAAGATATAGCCGATGTTGTTAAATTACATGATTTGGTGTAGTATTCACCATCATGTAATACACATAGTAACAAAATGACTATTTAAAGTTGTTGAATATGTAGTATAGTTTAGTATTTAATATCATGTAATACCCATAAAAATAAGTGGTTGGCATAGAAATGAGTGAAATCTTTGCATTAAAGGCATAAACAACAATGCACGCTAGTAAAAGATGGATGTTAGACTCAGTCAATGATGCATCTACAAATGAGCAATTTGTGTAATGAGTACATAAGTGATGGTGCAAGATCACAAAAAATGGACATTAGGCTCAACCAAAAAAACATCCATGAGGAGAACAAGAGTGTTAAATTGTGAGTTAAGCAAAGGAGAATAAATTTTGTTTTGCTTTTGAGGGGGTTTGACCACCTGTCAAAAGTAGACCTCAGTCTTGATCTTCATGAAATAAAGTGTTGAAAAAAAATGTTAAATAAATCCTTAAAATATGATTTCTCACAACAATATTGTTTTTATAAAAAAATAATTAAAAAAAAACTCCTTTAATTTTCTCCATCATCAAAAATATAATTTTTTAAAAATTGTATCACAGTCAGCAAAATTGTGATAACTTTCATAATTCTTAATGAAATTATTAATTTAAAAATGATCCAAAAATAGGAAACAAAGGAGAATAGAACCTCAAAACATTTATGAGTGATTATCTACCATTTTTTTGTAGTTTTCAAAATAATAGTCATTTTAAATCAAAAAATGGATTTGCAAAAACAATAACTTGTAAATCTTGCCTCCTTATCAAAAAATGATTTAGTATTTTGTCCAACTAGATTGAATCCTGATTTAATATCTATAAAATTTTACTTATATGTCCAACACAATTAAAATAATTAGAAATATTGATGAAGTTCACCAATTAGAGAAAAAAAGACTGTAGATGATACACATAGATCTATAGGTTTCTTCTTTATAATCTTAGTTAGAATATAAACTCAAAAAACTACTCAAGATTTAAATAAATTAACAACAAAATGATGTTTTTTACAAGAAAAGAGTTCTAATACCATGATAGAATTATCCAAGATCCAACTGATAGAATCAAACACATGAACTACAAATATAAAACAAATAGAAGCAGAACTCTATTGTTGAGACTGAAATCAAAATACAATAGAATTATAATAATATTTCATTCATAACTCATTAAAAAATAGCTTAGATATGAGGCATATTTATAGGTACAATGAAGGCATAGAACCAAGACATTTAGCAATGTGAACACAAGGCTTTTGCCAAATGGTTTGTGTGCTCCATATGTCAATATTGGTGGGTAAGGGTATCTTTACCCACCAATTTGACTACAATTTTCCCAAGTACTTGTTCACATTATTTACCTCATTTATGACATCTAAGTGACCTCAAAATAGCACCTAAGCAAACTAAATACAAGTGTAGGAATAATCCATAATAATAAATACAAGGAAAATAATATCCTACACTAACACAAACAATTACAAAAACACTATGTTAATCCTATTAAACTCCTTAAATGATCTCATGTCATATCCCTCTCACTTAAAATTCATTCCCTAACATCATATAATATGGCACTTTATTCCCTAAACTCTTTAGGATGAATTCACAACCTTTTATGACAAATTCTCTACTCTCTATGATGATTTTGTTAATGTTTTTGATGAATTATCTACAAATTTTGATGAATTCTCTAAAGTTTCCAGTGAATTCATTTTTCTTAGGAATGCATTCACTAGAAATGGACATGAATTTGATGTCTTATTTTCACCTTCCTTTTGAGTGATTTCATCATTTCCCTCGATGAATTCACCAAGTCAATGCCAAATTCACCATTTAGATAACCACTTAATTGTTTTATTAATTTTAATTACATAATAAATGCACATAAATTACTAACAAAAAACTCTAAAGTGTAACTTACTTCATCTCCACTCCTTGTTATCTAGTGATATGTTTGGAATTACTCACTACGATACCTATCATTTGTGATATGATCCATTTTATCCTCACCACTCAAATAAAAATCACTCACTCCAAATAATAATAAAATTAAATCTCTATAATGAAATTTCACAAATGAATTTTAAATTACCCCTAAACCCTATTACATATTACTCCCCATCACTCCATTTTTACCCTCACATTTAAAATTTTCACATCTTACAAAGCCTTTTTTCATCCAAATTTTTTGTCATCACTTAATTAAATTGAGAAATATCTTTAAAAAATATTGCAACTAACAATTTTGTAACCTTTTATCAACATAGAATAGTTTATATTTTTTTTCAAGACTCAAAGCTTACCATCATTAGGATATTACATTATCACGTCTAGTATGGTGCACCTTGATTCATGTAGCATAATTAAAATGTACAGTATAAGGATGAAAAATATTATTTTTTCCAAATATATTCTACAAAATTTTAAAAATATGTGAAAACCATTTTAAAATAACTCTCTATAATTTTTAAGCATTTGTGTTTATACAAGTATCTCCATTATTGATGTAAATTTATTCATCCATCTCATTCTCTCCCACTAAATACTTTTGATCATTCATCCACTTTCGCACACAAACACCTGAGGGGGCATCATCACATTCATTTTTACTCTAATGTTTTACTCCAAAATAATCAATGTTCTACTTTATTTTCTATCCTTTGAAATGACATTGCTTTACAACATGTCCATTTCAAAGAGGGAAAAATTTAGACACCTAAATTTCACCATTTAGTGTATAAATTAACTTTGATATGCTAACCCTTCACCATCCCCAATTTGAATTCATATTACATCATTTCACTCCACTTTTATAATAATTGATTAATTTATAATTAATTAAATTAAGTCACGCACAATTATTTTATTTAAAACTAATTAAAATTGTGTATTTTACACCTCATTCATACATCCTCTATATTTTTATCAACTATATGTTGATTCATCCAACCACTTCCTGAACCACATTATGAGTCATCTTAGAACATTTCAACCAACTTATGAGTCACCCATTGAATTTTAAACTACCTTGACCCATTCATGTTAAGTCACTCAACTACCAACTAAATATTGTTAGAAGCATAATGAATGATGGGGGGGGGGTGGTGAATCATTATCTTAAAAAATTCATTTAATTCCTTACCATACATGAACCATCACATCAACATATAGATCAAGTAATGAATAAACAATCAACCATACAAGCATGAAACAAGATTACATAAGATAACACATAATATATGTGGGAAACCCTCGAGGGGAAGAAAAAACAATGATAAATAATAATTAAATATATTCATATAATTAAAAATATCATAATTTAGTGAATTACTAACTCCACATGGAGCACCAACACCAACTAGATAAGCACCAACCTAGCTAGGCTTTAGAAGGTACCAACTTGCAAAGAGGTATCAACCCCCTAGATGACTCATCACCAACTCAACCACCTAAAAAATTTGATAAAATTTATAACATATTATTTGTCATAAAATATATGATTATAATTTTATTTATCTCTTCTCTCTCTTGTATCCCTCTCAAACAACGTTATAGGCTTCTTCTCTCAACTAGGTCTCTTAAAGATAGATTAGGTCATATGACCTTGATATTTATCTATATTTACACTATTATATCATCATGATATTTTATATAAACCCATATTATGTTCGAAACTACTAGTTAATCTCATCAAAGTTTTATTTCCTTTGTTTGCATACATCTACTCTCTAACTTTATAATTAGGCCTATTAGGCAATGTTCTTATAAAATCCTCTTGGTAGAAAATAAAAAATTTAAAACTTGTATTAACTTCAAAATAGGTATTATAACACATTCAATACATGATTCAATAATTATAAAATGTCATCCTCAACTTAAAAGACCAAAACCTCTTTTAGGCCTTAAGGAGACCTAATTCAATTAGGCCTTCAGTAGCACATATTCCCCTTTGATCTCTTTGGAACACTTTAAAGATAAAAATATGGAAGTAAAATGTCATATACAACTCAAATATAAACACACTAATTCATATTAGGTACATTAAATTTTTTATCTTCAACCATCACTTGAAGCACACCATTAGTATTGTTCACATTAGGCCTTCACACATAGAGAGGTATATCTTGAATAACTAAAGATAAAACATTATTTAGCCACATAACCATGAAAATAAATAAAATAAACATAACCTAAAATAACTAATAAACTTTACTAGGTACTTTATACTTCATCCCATGGGCATAGAGCCTCAGAAACACCTCTACAACTTACTCACTTAGAACTATTAGTTTTCCTCAAAGACCAGTTATGATGACTTAGACCTCAAAAACTTGTATAAACATATTTAATGACTTATAATTAATGTATATAATAATATTATATAATTATATAAATACCATATAGAAATATAATATATTCAAATTGTAAATATTGGTCTTACAGACCAATCTTATGACCTTATATCTCATTGTCTCATCTTAACCAGACAAGTCAACTTGTGAGTAACTTTTTCACTATATTTATTGACCTCAAAAAATTATACCAAAAATTTAAATTTCATAAAATTCCTAAAAACATCTCTATGTACTTGGTTTCGTCATATTTTCATGAGAATGCATTCCTAATCACCTTCTCACTATTACTTGGTTTGTCACTATTTCCACCATTATGCTTGTTAGCGACTCACTAAATTGGATGAAAAGATTATAATATTTTAGGGTTATAACCTATAAAAAAAACTTGATGGACATGAAACATAATTCTCAGGCTTCATCATGGATCCATTTTCATACTTTGACTTGCTCAAATTTGATTACTACAAAAACATCTCTAAGAAAATATCACTTTTTTGTAGGTTCTACTCACACACCTAAAAAATAAATCACACTTAGAGGTGACTAGGATAGTATATTGAAACCTAAAATATATTACCTTATCATACCCATCCATTCTTGTCACTTTTGATCAAAATTGAATCCTTATTTTGGTTCTAAGAGGGTTTAAACATGTTTCCATTCTTAACAATCATTCATAAAGCGTAACCCCTCAACAGAAAAATAAATGATTGTAATTTTGAGTTAGGACCTATCCACATCTAGCATGCATATCTTAGATTAAAATTAAAATGTTTAATGATCTAATGATCATAATAAATTCATTTTGGGTTGAGAACCCTTCATTATGTGCAATCGAGAGACCTAAAAATACTTTTTTTTACCTTAACCTTCAATATTTGACCTAAACTTCATGAATACACTAAGGATAACCTATAATACATCTGAAATTAAATATTACATGTGTATAATTATCTTGGAAATAGAATCTCATGCCTCATTAGGCCATGTTCTCACCACCTTTTTTTCTACATCTGAGTCTTTACACCTCATTATGCCTTGAACTAACCTTCAAACCTTTTTTTAAGTTCTAAAAACTTCACTCACATGCTCAAAACATGTTAAAAGTCCTTATAAAACCTGATATCACCATTCCACCATGCCTCTTCATACATAATACTAGGCATCCTATGGACATACCTTCTCAAAACACTACTAGGCTCAAGTACTTGACAACTTTGACAACAAGGACTCTCCATGATAACCTTAACATCACACATGGAGACATAAGAACATGTACCAATCATATATCATAATCTCAAAATCACTATAAAATTGGTCAATATTCTCTTCTCATAGCTACACTCTTTAATGACCTCATGAAGTCCTATGACCTCATAACCATGCCAACTAACATCAACACTTTATCTTGTTATAACACAACACTTAATAGAGCACAACTAAGAAATCAAAGAAAATAATGATATCAACCTTCTCAAGAAACTTTGACATCAATGCCAAACCTCAACAACATGAATAATTCTCAATAATCTCCCCCTTTGTCATTTATAGTAAAACACATTACAAACCAATTATTCTCATCTCCCTATTTTGGTCTTTCTCCCCTTTTTAGATAAATTAAAAATTTATGTATGAAACTCCTTGGATAACACTCCTTGAAATAAAAAAACTCAACACATAGGACTATGAGTTTATGAGTCATAAAACAAACATGTTCCCCCTATCTCCATGTATAGAATTTTGGAATAACTCACATACTCTTGGATTTAATAAAACACCTAATTAAGTCTCCCTAAGTACTTGGTTTATTAGATGATTTCTAAGTGTATTAATTACACCCAATTCCTATCTTAAGTGTTCAAATGTTACCTTTGGAGGTGGTTTGGCCAAAATGTCTACAATCTAATCTTATGTAGAAACATATTCAAGTTTGACACTTTGTTCACTTACCTCCTCTCTTAGAAAATGATCCCTAATGGGAATGTGCTTATTCCTTGACTACATGATAGGGTTATTTGAGATGTTTACAATGATTATATTATCATAATAGATAGGTTTAGGACCATCATACTCCACCTTATAGTCTTTTAGGGTCAGCCCCATCCATAAAATTTTAGTGAAACATGAATTTGATGTAATTAATCAACCTCATAAGTGGATAATGCTACTTATGGTTGCTTCTTACTTATCCATGAAACTAGGCACCCACCTAAGAAGAAATCTCTTCTGTTGGTATTCTTTCTATCATCTAGAATTCCTACCCAGTTTGCATCTATATAGGCTATCAAATTTAACTCCTTGCTCCTTAAATACCACAACCCATACTCCATAGTCCCTTTGAGATACCTAAGTATTATTTTAATTAATTACAAATGATTTTCATTTGGATCTACTTAAAACCTTCCCACAAGACCTACTTCTTGCATGATGCCAAGTTTAGAGGTAGTGGTGTATATCAAAATTCCTATCATTGACCTATATGGCATTTGATTGACCTTTGGAGACTCATCTTCCTTGCTCAAATTACACCCTATGATCATAGGTGTAATAACTACCTTGTAATATTCCATCTCAAAAATTTTCACCATCACTCTTATGTTTTGGATTGTGAAATTAATATACCTTTTTTATATTGAGTGATTTGTAACCCAAGAAATAATGATAGTTCTCCATCATGGACATTTTAAACTCTTTTTTCATCACCTCTAAAAAGCCCTTAGTTATGTTCTTCTTATTTCCACCAAAGATGATGTCATCCACATAGATAACTACTATCAATCAATGGCCATCTTATAATTTTATGTATAGATTACTATCTTTAACTCCTCTTTTAAATCCTTGATCTAATAGATACCTATCCAACCTAGCATACTAAGCTCTAGGAGCTTGCTTTAGACCATAAAGAGCCTTTCTCAATCTATAAACATAGTCCTTGTCACTTGATAGTAAGAACACTTTAGGTTAATATATGTACACCTCCTATTACAAATTCCCATTTAAAAAGGAGGATTTGACATCTATCTAGTATACATTGAATCCTACATATGCTAAAAATAGTTTGATGGCCTCTAATTTTTATATTTGTGAAAATGTCTCCTCAAATTATATCACTTAAACTTTGCATATACATTGCATACAAATATAGCATTGTTCATAGTGACTTCTCCATATTCATTCAACTTATTTTTAAACACCCATTTTGTGTCAATGACATTTTTGTCTTTGCGCCTAGGAACTAGTTCCCAAGTCTCATTCTTCTCTATTTGGTCTAAGTCCTCATTCGTAGATCATATCCAAAATTTTTATTTGATTGCTTATATAATATTATTAGGTTTAATATTAGATAATAGAGCAACATTATCTTCATTTAGATTACTTAAAATCTTCTCCTTGTTTACATACCTGCATTTTTGTTGCCAATGATTTGACATTCATGATGATCTATTTGAATCTGTATTGATGGGCATTTTAAGTCTTATCTTTCCTCAACTTCTTATTATTCCTTATCAAAATTTATAGTTTCCCCTTCATTATTAAATTCCATATTCTCCAAAGTATCCTTTGACTATGAGTGTGATTTCCTTGTCTCATCAATCTTCACATTGGTGCTTTTCACTATCTTCTATAACTTATTGTTATAACATCTATAGGTTGACCTCATTGATGAATGTCCTAAGAATATACCTTCATCAAATCTGAAATCAAACCTTCCTAAGTCTTCATCATATCTTTTGATGAAATATTTTCTACCAAACACTCTAAAGTGTTCCACTTTAGTAGGTCTACCCTTTCACAATTTATAAGGAGTCTTGTTACCATTAGTCCTTATATGTCCTCTATTCAAAATGTAGACTACAGTGCTTGCTACCTCTCTCCAATATCCATCAGATAATATAGGATTATTTAACATAGTTCTAGCCATCTCTTGATATGTCATATTCTTTCTTTCCACTACCCCATTTTGCTGAGGTGTCCTAGCTACTAAGAACTATCTCCTTATTCCATAAAGCTCATAGAAGTAATCAAAATAATTAGACCAAAAATCTCCTCCTCTCTCAGATCTTAGGCACTTTATCTTCTCATTATTCTCATTATCAATAAGAGCCTTGAATTTATTGAACTTGTCAAGAGATTCTGACTTTTCTTTCAAGAATGCAACCCAAGTCATTCTTGTGTAGACATATATGAGTAACATGAAGTATCTATCTCTTTAAACTATTTGAATTCTTGTAAGCCCTTAGAAATCAGTGTGTATTAACTCTAAGTGTCTTATATTAGAGTACTCCATGGATTTTAACCTTCTTCTAGTCTGCTTATCATGTTGACATGCCTTGAAAAGTTTGTTTGTAAGTTTGGTGATCATAGACATGTTATTCATAGAATTCTTAGTGATTATCTTGACCATATTATCAAAGTTTAGGTGACCTAACCTTCTATTCTATATACAAATTTAATCTATTTTACTCATAAACCACCTCTCCTTATTCATTTGATTTAAGACATATAGATTGTTATTAGTCCTCTTAGCATTGATAATTAGCCTTCCTTATTTGTATATCCTTATCTCACACCCTTTATCATAAAAGGTTAGTGTGTGTCTTTGATTTCAAGTTTGACTTACACTAGATAGGTTATGTTTCAAACCTTTCATATTTAATACATTTTGTGTCTTGGTCTTCCCATTGTCTAAACTCAAAATACTCTTTCCAACTATATTGACAGTTTGGTTATCTCCAAACCTCACTATTCATAAAACATTCTTCTTCAATGACATGAACTTATTTTTATCTCCTATCATGTGGCTTGAGAAACCACTATCTATATACCATTTCATTCCTTCATCTTGAATGTGAAAGGTAGTATGAAATAACATAAAATCCTCTTTAGTCTTCTACTTTTCCTTATTAAATAGTCCATCTTGACTCTTGGGATCAATATGATCAAACCTAACTTAATTTGGATTCCATACCAATGTTTGAACCTCCTAATGCAATTTAAGAACTTCATATATCTTGTTGAACATTCAGGGAATTCTAACTCTAATATAATATAATCTTGAAATATGTCCCATATTATGATAGATGTAGAAAATACCATTTTTGTACTTACCACTTGATTGATGACTTATTTTCCCATTGTCTTATGATAACTTATTCCTTATTACATTGGGATGCCTAATTAGTCTTTTCATGTTGATAATCTTGACTTGTTTTGACTTCTCACACTCTTTCTCAAAATTTCTCATCTTGTCTATGAGTTGCTCATGATCAACCTTCAAGGAATCTAACTCTATCTTCAACTGGTCATACTTAACTTCATTTGATCTAAACTTTTTATTGACACCATCTAACTGATTCTTGAGATCTTTAATAGTATTATTTTGATGCTTTGAGTCATCAAAGGTACTTATGAGCTCATCTTCAAGGTCTAATTCATATTTTCCTTCTTCACTAACATATTAGACTTATTCATCATACATGTTGTCTTCTTCCTTTTGATCACTAGATATATTATGCTTCTTAGGATCACCTTCAAGCTGTTAGACTTGCTTCAAAGGTATAGGATATCATACCAATTTTTGGAAGCATAATGATTAAAGGTGGTGAATCTATCTCTTATAAAATTTATTTTAATTCCTTTTTACCATAAATGAACCATCACATCAACATATAGATCAAGTAATGCATAAGCAATCAACCATAAAAACATGAAACAAGATTACACAAGACAATAGATCATATATGTGGTAAACCCTTAAGGGGAAGAAAAATCATTGATCCCTAAATATGGACTACAATTCTATAAGTCAAAATATCATAATTTAGTGAAGTATCATATCCACATGGAACTCTAATCTTAACTAGCTAAACACTAACCCAACTAGGATTTAATAAACACCAACTTGCAAGGAGGCACCGACACCCTAGATGACTCAGCATCAAATCATTCACTTAAAAAATTTGATCACCTTTAAGTCACCTTTTTTATCATATAATATATGATGATCATATTCTATATCTCTTCTCTCTTTTCTATCCCTCTCAAGCTACCTTCTAGGCTTATTCACTTACTTGGGTCTCTTCAAGACATTTAGGTCATATGACCTTGATGTTTACCTATATTTTCCATATTATATATTCATGATAGTTTATATACACCCCTATTATGGTCTACATGACCTCCTTTAGATAATCAAAGTGTTATATCTTTTGATTTCATACATCCATTCTCTAACTCCATAATTAGGCCTATTAGGCCTTATTCTTATACAATCTTCTAACTCACACACCTCTTGGTCAACCATACACACTTATACACTTGGATCACCTTTAAAATAAGTCTTATATCACATTTCATACATGAATAAATAATTATAATAGTTAATCCTCAACTTAAAATACCAAAACCTCTTTTAGGCTTTAAGAAGGCCTAATTAAATTAGGGCTTCATTAGTACATGTTACCTTTTGATCTCCTTGAAACACTTTAAATCTCCATACATGTAAGGAACACTTCATATACTAATTAAATAGACCCCCACTAAGTTTATATTAGGTCCATGACACTTTTTAGCTCTAACAATCACTTGAATCACACCATTAGTGATAGGTTGCTGTTATACCTCTCATTTAACTAATCAATGGATTAGAATAATTTTATACTAGGGCTGGTGTCCAAGGATATATATAATGATACCATTGTATATTGGAGTTTATAGTTCACTATTTAGGAAGTTTACTCTACTATGATGTCTGAATTCTAAGAATAGTAAATAAGATCCTAATTCTATTTTGAAAAAAAGTAAATCTAGAAGGTTTGTTAACTTAATATCTCCTATTTAATTCACACAATAAACATCCAAAGCTTAAAAATTTGGCATAATAAATTATGGTGTCCTCACTCGACTTGACCAATTGGTTAAGATAGTGTGATATTTTAGAATGTGAGGATGTTGTCTATTATTACTTAAAATACTCCTAGAAAATTCTGAATATGAGATGAATTAAAAAAATTTACACTCTATGAAATTAAAAGACACACTCTTGCATAAATAAAATTCAATTTCATTGAATTGAAATAACCTTTGCATGTAATGGAAAACACATTTGCATTAAAATAAATTCACACTTTACTTTTGAAAAGGAAATCACACTTTGCTTTGAAAAAGAAATCACACTTACATTGAAAATGAAATTCACACTTTAATTTGAAAGGAAATCACACTTTGTAGTGAATGAATTATTCATATATTAAAGAAATAATTCTATACAATAAACTAAAAGGTACTGATTTATCCTGATCTTTAGAGAGAAGTGGGCCCTTGCTCCTTCCTCAGAACATGAATAGATTTAATTAGTAATGAAAAGAAATGTTAAACTTTATTTTATTATCAAAAGAACATATAAAAATATGTGAAACTACACTAGAATGCTTCTGATCATAACTAATTGACTAACTCATTGATTAACTAACTTTTATCAATATTTGGAGTGCGAAGGAGACATGGATTTAAATCACATCTCAACATCTATTCATAAAATACAAAATTTGGTGATCTAAATGGCCAAACATGCTTATTAAAAATATAAAATATCTAGGAATTAGATACCATGCATAGAGGAAGGTATTGGAACTAACTCAACTAAAAATAGATGGAAAAGAACCAACATAGATCCAAAGAGATTAGATCTGGTTTTAAAAAATTAAAGTAAAAATACATCCATATTTATTTAGACAATTACTATGAATATTAATGTCTAAAAATAAGATATATAACTATGGGAAGTCTATTTTTATATAATAGACATATTTAGAATTGATATCTTGATTTTTTGGATCTAGTTGGACATTTTTGGAGCATGCTTAGGCATCTTTAGAGAATTATGTAGAGGTCTTCAGATCATCTTTGAAGTAATTTTGGAGTGCCTTCAAAGCATCTTTGGAGTGTCTTTAGAGCATCATATCTTTAGATCTCAATGTATTCTTCACCAAATCCTCAAAACTATTACTAAAAAGGGTTTTCAAAACTATTTGATGTCTTCTCAAAATATCTTTCCATCGAGATGAATTTATTTACACAAAAATATGCTCAATTCATCTAAGTGAAACATAATAAGAATATAAAAAATCAATAATATATTACATACAAACAAAATATAATTTCATTCATCTCTTACTTAAATAAGACTTTAAATATTAAATGTAATGTAATATTAGATATAATGATCTATGTGGAATGATCATAATTTAACCCTCACACTTTACCTTTTACAAGTCCTCTTACAAACCTAGTAGAAGAACTAGTCTTTAATCCAAAATTCCAGATTCCAACCATTGACTAAGATCATAAATCTAAAAATGGTGTCCCAACCATTATGACCTTTGGGTAAGAATCAATAATATCTTAGTACTATGTTGAGCCATGTTTGAAATTCAACTTCTACCTAATTATTCCAACTTACCAAGGGGACATAGGAAAAAAAATAATGGGAGGTATAAATCTCATTCCAATCCATACGTATGATCCTCCATCTAAGAGCTAAGTGATAATCTATGTAACTACTCGATATCTTTGAAGACTCCACCTAATGGTGGTGGGAATCATAACTTCCCTATATTTTAAAACAAGTAAAGTCTCCCACCTAGATATGCTTACATTGATGGAATTGGTGGAATGTTGGATCATAAAAGATCTAAAAGATGATACATTGGATCACAATAATTCATGGTATTTATTTTTCATGTATATGTGGTACATGGGTTGAAAAATAATAAAAATATTACGAGCCTCTAGAAATTGGGCTCTCATACATAGACCTATGGTATTATACAATTACAAAAATGTATTGTCTGCTTGTTTCCATGATATTTTATTTCTCATATTAGAGAGGAAAACATGCAATTGTGTTTCCCCTACAAATAAATTCACTAGAAAACAAAACTAATAACCCAAAAACATGTTAAAAATATAGAATTCATAAATTTCATCTTGTATTTCTATGGTGGTTTTGAGAAAGACATATATAAACATGTGCTCATCCTTAATAATATGAAGGAATCCAAGAGAAATAAACTATATCTACCATTTATATAATTGTTCGTGAAGAAAAAGAACATAGGGAGAGGAAGGTTGCCTGCATGATTACAATTTTTTAGAAATTGCACAAATATTTTGAATAAAAGTTTGAGACTTTTATAGCTATTAATAGGACTCTAATTTAATCTTAATATTTTATTCTTCCAATTTATGAATTTTATGCTAGCCTTTATTCCAAACTAAAATCATTTCTTGGAGTGAAAATGGGAAAGAAGGAATAGCCCTTATAGGTCCTTCAGTTTATACTTCTATTTCCCTCATCTCCCTCTACATGGCTTGTTGAAAGGCTTGTAACACATTAGTTTGAGTGGTTAACTCTTGTATTCTAGTAGTATGTTGAGTGATCAATGCATTTTTACTAGAAATAGACTTTAACATATTATTAATATGAGTATCTTTATCAACAATAGAATTTTGAAAATTAATAATTTAGGTATTTTTATTGGAAAGGGAATTATGTAAAGTAATGAATTCTTAGGTTTGAAAAAAACATTAGATTATTTGTTCTAGTCTACTAAAAATTTATTACTATAAGAATTACTTTTTGTGCCCTAACTTGAGTAATAGATTCTTCACATATTTTTAGATTGAAAATAATTTGGTTCTTGCCTTACAATGTTAAATAGATATAATCCAATTATACATGTTGTTGTCAAATGGTTTCTTCATGTTAAATAGATATAATCCAATTATACATGTTGTTGTCAAATGGTTTCTTCTTCATAAGTATGTTGGGGGGAAGATGGACCTTATTTTATAAAGAGAGAATTATCCTTATCAACTACATAGTGTAAGGGTATTTCTAATTTTTGAGCCACAATATCTTCTATAAGGGTTTCTTCTTCAATAATTTATTGTGCACAGGTTTCTTCTTCATCTACTTTTTCAACATCTATAACTTCCATGGGAGAGATTAATATTCCTGAATATTTATTGTTTGTACATATCCTTCTTTTCCCTCTTGTATGATGAGGTAATGACTTTGTTAGAGTTTGACTGAAGGGTTAGGGTTTTTTATGAAACCCTCATTCATCTTTCTAATATTCAACACAAAATCTTTAGATCTTAAGGCATTGAAGGTGGGTCTTCCTAAATTTGTGTTATTTTGGGAGGAGGAGAAATAGGATGTGTTGATTTCTTATCAAAAAATTAGGATTTATGGAGAAAGGAAGACTAGGCCTTTTCACTTTTAGGTTTTTATAGAAAATAATTTTGAAAAATGAGGCTAACCAAACCATGGTGTCTGATGGACCCAATTCCTCTTTTTAATTTTTTATTAACATTAATTATGGCATGGTGAAGAAAATATTGAAGGTTTACCTAGTAATCTTCTCTAGTGGCTCCTTTCCACAAATGAATTAGAAGTTACATGGCATCTCCACCAACCATAGTATATTGACCATCACATGTACGATACTTAATAACCTAAAATGCAACATTTTTCCATGGCTATGGAAGGTTGTATCACATGATTACTTTGGACACAACTTGTGGGGATTTAGCCAATCTAGGATGGATCTCATTTACCTCAATGAACATTTGAATGAAGTAGACAAAACTTAATTTATCTATGATAACTACACCTTCCTCAAGAATTTTAGAGAGTACACTGATCATAGAGGAACACACTATAATTTTTTCACCTCTGAAAAAAAATGGTCCTTATCAAAATTTTCAAATAATTCTTGCACAATATTTTCCTAAAAATTTTGAAACATTTTTAAGAAATTCAACCATCCTACTAAATCATAAATATTTCTAGCTGATTCATCCTGAAGCAATGTATCTAATGATTCTAGTTCACTTTTCTTCTTCCTACTTCCCATTTTTAAAGTTGTCACTATCTTTTGAAAACCTAATTATGCTATGAAAAATGAAACTTCAAATTACATAGGGTACATAAGAAGGTAAGAAATTAGGGATACAATGCAACAATCAACAATAATGAATAACAAATCAAGATATATTATGAAATTATGACAACAATTATGGTGGACACTGTGAAACATGTGATATTTAATGGGAAATCACTTTGTTTGGTCATTATCAAAGATATGGTATAAGGGTCATAATTGGCAACACTTAAATCAATATCCACAATGATTTTTGCATTACATCATATCTTTTTGAAAAGGTCCATTTTAAAACATGACATCAAATTTTTAAATGTGGTGATGATTCTAGATTCATCACATCCACATGGCATCCCCAAAATTTGTCCATTTGAAAGTGTTGATTGATTAACGATTATACATGCTGACATGAAATAGAAAATACTTAATCTTTTTGGAAAATAAATATAAATGTACCTTTGACATAAGAATCCATGCCTATATCTTAGGGTTACCATGTGTCTTACATGGATAAAGAAGTTTGATAAGATAGGTTAGTTGACAACAATTCATATTTTATTACAAATGTTTTCTTCTAAAAAATACCATTTGTTGGTTTTCACCTTTCAGTATTTTTATTTTTTACACTTTTTTTATTTTATATTTTTTTATCACTCCTCCTTTATTATATGTTTATTGCAAAGATCATTTGACCTTAGTGGAATATTGGGTTATTCCATAAGGTCAAATTGGTCTTGATTCTAATCAATAAACTCCTCATTACTAAGAGGTCTTCTGTATACATTAAGATTGTGACCATTAACCAAAGGTGTCCTTTGGTCACCATTAATTGGTTAAAGCTAGATGGGGCCATTACTAAAAATGGTTTTGATTAGGTATGGTCATAACTATCTTGTCCTAAGCTTACCCTTGAAATTATAGAATTTATAATCAAATAGAAGTGCCTAATACCCTCTTGAAACTATATTTCTCTAATGTTAGTATCATGCCACTACTTTCTCTATTTATAGATCATATTGGTCTGAGTGAGTGAATCCCTTCTTAGTTCATTTGGCCCATTTAGTTGTATGATTATTTATTTTTGTGATTCATCAAAATCAATTCCCATATCATTTGTTGTCTTCAATGTTTGTAATTCAAATTCTATTGGTAATAAAGGGTTTTTTTCATACACAAGTTTGTATGGAGAGAATCCTATTGTTGTCTTCCATGTTGTATTGTAAACCTAAAATTTTTTAGGTAATCTTTCTACCCAATATTTTTTGGTGTTTTTTATTATCTTGGTTAATATGTTTTATAGTTCTTAATTAGTGACCTCCACTTGCCCATTAGCTTGGGGATGATATGGTGAGGATTTCTTGTGATTGATCTGATATAATTATGTGAAAGATTTGATGATGTTAAAAATGAATTGGGGCCCTTAATATAAAATAATAGATCTAGGATATCCAAATATCATCATGATATAATGATAGAGGAAATCAACAACCATTTCTTTCTTAGCAAAGATGAGTGCCTACACTTCAACCCACTTAGTAACATAATCAATACATACTAATAAATATTTTTTTATGAAATGGTGGGTTGATTAGTCAAAAAAAATATAAACCCCAATTTTAAATGGTTTTAATCTTATTTTAAGATGGAGAGGAATTTTAGAGGATAGAGTAGGCTTATCCATCCTTTGGCAAGGATCACATTGCCATACAAACTTTTTGACAGCCTTGTAAAGAGATGGTTAGTAATAACTTGCACCAAAGATTTTATGAATGGTCCATTTTAATAAATAATGTCCTCCTCCTGGTTCACTATCACATGTTCTTATGATGTCATATACTTCATCTTGTCTAACACACCTATGAAGTGTATGATTAGGTCCAATTTTAAAAAACATGCCTTTAAACCATTTGAAATGAGAACTAGATTTAAGATTATTATTATTTTTTTAATAAGTAAATAAATGAGGAAATTTACCTATTTCAAATTAATTTTATATGTATACAAGTCATGGGGAGTATTAAGTTATAAAAAATCACTATTCATATAGAAAAGAATCCTCCAGAAGTTCATCTTCACATCTAGTGATCAACCTAGACAAAAAGTTAGCAACAACATTATAGTTCCCAGGTTTATCTATAATGGTAATGTTAAATTCTTATAATATAAATATCCATCTAATTATTCTCCCTCCTCCTACTCATTAATTAATTAATTAATAACTGAATGATCTATACAGATAAATACCTAGTAACTAGTAATGTAATGCCTAAACTTATTTATAACATGGACACCAATAAGAAATTATATTCATATGGTAGTGTAGTTATTCTCTATGGGAGTAAGATTATTTATAATATAATAAATGGCATACATTTTTTCATCTTTAGATATTTATCCTAAAGTTGATCCTAATGCATTATTGGAAGCATCAATATAGATATGAAAAGGGTTTTCCCAATTAATTCCTTTCAATATTGGAGCAGTTATGAGTTTGTTATTTAATTTTTTAAAAGATTCTTGACACTTATCATTTCATACAAATACACTATATTTTTTAGCAAAGGAAAAATAAAAGCAACTATCTTGTTGAAATATTGAATAAATCTTCTATAATATCCTACATGATCAAGAAAAAATTTAACATCAATTTGTGTTTGTTGAATGGGGAGATTAAAAATTACATAAATATTTTTTGGCTCTACTTTTATTCATTGAAAAGAGATATGATGTCCTAAGACTATCCCTTCATCATCCATTATGATGCATTTCTTATCACTCAAAGATACTTGATGTTATTCACATCTGGTATGTAATTTATCCAAATTTTTCAAAGCTTCATCAAATGTAGTACCACAAATAGTAAAATAATCCATGTATACTTTCACATAATCATTTTTAAGATCATAAAATATGGCTAATGCTACTCTCTGAAAGGTAGTAGGTGCATTACACAATCCAAAAGTAAGGAATTTATAAGCATATGTTCCATAAGAGTAGGTAAATTTAGTTTTATCTTGATCTTCAAGGGCTATTCAAATTTTATTGTATCCACTAAATCCATCTAAGAAATACAAATACCACTTTCCTACCAAATTGTCTAGAACTTGATCATTAAAAGGCAAAGGAAAGTAGTCTTTCATAGTGGCTTTATTCTATTCTTTGTAATCTACATAAACTCTCTATTTTACATTGTTTTAGACACAATAAATAGAGGTGAAACCCATTAACTATCAGATATGGGATGGATAAATTTTACTTCCAATAGTTTTTATATCTTATTAACAATTTCTTTCAAGGCTAGGTTAATTCTCCATTATGGTTGTCTGACTAGTCTAACATCTTCATTGTAGATTTGATGTGTATATACATTGAGATGTATTCCTTTAATGTCATTATAATCCCAATAAAAAAGATTTTGTGTGTTGTACCAATACATCAAACACTTTTATTTCCTTTTGTTTAGTTAACCAACTATTTATAGTCAATAATTTATTAGGTTAGATTGTAATCTATTTAGTGCTAAGAATAATGGAATTTAGTCATTTGTATTCACTCATCAAAGCATTAAATGGATATGTGTGCAGTATTAAGATATGAAATTTAGATATTTTCCTGTAAAATGTTTCACTTGTGGAAAGCATATTGGTTAATGGACAATGAAAATCTTGTAAAAATGAATTTGGCCTATTTTGAGCCTAGTCAACTATGGATTAATGATTGTCTTGTGGACCAGATAAAATGTCTTGATTCATAATAGTAGAGGTGGATTCTTACCATTCATGTTTCTTAAGATCATAGATATTATTATTTATAGCTAAGATACTAGTCTTTAGATCTAAGCTAATAGTCTTCAGAGCTAAACTATCGATATTTAGAGATAGGCTTTCAGACTTCAGAGCAAAACTATCAAACTTTGGAGCAAAATTGTTAGACTTCAAAGCTAGAATTTTTTGGTCTAAATGTTTTATTATTTTTTCCTCAAAATTTTGGACATATTATTTTATGGTAACCATGGCTAAGGAAGATACACTAGTCTATTTTTGTTCAAGATGATCCACCCATATTTGTTCATAAAACCCATTAAAGGTCTAGTGTGTGTATAAAGAGATATCTATTTAGCCTGAATTCTATTAGAAATGGTCATGTTTCTAGATATATAATCAATTCATGCTTCAACAATAGATAAAAAAGGTATAACAAGAATGATTGGATATCCTACCCTCTTTGGTTTAGGTTAAAGGATCATAAAATTCATAGGATATTCCCATGATTCTATGGTGATTGGTACAATCTCCATGTTTCCTTCAGGGGCATCACTAGATTGATCTACCATTTTCAACATTGTAGTGGTAGGCTAAAGACTTGTAAAATATAAAGACTCTACTATGGTGACAGTCATTATGTTTATGGTAACACCTAGATCTACAAAAACATTTGGAATAAACTTGTTCTCAATTATCATAGTCATCACAGAATTGCTAAGATCTCCATATTTAGAAATAAGTATGGTTAATACTAGTAAATCAATAATTTTGCTAGTTACTTGAATTGTTTTAGGATATTTATTATTTGTTCTTGGTGCTTTGATGCATAATACTTTAATTATTTGATTTAACTCAGGAATGTTTTTAATGTCTCTTAACAATAGAATTTATATCCTCATTTCTTTTAATCCATGCATCAATTTAGAATCTTCCCTATGTTTATCTTCCTTAAGTATCTCAATAAATAGAACAAGGGGATTTTGAATTGTGGTTGGTGTGGTTGAAGGTTATACCTTTTTTTTGGTTGGTTCTTGGACTACAAGTGGCTCAAGAGTGTTTTCATCATTGATAGTTTTAGTTATGGTAATAGATTAATCTCCCACTACATTCCCTCATCTAAGTTGAACATTACTACATTTAGTTGAATCACTTACAACATTACTTTCTTGATCAACTTCATAAATAGGTTTATTTTAACTATTCCTTCGATATACTACTAGTTAGGTAGGTAACTATGATTGGTTAAACTTTTAATCAATTGGTGGTGGCTAAAGTTGTGAAGGCATCAAGGCTTGATGTGGAGAAAACCCACTTTGTGGCTAATATTGTTGATTTGTCCATTGAGGTGGTGGCTATTGTACCTAATGTGATTATTGGTTTTACTAGTATTCTTAGGGTTGTCAATGATTTTAAAGCATTCTCCACATCTATGGCATCCATTCTTGAGTATCCTATGGTATTGTTTGTGGTGGTACCCACATTGGTGGTGTGACTTGTTTAGCCCATGGTGTAATCTATGGATTGGGATAATATCTTGGGCCAAATTGATTTTGATGTTGAGAGTATTGGTTTCCTTATCTTTGGATAAAATTCACTTCCTCAACTATAGGTGTTAATTTTTTCACTTGGTTTCTTATAGTAGGAAGGTGTTTTCAATTTTTGGTGTCATTGTCTAGGTCATAAATACCACATAACTCTATTTTGTGTAAAGGAGAATATTTTACTACATGTTTGAGTCTACATCTAAGACAATATATTGATAACTATTTAGTCTTGGTAGCATTGGATTTTTATTTGAGGCCATATAATGTGGATGTCAATTTTATTAGAATATTTGTCTTGAAATTATCAAATTATTCCATTAATTGGCCAACTCCAGTTGATTTTGCTAACCTTGATTTCCTTATGTTAGGTCTTGTCCTGGAGTAGTTAGTATACAATGCTAAAATTTAATGAAAGGTTAATTTGTCAATGTCACCTTTTCCCATTAGGTTCAAAGCATCACATGCATCATCATCTAGCCCTTTACAAAAGACTATCTTGATGACCTCCTCAGTGAATTGGTATCTACTTTGTTTATGGGCAAATATAAACCTATCAAGGTAATCTTCTAAGGTTTCAACTTCATTTTATTTGATCTTGAAAAAGTCTTCCTTCCATTTTTTGAATTTACAATAATCTTTATATTTATCCAAAAATGCAATTTTTATTTCATCCCAAGTGGTTATGGAATTACCCTCAAGGCCCATGAGCCATCTCATGGTTGTATCCTTGAGTGTAAATGGGAATAAATTCATTTTTTGATTATCTATGAGATAGTCATATGTTTGGTAGAGAATCTAAAATTCAAAGAGGAACTAATTTGGATCCTTTGAGAATTTAGCTCTAAAATTATATAAAATGGATGGTGAGTTATTTTTCATACAAGTTCTATCATTAGGACCTAATTTGATGATCTAGGAATTAGATCCTAGGCATATAATAAGGTGCCATGTATTTAAAGCACATCTCAACATTTATTCATAAAATACAAAATCTAGCGATCTAAACTATCAAATCTACTTATTCAAAATATTGATGATCTAGGAATTAGATCCCAGGCATATAAGAAGGCAATGGAACTAAATCAACTAACAATAGAAAAAAGATAACCAACATAGATCCAAAGATATTATATTTAGTTTTAAAAAATATAAGTACAAACATATCCAGATCATTTAAGACCATTACTATGAATAATAATGTCTAAAAATAAGATATAAATATGGAAAGCCTATTTATATATAATATATATCTTTAAAATTTCTATCTTGATCTATAGGATCTTGCTATACATCTTTCAAGCACACCTAGGCATCTTTGGAGCACCTTCAGAGCATCTTCAGAGATTCTTCAAAGCATCTTCAGAGATTCTTCAAAGCATCTTTAGATTACCTTCAAAGCATCTTCAAAACATTAGATCTATGGAGCTCAAAGTATTCTTCATCAAATACTCAAAACTATTGCCAAAAAGGGTTTCCAAAACTATTTGATGTCTTATAAAAGTGATACCTCCATAGGATTGTATTTATATACACAAAATTGTGCTCATTTTATCTAAGTTAGACATAATAACATGATAAAGAATCAACAATGTATTACATATAAACAAATGATAATTTCATTCATTTCCTACTTAGATAAGACATTAATTATTAAATTTAATGTAGTATATAACCAAAATATAACACTTATGGATAGTTTTTATTAGATATAATGAGCTATATGTAAAGCTCATCAATTAGTATTATTCACATTAGACCTTCACACACACAGAAAGGTCTATCTTGAACAAATGAAGATAACACATTATTCAGCCACACAACCATGATAATAAATAACATAAAATAAACATATAAGACATTAAAAATTTCACTAGTTACATTATATTTCATCCCATAGGCAAAGAGCCTCAAAAATACCTCTATAACTCACTCACTTAGAATTGCCAATTTTCCTTAAAGACCAGTCATGGTGACTCAGACCTCAAACATATGTATAAACATCTTTAATGACTTATAATGCATATTCATGATCATATTATATCACTAGATCATTCTCAAATAGAAAGATAATATAGTCAAATGGAAAATAAATCTTAAAAACCAATCTCACGCCCTTATATCTCACTCTCTCATTTGAACTAGACAAGTCAACTTGTGAGTTACTTTTTCACTATATTTACTGACCTCCAAAACTTATAAAAAGCATGAACATGTCTTAAATTTTTTTAAAAACATATATATGTACTTTGTTTCATCATCTTATCATGAAAACACATTCCTAATCACCTTCTCACTATTGCCCAGGTTTTTTACTATTTCTACCATTAGGCCTGCTAGTGACTGACTAATGTGGATGATCAATTTATAATAATTAAGGTCTATATCCTATCCATAAACCTTCATGTACATGAAATTTAAGTCTCAAGCTTCATCCTCCATTTATTTTCATACTTTTACTTGGTCAACTCTGACTGTTATAGTAAATTTATGAGAAATTAACACTTTCTTATAGGGTCTATTCACACACTTGAAAACTAAATCACACATGGAGGTGATTGGGAGAGTTTAATAAAACCTCCAATATCTTACCTAAGCATACCAATCCATTCTAGTCACTTTTGATTAACATATTCAACATCAAGTCCTTATTAGGGTTCTAAGAGGGTTTAAACCTATTTCCATTCTTAACAATTGTTCACAAAGCATAACCCTTCAATCCAAAAATAATACTTGGAATTTTGAGATAGGATCCTTCCCCATATACCATGAATATATTAGGTTCATTCTCAGGTTGAGAACCCTTCATTCTGTACACTCGAGAGACCTAAAAATGCTTTTGCCTTAACCTTCAAGATTTGACCTAAAACTTCAATAATACATCTGGGATAACCTATCATACATACTAAAAATCTCACCTATGCATACTTTCCTTGGAAACTGAACATCATGCCTCATTAGGCCATGGTCTCACCACCTTACTTTTTACACCTGAGTCTTCACACCTCATTAGACCTTGAATTGAACTTCAAACCTTTTATAAAGTTCTCAAATATTCACTCACATACTCACACAATGTCAAACATAATTTTACAACCTTGTCTCATCATTCCACCATGCCTCTTCATGGACAATACTAGGCATCCTATGCACATACAGTTCTCAAAACACTACTAGGATCAAGTACTTGATAACTTTGATAATAAGTAATTTCCATGTTGATCTTCACATCACTCATGTAAACATAAAAACATGTACCAATAATATCTTATAATCTTATAATCACTAGAACACTGATCAATAATATTCTCTTCTCATAGCTACACTCTTTAATGACCTCATGAAGACTTATGAGCTCATGACCATGCCAACTGACCTTCAACACTTTAGATTGTCATAACACAACACTCAACAGAGCACCACTAATACATAAATGACTAAAATAATGATATATACCTTCTCAATAACCTTTGACATCAATGACAACATCAATGCCAAACCTCAACAACATGAACAATGCTCAACAACTATCCCCCTTATTCTCAATATATAGGAATTAGTCATCATCCATTAGGATAAGGATTAAAATCTAACTATTGATTATTTTAATAATTCAAAAAATTCATATTATTCTTATTCATTCATCTCGCCACCCTCAATATTATAAATTAGCATGAAATATTCCACTCAAACCATCCACCTTAAAGCTATCAAAACTCTATCAAATTATCCTTTTGAATCCATTAAGAATCAAAGTAATTTTTAACCACATTTTTACAAACTTCCTTTGTTTGTAGAAAATTCAATCACCCACATACATTAAAAAAGATCAAATACACCATTGATTACATAATGAAGAAGATGATAAACATACATTTCATGTGATGTAAGTAGTTCACTAGTTATCTTTCTTCTATTTTTCTTGCTCTATCATAAAGGTTAGTATAGTTTAGTCAAGATTACATTGAATTTGTCTTCTTATTTACATTCTAAATTTCTCAGTATACACTAGTCTTCAAAGATCATGTAAATGAGATATTGCAACCCTAAAGAGCTTATTGACATGCAATATCTAAAAATCAATTAAAATGATTTATAAACTAAATAAGAGTGTTATAATTTTGAGAAAATATGTCATTAAATACAAGAATGTTCAAGGAAAATCTTAAAATTTATTTATTGATGCATGAAATAATATTTTTACTATATTAGACCTTGTTTGATGATCATAAGGTTATCCTATAATCATTGGTTATACTATAATTCTAATGTGTCTATGTTTGATGATCATAAGGTTATCCTATAATCATTGGAAAAAATCCATAAAATATAACATTGGTAATTTTCCATGATTTCCAATCATAAAGATGCTTTTTTATTTAATGAAGTTTGGGTTTATAGTTAAGAAAATAAAATTTTTATCTTATTGTCAATTTAAATTGAGCATACAACTCATATATATATAAAGTGTGGCAATGGAATCTTATTCAATGTTTTGTTTTACCTCATATTTAATATGTAACACCTTTTGAAAATAGTTTATAATAAGCTAGATGATTTTTTTACATGCTACCTTATATTAGTTGTTATAGGTTTCCCTACATGACTATTATAAGGTGACCTTGGAAAATTATGATGTTAGTAGAGGTTCTTAAAGCATTAGAACACGCTAAGGATAATGATAACTAGGATATACTTTAGTACATAGAATAATGTACCATATTCATACAAGAGGTTGGGTAACAAAAACATAGCAAGTGTGAATTATCATGAGTTAAGTAGGAAGTAAGAACAACCAATGATTTATTAACATAAACATAATATTTGGATTAAATTAGATAAAAATTACTCACAGATTATTCATGAGTATGCATGAAAGGAAAAAAGTAAGAAACCACATAGGTAACCATAATTAGATAAGTCTCTATTTATCTCTTCCAAAGTAAAACTCTATTCTTCTTACAAACACAGGTATATATAGATGTTTCCAATCTATGAATGTTCATATTATTCTCATACTTGCTAACAAAAGTGGAGTCTATTCATATTATAACCTATTACAAGTCATAGAGATAGGATAAAATAGACTTGTACATAAAAAAAATGAGTACATAATGCATGAATATTATACAAATATCCTGCACAACTTTACAATCTAAATTCTTCTCCAAACACTTTCCTAGACTTAAAATGTTGTCTCATCCTGAGAGAACATCATAGGATCTTTCAAAATTACACAAGTGAGTAGAAGTTGAATAAGTGGTTAGACCATTAAGAGTCATAGTAAGCATTCAAGGTGTCATTTTTGGTTTTCACCTCTTGCACACTACTTAGCCACCCTTTCATGTTTTTAACTAAGTCTCATATGAACTTACCACCCTTTATGGGTTTTCAATAGATTGTTGTAACTAGGTAGCTACCCTTTATGGTTTTTCAACCAACCTAGCCCCATTTATCTTACTAAATCATCCCCAATACAAAATGTATATTTAAAATTGTTCAAAATTAGTACTATGCATAGTACTTAACTTGATGGAGGTGGCATAAAGATAGATGATGATTGACCAAAAGAGTCCTTACACTTGGAATGCATAGAATTTCATCGAGCAATGATCAGTTAGAGATCCAATGGTGGTTGATATGTAGGTGTGTTGATAATTTGGGTGAATTTACTAGAAAAGGGAGTCAGATCAATATTTTAGGCATTCTATTCTAACATGACTTCTTAGACAAATCATAATAGGGTACACAATAGAGCATGGTAACCAATGATTTGCTTGAGATCTATATCATTGGTTATACTTATGGCTGCCTTGGTGTTGGTACACCTTCTCTAAATCTTGCCACTCAGCTATTCCATCTTATCTACATGACATTGAGCTTGAAGGCTAGCAAAGGAATTGCATAGAACCTCACTTTACCAATTAAGGAGGTTATTTTTGACATTATTCATAGCATTGATCAACTCCTATAGTGATCCATCTTTCTCTTCTCTAGTGGTAGTGTGGCTACCCATGGTGGTTTTGGTGGTGGTGGCCATTGCAAAGTTTATGTTGAAACTAGTTAGAGAATTATTTAGTTGCTGATTTTAGTCTAACAAGCTATACATAACCTATTGTGCTTGTACTACATTAGTATTGAACATGCCTTAATACTCTTCCAATAAAGTGATAAGAGTCACAACCTTGGTTTGAATATATTATCATAATGTATTGAGGACATAGAGTTTCTAGGCTACACACCAGTCTTTGGTTAACTTAGAGACTAGAGTATTGAGTCTATAGTGGTTAGACATGACTTGGTCCCTGATTGCTTGAGATACCAACTCATAACATGCATCTTGAATAATATTGGTAGCTTCATAAAGATGAGCCTTGAACTAAGAATTCTCAACCTTTAATTGATCCATTTCTTACTCCAAAGAGGTGGCCTTATGCATAATGGACTCCTAGAATGCTACTGCACCCTCAAGTTTTTTCTTCAAAAGGAGTCTAGAAACATCTAATGATGCTTCCTACTAGAGTGAGAGTGCTCCTAATGTGCCTAAGGTCACTAAAGGGTGAGGTCATGGCATAGTCATAAGTGGGGGAAAGAAGGTGGTACACTGAGCACCCAAAGTTTGGACATCCCATAGCTACATACCTTCCAAAGGCACTTATATGAGTTGTGGAACTAATTGAGTTGCCACAGGTTCTACTTCTTATTTTGGATTCTGTAATTCAACTTACTACTATTAAATTTCTTATTGTTGCTATATCATGGCTTCTACTATAATTTTGAGTTACTGTGTAGCATCTTTAGCTTATTTTTGTTTGACCTTCTCCTCCACTTTTATAATCAACTCTTCTTACATAGCTTTATATTTCACTATTTCCTTCCTCTACTTGAAGATTTTATGCACATTCTTCTTCTTCTTCTTCTTCTTTATTTTATTCCACCAAGGTAGTAGCCTTGGCTTGTTCAGTCACATCATATGCTTATGATTGTGCCTATGCCTTTGCTACACTTTCTTACTATGCATGTACTTAGGCCTATTATTAGAACAAAGCTTCATCTTCTTATTCCTTTTTTTTTTTCTTTACAGCTTCCTTGGCTTGTTGTTTTGCATATGTGGCATCTTCCATAGCCTATTTTATATTGTTCCTACATTTTGTTTCTATTTTTCTTCTTTTGCCTTAGCCTTGGCAGTGAGCTCAGCTTCTTTGTCCTTCTGATCTTGTACCTCCTATGATTTTTTGGCTATATTGGTAGCTTATTGTGACTTTTTAACCATGTCAAGGGATTTTTATCAATTAAACTTTGTCTTAGGCATTTTGTGTGGCTTTGGCTTCTTTAGTTTACTGACTTATTTATTATTTTTATTATTAATCATGATCCTTATGGCATTTATTTTAATCCTTTTTGACTCTCTATTATATTACATGAGCTACTTATTCCATTGAATCTTGTTGTTCTTCTAATGTGGGTTACTCAAGTGTGAGCTCTTAAAACTCTTAGGCTTGAGATGTAGGTGGACAATCACTTAGATGTACCATAGAGATGGAAACCTATGCTTTCTTTCATCTCAAGGTAACCAATAGATGTTCAAGTGGTGGTGAAGTGGAGGATGGATCAGGCTATTTTTTTGTATGATTGTTGGTCATTTTAATGTGCATTCTTCAAGGGTAGGGGAGACCCTAGCCTCGTGCCTAAATTATGTTTTTTTCATGAGTGACTCTATTAGGCTTTTTGTAAGTGGAAAAAAGACATATTTAAATGCAAAGGTGGTAGAAGGATACTACTAGATGAAATCAACCCTTCACTATAGTTTTTATACATCTTGTTGATGTTGATGGATGTAGGGCATGGTGGTAGGTCAACCCACATATTTAAAGGAAAATTTTTATGTATTTGGAACATGAACACAACCTTTTAGAATAAGAAGTCATTATACTCCTCCCTATCATAGAAGTCTCTAGCCATATCAACAATCATTACCTAGTAGACCTCTTGTTCATCTATGCCCATCTATGGTAGGTCATATGAACTTGCAATCTAGGGTACCTTAGGATCATCTAACTAGGTCATCATGTTCCTTGTATTTCACTTTAATAGAGGATATGTAGATTGATACTCAATAAAAATATTTCACTTTACTTTTTGTTCTTATGAACTAGTGACTTTTTGTCATTGTTGTGTTATATGGATGGTTTTACTAGGTGGTATGGCTTGGAGTGGTGTCACCCACCTAGATGTGAAATATTTCTATTTGGAAACTTTAGTCTATACCATGGCCATGGTGATAAAGAATGGTAAAGGTCCAAAGGGAAACCTCAGTAACCTATGGATATGTATGAATACACCTTTTGATAGCAAGGTGATAAAAATGTGTTGGCCCAAGTAATGCATTACATATAGTGACACTCAAGGATGTGTGGGGATAAACTCCAAACACTCCTCCCATCATGGTTTGAATTTTTCCTCATGATCTAAGGCTCCATGCTCAAGTTTTCATATGAGGTTGTGTAATTACTGTGCTCTAATAGTCAATGTTGGGGTATACCTCTCCTTTAAGGGACTTCCATTGTGTAAAGCATAAAAAAATGAGAAACTAGTACTAGAATGTCTACTTGGGTGATGTGTAATTCTTTTAAATATTTATGATCAGCTCCTGAATGAAGTATTTGAGCTAATCAAAATAATTTTTCTAATGGATCATGCAGTGGTTGATGTCCATGACCCCTTTTGGAATTTTTTATAGACTTGGTCATCTACTAAAATAGACTCTGTGTGATGCATTCTATGAGGATGTGCATTGGTTTTACATGAATTTCATTAATTGGAATCCTTTTAGATCATTGAAAATACAAATATCTAACCTCATGGAGAATATGTGGAATTATCATCTTGTATGGAGAAAGTGAGTCCCTTCATGTAGACATGCCCAAAGTTCGAGCCATAGCTTCTATGTTGATGACACCTATGGTGTTTGGGCCAATAAAGATACTACCATCATTTTATCAATTGAGAAAGACTTGTAAAATCTCCCTCAAGTCACCAAAAATAGGCATTTAAATTAGGCACTCAAAATTTGTGTTTTGGAAGTGGTGGTGAGCTATGAGATCTAGTGGTTACACAACATCGATGGGTTATGGCTGAAATAACATCTATTCGATTGATTGAAGGAAATAAAATGGATCTAGATCATTAATTTTTTTTTCATAATGACATATTGATTCTCATTAATTTTTTTATGGGTTTGTTAAACCCATCATGTGTTGTGAATTATCCATTATTGTTGAAGTGATGAAATTGAAACTTTACTGGCTATCTACACAATAAAACTAGCTTGACTCTTTAAAATTTAGCTCAAGAAAATATTTACTAGGGTAAAATGCAAACTTAGTTCACAAGGTTATGCCTTTATAGATTTCATACATATTTATCTCTATGTAAATGATATGTTGAGTTGTCCATTTAACATGAATGCAATTGGTGATGTTGTGCTTCTTTGATTTGGCAATTAATACAGTTACTCATTAGCACATGTGTAGAGATACACCATTATGTTCCTTAATATTTTATATGAGTATGAGTGGATGATGTTTATGGGCCATTGATTTACTAAATATTAATTTAATAAAACCTTAGATCTAGCATTAACTACTTGGGGATGACCTTTATATGGAAAATATCTTGGTTGATGTGATTTTTCCATACATTTCCCAGATTTAATTTATTTTATTTCACTCCTGCTGACATCTATGATGATGTATATGAATTCTCTTTCACATGATTGGTGCATTCTACACTTGGTATCTTGGTTCCAAAATGGTATTGAAGATATCATCTACAAACACACACACACACACATAGAAAAAATAAACACACAAAAATATGTAAAAATGATAAATCCTAATCTACTTAGTGTTACTCAGCACCCACTCTCTTAGTAGAATGAGATAAATTAAGACTATTAGTAGTAAGGATTAAGGCTACATCCATTCAAACATGCTAGCAAAATGGTTTCCTACAAACCACTCAAAATAATAGTTTCTTACTATAATATTTCATGTATAACATAAGGCCCTTTCCATTGAATCTTTAATTTTCCTAAAAATTCTCTAAAATGACTATCATATAACCAAACTATTTGATCTTTATGAAATTCATTATCTTATATATTCCTTTCATGTCATTTTTTTTAGATATACTTATTAAATTCCTACATCTAATATTATCTAATTAATATTCATCCATCCTATTCAGTTTGAGAAATCTGTTGATGAGAGACTCACAATCCCCTAATCTCATTACCATTGTAATGCATAGACTAGGTACCAAATATTCTATTGGCATAATTTATTTAATTCCATAGGCCAACTGGAATAGAGTATAACCTATATCGCTTTTATAGTATGTGAGATATGCCCATAGAATTGTAGGAATGGGATCTTCCCAATCATCCTTTTTGACATCTTAGATCTTTGTCAACAATTTTCCCAATAATTTATTAGAAGCCTTAGCTTGGCCATTATCTTGCATATGGTACATAGTAATTTTATGATGAAAAATCATGAATTCCTCAGTAAGAGCCTTTATGGTGTTATTTAAGAAGTGTGTCCCTCAATCGCTAATCATCTTTATGGGGCATACAAACCTTGTAATAATGTTCTTGTAGAGAAACTTTGTTGTATCCTTCTCACCATAGTTGGGAGTTGTAATAGATTCAACCCATTTAGTAAATTAATCTATCATGGTGATAATATAACTTGCTTTACTTTGTTTACTCAATGGATTGATAGGTCTAATAAAATAAATACCCCATTATTCAAAATTTTATTTTGATGAAAAAGGTTTTAAGGGAATTTCTTCTCTTTGGATTGGTTTACCCATGCATTGACATACATCACAATATTGCACTACTCTATGTGTATCCTAAAAAATATTTAGCCACAACAACCCACTCTATAACAACTTCTTGGTAGTAGATTCTCTATCAAAATTTATTCTTGCTATTCTTTGGTGTGCCTCTTGTAAGATTTGTGGTCATTCATGTACCATAAATACCCTGCATAGTACTTCATCTTTCCCCAAATGATAAAAAATCCCATTGATGATGGTATATGGCAAAGCTATATTGATAAACTACCTCTTATCTCTTTCTTGGTATTGCATAAGGAATACTCCTTACTCAAGGAAATTAACAATTACTTCAAAAAATTTAGGAATCGTAGAAATGTGAAATAAATGAGAATCAAGATAATCTTCCTATAACTCTTCTAATTATTCACCATTAGGAATGTGATTGAGATGATCCAAACCCATGTTTTCTATGCCAAGCTTGATATTAATGGGAAATTGAAATTCCTAAAATATCATACCATCTAGAAATGTGTCTTTCAGGTATTGGTTTAGTGACTAGGTAATATAGAGTTTGATGATCCATGAAAACTTCAAACAGTGTTGTAAAAAGATAGTGTGAAAATTTCTATAGTGTAAACACTATATTTAGTGATTCTCTTTTATTTGTCATGTAATTATTTTTTGTGTTATATGACTTTTAGTTTGTAAAATGTATGGGGTGGTCTAGTCTACCATCTCCTAACTACACAAGCATAACATTGACTATGATACTCGAAGCATAATGTGTACATGAAAGGACTTACTCCAATTTAGAAAGATGAGGATAGGCACAGTGACCAATCTCTACTTTAGTTTGATAAAGGCTGCTTAACACTTATAAGTCAAGATAACATTCACACCTTTGCATAGTATATACTCCAATGGAGATGATATGGCTGCATATCCCTTGATAAACTTCTAATAGTACCCTATATACCAAGAAAATATAGTAATTTTGTGGATTTAATTGGTGGAGGCATACTCATATGACTATAACTTTTGCCTAGTCTATTAAAATTCCTTCACTACACATTATATGACCTAGAAAGACACTAAAAGTTGTGAAAAATAAACATTTTTAAAGATTCATAGTAATGCATAGAGTTCAATAATATTCTAATATGAGATGTAGTTTAGACAAATGTTCTTTAAACAAATAAAAGACTACCCAATCATTGAGATAGACTTCTAAGAAGTCATGAATTAAGTCCTTGAATGTAGTCACCATTGCACGAATGAGTTTACCATAAACTAATGAATTAAGACTACCAAATCTATTTCCTAAGGCAAAGTTCCTTCTTTGGTAAAATATATATAATCCTTCATATTTTCATCTTCTTGATAGATAAAGCCAACTTCTGAATGAGTAGGGGACTTAATAGACATGGATGTATAATCCTTAATGCCAAATTAGGTTATCAATGGCTAAATAACTTCTGGTTTAGGCTTCCATTATTTAGATGTCTTCAAATTTTGAGTGAGTAAATATTGTACCTAAGGTTTAGAATGTTCATACAATAATTTTCACTTGGCTACATGTAGAGCTTTCAGGTTCTCTTCAGAATTCACCTTCATCTAGTTAGTTTCTTCCAAGACATAAGGAGAGTCTAGTTTAGCTAGAATGATGTAGTGTTTGTGGACCCTCTTTAGAGGAATGATGAAAAAACTTATTTCCTTGATGTGCCTCTATTTTATTTTGAACATTATTGATCATCATCTAACCATTATATACCCATTTCTTGCCAATCACTGTAGGGTAATGTGTTGATGTTGTCTTCATATTGATGACTTCAAAGTCACCTCATAGGGTCAATTTTATGACTTTAATATCAACATATTCTAATATACCAATGGGATAAACTTTTCCATAGTCATCTAATCTCAGAATTACTAAATTATAACTTAGAATCGATCATCTAATAGCCTCCCATATATATCTAGGAATCATGTTGACTATGATGCAAAATCAAAGACAACATTTGGAATTTCATATCCCATAACTTCAATGTCAATTCATGAATCTGCATCCCATGGATTATTTATTTTGACATACAAAACAATATTTTCTATCTTCTATTTCCCTCACTGTGCACACTCCAGTAGATTAAGTTGCAAGTTTGTGATGTTCTGAGAGATGTCTTCATTATGTAGTGTGCTTAAAATTTGCACTAAATCTACCAGCACAGTAAAAAATCCATACTGGTTATAATGCACATAACTTGGCCATACATTTGGGAATAAATTGCCACAACATATCCTTTAGTAGTTTCTTGATGTTGAATGTTTTTCATCATCTATGCAGCTTCATACATGAGCCAATTTTATATAGCTGGGTCTAGGTATTTTTCCTATTTTTATTTTTAGATTCCTTAATCTTGAGGCATTTCAAGAGGAGGTAAACCTCTTTCTACATGTTAGTGTTGTGTAACACTATTCAGGAATGCATCCTCCTTAGGTTACACATTCACCATATTAAAATTTTTAATGGCTTTATCCTTTATTTGCTTTTTTAAGATAGGACAATATTCTATCTCATGCTAGTCATATACTTTGTAGTATACAAAGTAAGACTATCTTTGGGGATTAAAATAGAAATTACATTTTAAATTATTATACTCTTTACACAAATAGCATTGAAAATGAGGTAGTTGATAGTTTTTTCCTCTTCCACCTTGAAAACCTCCTCTATATCCACCCCTAGATCTTCCTCTATTTGACTAATAACTTCCTTTATACCCTCATTGTTGCATTGTATTCCAATGTTGATACTATTGAGTATTGTCTCTAATTCCAAGTTGTTGTTGTGAAACTAATGGGGTCTAACTATTTTATTATTACTACATCATTGTTGGGCTCTAGGGTGAAGCATACTAGTATTGTGGTGATGGTGGTGTCTAGCTAGTTTGTTGTTGTTGCATCATTACTGGACTCCAAGGTGTTGCATACTGGTATTATTGGGATAGTGGTGTCCAACTTAGTAAAGGAGGGTTCCAACTAGCTAGACCTTAAGGCTAATACTAATGTGAATTAGGAATCTATTATTAACCTACTTGGGTCACATAACCTTTATCAACTTTTGGGCCTATAATCATATGCTTTGGTGAGGACACTTTCTATGCAATGATGATAAATACATTTTTGGTGATGTCTTCTTTGATCTCTTATAAATCCCAAAAATTATTTTCATCATGATAATGTAACTTACATAAATTACAATATAAACTCTATGGGTTCTTTACATAATACTCCAGGAGATGGTAATGCCTTGTTACATGCCTTACTACTTGACATATTTCATATAAATATATCTTGATCTTAGGATAATCATTCTTATGATGTCATTCTTTTCAACACTCCATTTACCATAGATTTAACTTAGGTTTATCTTCCTCATGATATTGCTCCATCCTTTTCATAAAATATTGAAATATATTTTCAATCTTAGAACTTATGACAAAATCTTCTCCATAGTCTTTAATTCGCTCCACTCATAGGGTAATAGCTATAGAATCTACCTTAGTAGCATATTAATTCTATGTTACAAAAATTCTGATTCTGGAATGTAGTCCTTTGACAAACCACATAGTTTTAAATTTTTTCATAAGGTAAATTCTACCTTGTTAATAATATCAAAGAATTTGTGATCATAGTCATAAACTAATTATCCTAACTTCTACCTTATCTCCTTTAAGTCTTGAATAGTCTGACTACTACATTTATTTATCTTGAACTTTGTGACAAGCCATTCCTTAACATGTTGTATACTTGATTGCATAATTTATTTGTGATTTATAAACTCAAGTTCTATTCCATTTAATTACAATAATAACTTGCAAATTTTGATAGCTTCATCAGTAATACCTTAGCTTTCCATGTCATTTCACAATTTAGTAAGTACTATTAAAGATCTATAAACCCATCATATGTCACTAGATTTATAAATAATCTTACAACACCCATTACGTAAACTTGTATCAAGGGGATCTACTACACATTGGTTACAAGGGTATCCTACATTATATGTGATCCTACTTTTTTAATACAAACATTTATCTGTGCACTAGGAGATTCAACATGCACACTCTTTTTTTCTATGTTTCCTTCTTTTCTCTACTATCTTTCAATTTAAAGCCTGTGGCATTTAAAGCCTTTTGTATTTATGTTATTTCAATTTTAGTACCCCAATGATGCACTTGTTCTAAAAATAGACCTTCACAACTACTATCTTTCTATCCACTTGATTGAAAACTTCTATTAGAATATAAGAAATTAGGATACAAGGATGTGTGATCTTCTGGTGAATGATTCTTTCCTATGACTTCTTCCTCTACACTTGAACCTGTGATTAATCTATGACTTTGTTCTATTTATTTACCTAATTATTCATGTCCTTATTTTGATAATACCCATTATTTTAGATACAAACTACATATATCATCTAACTGATCTATGTGATATCCCCTTCAAACAGGGAATATAGAAATACAAATAGTTCTGAACAAAGATACACTTTTTGCCAAAATAATTTCAAATATGAATAAATAAATCATAATATAATCTCTCAATATCAAATCAAAGATCTTGTCACTTGTTCTTCTAGATGATTACACAATTGAGTCTCTGTCATACAAATAAAATAATGTGAAATATTCTATCTTGAAACCCTGTGTTTTTGCCAATCTAGAAATTGAGCTTGAATTTGTAAAATTTTGTCTCGACCTACTGTGTCAAACACACAGTTACCAACGTCGGTCGATATACTACCGACGTCGGTCACTGTAGGTCCTTCTCTGCCAATGTCAGTCTTCAGTCGGCCGATGTTGGTCACTGGGGATCTTTGTCTGCCGAGGTTGGTGTCTGCATGGATCTGTATGAACCTGTACGAACTTCGTACAACCGCCAATTAAGCACAACCTGCCTATTTTCAACCCCTGATTTGCAAATATATGTCTCTAATATAGAAGATCTCTATCTGTATAATTTATTGAATCAAAAACTAAATAAAGAAATACCTAAAATACTGTGATAACTTTTGTGTGAAGTTATCTCTCAAATTTGTACCTCTGTGATAACTTATGTATGAAGCTATCATTCAATTTGGCAATAAATTAGCTGATGTCTCATAGCCTCTAAATCACACATAATGAAGAGTTGACGTTCTCCACTGCAATGGAATCCTGGAACCCTTGGCTCAGTCTTCATAGAAGAATTCTTCAAAATCAATAATCAATAATCAATGGCTAATCAAAAATGGCTTCCATGAGAAACCCTTATACCCTCAAAAAGATATGCTTGCCCTAATTAGGGTTTCTTAAATTAGAATTAGGGTTTCTAATTAAAAATAGGCTAAATAATTAATATTTGATTAAATCAATCAAATATTAATATCTCCCTCAATACATGCCAGATCCTCGAACCGTTCAAAGCTGGTGAACCAGGGAGTGATTCCGCACATGACCATACCAAAATAAAGGCGCTCTACTGCATGTCAAATATCCCTAAATAATAGGAGCTCAGGCCAAATGTGTCTAAAATAGCCTGAATGAAAGCCAACTGTAGGAATTCTACAAATTGAAGCCAAGCCAATCTCCATCATGACCTTCTATCCATCTTATTAGCCTATGAAGGTCGCATAATAGGCTAATCATCAAGTCTGTCAATGTCCACAAAAAAAGGGACATGCCAATCTGCCCCTCTAGAAATTGCTTGTCCCCAAGCAATCTCAGAACAATGAACCACTCAATCCACCTGGATCCCAAATGTAGTTATGCTCTACATAGCTATAAATTAATGCAAGTACTTGCAACCTCATCAGAATTAGAACAAAGAGGAATCGATAATCAAAATGGCGAATGAAACTCAACCAAACTCCAAGATTACAAATCCCATAGTCAAGAACCCATGAGAAACCAACTCTCAGAGTATTGTAACCCAAGTAGAATGGACAACTCAAACTGCCAATTCCATCTAAAAGAGATGGTGCCAATCCATCCCATTATTGATCCCTCTGTAAAGGTGGCACAGTGAACTGTACCACACTATCATATGTGTGAGAAGAATCAATCTGGAGACTCGACTCCACTGGTATCTCAAACTCATTAGAATCAGGTACTCCCAAATCTTGAACATGTGTGTCCACCTTAATAATATGCTCCTCATCAGTAGCTACAAAAACATACTCATCACCAATACTCAATGTACTAACCTCTGAGTATACCTCCACACTCTGAATGCAAGCATTAGACTCATCCTCACTGTCTAACACCTGAGCTGAACTCACCTTAAGACAAAGCTCATCCACAACATCCTCAACTGCTCCTACCTATGAAGATAATGCAAATAAATCATTACCTGAAGATGTGTTAATGTCTCCCTGTACTGGATCAACATGTCTGTCAAATTCATCATTCAAGTTTTTGCATGTCATAGGGAAAGTAATACGATCCTTAGTGATGCAGGGGCATAGACATGCTACGAATATTTATTTTAAGAGAATTATTGTAATTCAAAAAAAAAAAATAATAAAATAAAATAAAATAAAATAAAATCATGTACACTTAGGATAGGTCTATTTAATTCAAACTTAGTTATTGACAACCGTGTAAGGAGTCAGCCATAAGTGGCGTAGGTTAGGTGCAGCTGAATAAGTCTATGTTTAAAATATTTGTTGAGTTTTTCTAGGAATTGGGTAAGTTGTTTTAGGAATAAATCAGGGTCATTTCAATATTGCGGGTAGTAGAGTAGGAGTTTGTATAGGATCAAGTCCGGGAAAGGACTGTATTTTGATAGATTGTGTAAAAGATTGTTCCGTATGAAATAATGACTATGGTGTGTTTATATACTTTCTGAGATCAAATACTGTGTGTTGTTTATTATTGATTTTAATTCTGGTTATATAACTCTGGGCCGTTTTAATTGTCTTGCTAGATCGCATATGTTATACTTTCAAGGCTTAATTGTATACAGTTTGGTTTGAGCTATTGTTTGTATATTTTAAGTGGAATTCAGCAAAGAATACAGGGAGGCATCACTGTCTGTGTTGAAGAGAGGCGTAATTATTTGATGGGGGTGTTAGAAGAATTACATCAGCAACACAATCAAATCGTTGACATAGTGGTAAGACTCTTGTGATTCCATTTTGTAAGTGAATGTAATCTGGAAAGATGACAATGAATTCTTTAATATATTTGACGTGGAGAATTTTAAGCAAAGTCTAAAGGAGGAATCGAGAATTGGATCGTCTCTGACAGGTAAGATTAAGATTATAAGCTCTTGTCAACTGCAAGGAATATAGAATTGCTAAGGCCGTCTCAACCCAGATCTCAATTTAAGAACGGATCGAATTCTGAGGTGGCTCCCACAAAGGGAACACAACAATAGTATATACATCAATAAATATGTGTGTTCTACCTGGACGTGGAGATAAACACATAATTGTAGTCTGTTGAAAGCACTGGGAGGTTTAATGATAGTTCATTGGATTTCTTGACTGCCACGACTATCATTGATGGTAGTGGTTCTGATTTTCACCTTGTGGTCTTGGGTTCGAGCCCCACGGTGGGCGCATACAATATATACTGGGCCGTAGGCCCCTGCTAGGTGCATACATAGAGCTGTTGGAGCCTGTAGAAAGAGAAGCTCGTTAGTCTTATAGACGGAGTGAAGGTGGGAGCCATCGGAGATAGTTACTTCAGGCCAATATGTAATTTTCTGGCAGAATATTCCATTTTCTCCCTATACATAGCTGGAGCTTTGTGGCCGGTTTTGTTGGGTCACTGATGGAGTTGCTGGCAGTTTGTTATTTCGTCGCAGCGGCCAGTATTTGGTATTCGATGTGATTCTCCACTGGAAGATGGCGCAGAGAGTTGTAGTTACGATTGGTGACTGTTCCAATGTGAAAACTACTCTGGCTATCAGAGGTGGGTGTAGTATTCTTTTAAATGTAGGACATTAACATATCGGCATGTGTGCAGGCTTCTGTGATACAGAACCGAAGCTATAAAAGAGAAATGCGACTATGTTTTAAAGCCTTTTGGCCAAAGACGTATATTATGTCTTGATAGACATATTGACCGAGAACTTGAGCCTGAAGGTTATGGCGTCAGGCATTGGCCATGGAGGATGTATCAGGCTTGATTGTTTATTTGTAAACACTTTCTTCTATTGTTTTAGACCGATTGCCATGGAAGACAACGTGTAGAGGTATATGTAAAAAGGCACACAGTCCTGAATGTCATTTCTTTGTTTTAGATTTAGTTAATCATCCTATTAGGCTTGTAAAAGTCTTTGAAGGCGGCGATTGGATTGGGTGTGTTAAGAAGGTGGATTCCAATCTCATTATGCCTGGATAGATAGATTGGGGTAGATTTACAAGGAGGATTTTTAAGGCTTTCCAGATAACTACGGACTCTACAGAATTCCTTGACTGAAATGGAAAGCGGTTCGGGTTGAGTGGAAACAGCTGAGTTAAGAAGAATGGTTGGTGATATAGACTGAGATGGGATTTTGTTCACCGCTGAATCCATAAAGATGCCTGCAAGGCAATACGATGGTAGTAAATGCTGTTGCAAGCCAAAGGTCGAATTGTAGTGGGGTCAAGAAGAAGATCATTGAAGCAAATATTTATTATATAGTCAGCCTTGGTTGCTGAGACAAGAAGACTTTTCATCATTTGGTATCAGAGTGCAAGGTTCGAGTTCTTGGAGAAGCAACTGCATCAAAGAATTAGGTATGAATGTTTTGTGAAAATATTGTTCTGAAGAAACTGTATTATTTGCATTTGTAAAGTTGGAAAAGGTAGAGATTTTTGAATTTCAATGAAGAATAGATATAGCAGTAAGGCTTGGAAGGTTTGAGAGAGAAGTGAAAAACCTTGAAGTGGAAAGAAAGGAGTGAGTAACAAGAGAAAATCCAAAAGCCATAGAGGCTTGAAGAACAAAGGAAGAGAGCTAGTAAGCTCTTGGAACAAGTAAAAGTTTGTACTCTTCTAATCAGTGTTGGACAGAGATAATGTATTTTGTAAGGTTGCAGGTTCAAGGCAGTCAAGCCATTGAGGCTTAAGAGGAGAAGAAGCCAAGGCAGGCTTAGTGAAAGAGCTAAGAGAAGCTCTAAAAGAAGAGCAAAGGAAATTGCTCAAGAAGAAGGAAGAAGATCCAAAAAGAAGTTTGGATAGTTTGCTAAAAGACTAAGGTGAAATAGACTTAGGTGAGGTAAAGAATGGAGATTGAAGAATTGAGAAGAGTGATAGAGGGACTGCCTAGAAGAAACATAAACCAGATAAAGAGAGAGAAACAAGAAAGAGAAGAAAGAAAGAGACAGGAAGAGTACCAAAGAGAAGTGAATGAGATAAAAGCAAGGATAGCCATGATAAAATTCATGGTAGAAAATATGGAAAACCCATGGCAAGGATGGGTAATGAAGAAGAAAAGAGTGAGATGGCCAGTTAAATTAGTGATGGAGAAAAGAAAAAGAAGAAGAATGCTAAGAGTTGCCTCAAGGAGAGAGATGAAGAAGTATAAAAACAAGGATAAGCTCAAGAATGAAGAGTTTGAAGAGAAATTTCAGTTTGAAGAGGAAGTTCTGTATGAGACGGATCTCATCATTGAAGAAATAGACAAACAGCAAACAATCACTCCAAAGAGCAAGTGGCCAAATGTTTTTGCATCTGATATTTCAATTGATGTTTTGTTTACAGGAAAGCAAGTTGAGGAGGAAGGAAAAACATATGATCCAATGAAGATGTTCATGGAGCAAGGAGGTGAAGCATCTCATGAGGGAATGCTTAGACAAGAAGAAGAGGCTTGTTGTAATGCCTCAAGTGATGAAGACATGAAGAAGGATCAGCATAAAGAATTGATCAAGTAGGAAGAAGAAGTCCTTACTCAAGAGGACAAAAGAAATGAAGAGCTGCATGTTGATGAAGAACAAAGGTATAGTGATCAAATTTCAGCATTGGAAAAGATTGAAGATGATAATTTTCAGTTGCATGATGTTGATATAGTTGATTTTGATTCAAATGTATTAATCACTAAGGAGGAAGATCTGCAATATGAAGGAGAAATGTGGCAGTTTGATCAAACATTTGCAGGTGAAGGAGAGTTGTTTGATAAGAAATAAGGAGTAGAACAGCTGCAAGAAGAAGATGGAGAGAAGGCTAAATACTTAGCCTTGACAATTGAGGAAAATATCTTGAAGGAGATAGAAAAACTTGATGGAGAATTTCTAGTTGAGGAACCAAATAGACTTTTTGTGTATCAAGGTAAAGAGCAATTGTTGGAAGAGTTGGCAGCATTAGAATATGCCATTAATCATGAAGAGAATACCAAAATTAGTCCTATGACAAGATTTGAGGAGGTAGAACATTGCTGTGGAGAAGAAATGAAGACAAAGGACCAAGAAGTCACATTGGAGCAGCAAGTACGAGTTCAAAAATTTGGAGAGACCCAAGGGTCTCAAATGTTTGTTTCTAACTTTGCTTTGAATGGTGATTGTACAGGTTTGCTTGATAAGGAGGTGAAGTACTTGGAGAAGAGAGCTCTTCTAAGAGTTCAAAAAGAGAGAATGGAAGCTGATATCCTCATTCAAGAGGATGAATATGAAAAGAAGAAGACTGTAAAGAAGATGAAGAGGCAGCAAGATGTACTTTGGAAGATAAAGATAGCAAGCAAAAACAAACACAAGTGTGGAAGTCAAGAACATGCACATTTGTATGAAAAATTGAATGAAGAAGACATTTGTTTTGTAAAAGTTTTACTTTTGTAAATGGGCAAACAAATGAAACTCACGAGCAGGAGCTCATGAAGCTTTTTAAGCCCAGGAATCTGATGCAGGCGCATAGACATGCTACGAATATTTCTTTTAAGAGAATTATTGTAATTCAAAAAAAAATAATAATAATAATAAAATAAAATAAAATCATGTACACTTAGGATAGGTCTATTTAATTCAAACTTAGTTATTGACAACCGTGTAAGGAGTCAGCCATAAGTGGCGTAGGTTAGGTGCAGCTGAATAAGTCTATGTTTAAAATATTTGTTGAGTTTTTCTAGGAATTGGGTAAGTTGTTTTAGGAATAAATCAGGGTCATTTCAATATTGCGGGCAGTAGAGTAGGAGTTTGTATAGGATCAAGTCCGGGAAAGGACTGTATTTTGATAGATTGTGTAAAAGATTGTTCCGTATGAAATAATGACTATGGTGTGTTTATATACTTTCTGAGATCAAATACTGTGTGTTGTTTATTATTGATTTTAATTCTGGTTATATAACTCTGGGCCGTTTTAATTGTCTTGCTAGATCGCATATGTTATACTTTCAAGGCTTAATTGTATACAGTTTGGTTTGAGCTATTGTTTGTATATTTTAAGTGGAATTCAGCAAAGAATACAGGGAGGCATCACTGTCTGTGTTGAAGAGAGGCGTAATTATTTGATGGGGGTGTTAGAAGAATTACATCAGCAACACAATCAAATCGTTGACATAGTGGTAAGACTCTTGTGATTCCATTTTGTAAGTGAATGTAATCTGGAAAGATGACAATGAATTCTTTAATATATTTGACGTGGAGAATTTTAAGCAAAGTCTAAAGGAGGAATCGAGAATTGGATCGTCTCTGACAGGTAAGATTAAGATTATAAGCTCTTGTCAACTGCAAGGAATATAGAATTGCTAAGGCCGTCTCAACCCAGATCTCAATTTAAGAACGGATCGAATTCTGAGGTGGCTCCCACAAAGGGAACACAACAATAGTATATACATCAATAAATATGTGTGTTCTACCTGGACGTGGAGATAAACACATAATTGTAGTCTGTTGAAAGCACTGGGAGGTTTAATGATAGTTCATTGGATTTCTTGACTGCCACGACTATCATTGATGGTAGTGGTTCTGATTTTCACCTTGTGGTCTTGGGTTCGAGCCCCACGGTGGGCGCATACAATATATACTGGGCCGTAGGCCCCTGCTAGGTGCATACATAGAGCTGTTGGAGCCTGTAGAAAGAGAAGCTCGTTAGTCTTATAGACGGAGTGAAGGTGGGAGCCATCGGAGATAGTTACTTCAGGCCAATATGTAATTTTCTGGCAGAATATTCCATTTTCTCCCTATACATAGCTGGAGCTTTGTGGCCGGTTTTGTTGGGTCACTGATGGAGTTGCTGGCAGTTTGTTATTTCGTCGCAGCGGCCAGTATTTGGTATTCGATGTGATTCTCCACTGGAAGATGGCGCAGAGAGTTGTAGTTACGATTGGTGACTGTTCCAATGTGAAAACTACTCTGGCTATCAGAGGTGGGTGTAGTATTCTTTTAAATGTAGGACATTAACATATCGGCATGTGTGCAGGCTTCTGTGATACAGAACCGAAGCTATAAAAGAGAAATGCGACTATGTTTTAAAGCCTTTTGGCCAAAGACGTATATTATGTCTTGATAGACATATTGACCGAGAACTTGAGCCTGAAGGTTATGGCGTCAGGCATTGGCCATGGAGGATGTATCAGGCTTGATTGTTTATTTGTAAACACTTTCTTCTATTGTTTTAGACCGATTGCCATGGAAGACAACGTGTAGAGGTATATGTAAAAAGGCACACAGTCCTGAATGTCATTTCTTTGTTTTAGATTTAGTTAATCATCCTATTAGGCTTGTAAAAGTCTTTGAAGGCGGCGATTGGATTGGATGTGTTAAGAAGGTGGATTCCAATCTCATTGTGCCTGGATAGATAGATTGGGGTAGATTTACAAGGAGGATTTTTAAGGCTTTCCAGATAACTACGGACTCTACAGAATTCCTTGACTGAAATGGAAAGCGGTTCAGGTTGAGTGGAAACAGCTGAGTTAAGAAGAATGGTTGGTGATATAGACTGAGATGGGATTTTGTTCACCGCTGAATCCATAAAGATGCCTGCAAGGCAATACGATGGTAGTAAATGCTGTTGCAAGCCAAAGGTCGAATTGTAGTGGGGTCAAGAAGAAGATCATTGAAGCAAATATTTATTATATAGTCAGCCTTGGTTGCTGAGACAAGAAGACTTTTCATCATTTGGTATCAGAGTGCAAGGTTCGAGTTCTTGGAGAAGCAACTGCATCAAAGAATTAGGTATGAATGTTTTGTGAAAATATTGTTCTGAAGAAACTGTATTATTTGCATTTGTAAAGTTGGAAAAGGTAGAGATTTTTGAATTTCAATGAAGAATAGATATAGCAGTAAGGCTTGGAAGGTTTGAGAGAGAAGTGAAAAACCTTGAAGTGGAAAGAAAGGAGTGAGTAACAAGAGAAAATCCAAAAGCCATAGAGGCTTGAAGAACAAAGGAAGAGAGCTAGTAAGCTCTTGGAACAAGTAAAAGTTTGTACTCTTCTAATCAGTGTTGGACAGAGATAATGTATTTTGTAAGGTTGCAGGTTCAAGGCAGTCAAGCCATTGAGGCTTAAGAGGAGAAGAAGCCAAGGCAGGCTTAGTGAAAGAGCTAAGAGAAGCTCTAAAAGAAGAGCAAAGGAAATTGCTCAAGAAGAAGGAAGAAGATCCAAAAAGAAGTTTGGATAGTTTGCTAAAAGACTAAGGTGAAATAGACTTAGGTGAGGTAAAGAATGGAGATTGAAGAATTGAGAAGAGTGATAGAGGGACTGCCTAGAAGAAACATAAACCAGATAAAGAGAGAGAAACAAGAAAGAGAAGAAAGAAAGAGACAGGAAGAGTACCAAAGAGAAGTGAATGAGATAAAAGCAAGGATAGCCATGATAAAATTCATGGTAGAAAATATGGAAAACCCATGGCAAGGATGGGTAATGAAGAAGAAAAGAGTGAGATGGCCAGTTAAATTAGTGATGGAGAAAAGAAAAAGAAGAAGAATGCTAAGAGTTGCCTCAAGGAGAGAGATGAAGAAGTATAAAAACAAGGATAAGCTCAAGAATGAAGAGTTTGAAGAGAAATTTCAGTTTGAAGAGGAAGTTCTGTATGAGACGGATCTCATCATTGAAGAAATAGACAAACAGCAAACAATCACTCCAAAGAGCAAGTGGCCAAATGTTTTTGCATCTGATATTTCAATTGATGTTTTGTTTACAGGAAAGCAAGTTGAGGAGGAAGGAAAAACATATGATCCAATGAAGATGTTCATGGAGCAAGGAGGTGAAGCATCTCATGAGGGAATGCTTAGACAAGAAGAAGAGGCTTGTTGTAATGCCTCAAGTGATGAAGACATGAAGAAGGATCAGCATAAAGAATTGATCAAGTAGGAAGAAGAAGTCCTTACTCAAGAGGACAAAAGAAATGAAGAGCTGCATGTTGATGAAGAACAAAGGTATAGTGATCAAATTTCAGCATTGGAAAAGATTGAAGATGATAATTTTCAGTTGCATGATGTTGATATAGTTGATTTTGATTCAAATGTATTAATCACTAAGGAGGAAGATCTGCAATATGAAGGAGAAATGTGGCAGTTTGATCAAACATTTGCAGGTGAAGGAGAGTTGTTTGATAAGAAATAAGGAGTAGAACAGCTGCAAGAAGAAGATGGAGAGAAGGCTAAATACTTAGCCTTGACAATTGAGGAAAATATCTTGAAGGAGATAGAAAAACTTGATGGAGAATTTCTAGTTGAGGAACCAAATAGACTTTTTGTGTATCAAGGTAAAGAGCAATTGTTGGAAGAGTTGGCAGCATTAGAATATGCCATTAATCATGAAGAGAATACCAAAATTAGTCCTATGACAAGATTTGAGGAGGTAGAACATTGCTGTGGAGAAGAAATGAAGACAAAGGACCAAGAAGTCACATTGGAGCAGCAAGTACGAGTTCAAAAATTTGGAGAGACCCAAGGGTCTCAAATGTTTGTTTCTAACTTTGCTTTGAATGGTGATTGTACAGGTTTGCTTGATAAGGAGGTGAAGTACTTGGAGAAGAGAGCTCTTCTAAGAGTTCAAAAAGAGAGAATGGAAGCTGATATCCTCATTCAAGAGGATGAATATGAAAAGAAGAAGACTGTAAAGAAGATGAAGAGGCAGCAAGATGTACTTTGGAAGATAAAGATAGCAAGCAAAAACAAACACAAGTGTGGAAGTCAAGAACATGCACATTTGTATGAAAAATTGAATGAAGAAGACATTTGTTTTGTAAAAGTTTTACTTTTGTAAATGGGCAAACAAATGAAACTCACGAGCAGGAGCTCATGAAGCTTTTTAAGCCCAGGAATCTGATGCAGGCGCATAGACATGCTACGAATATTTCTTTTAAGAGAATTATTGTAATTCAAAAAAAAAAAATAATAATAATAAAATAAAATAAAATCATGTACACTTAGGATAGGTCTATTTAATTCAAACTTAGTTATTGACAACCGTGTAAGGAGTCAGCCATAAGTGGCGTAGGTTAGGTGCAGCTGAATAAGTCTATGTTTAAAATATTTGTTGAGTTTTTCTAGGAATTGGGTGAGTTGTTTTAGGAATAAATCAGGGTCATTTCAATATTGCGGGCAATAGAGTAGGAGTTTGTATAGGATCAAGTCTGGGAAAGGACTGTATTTTGATAGATTGTGTAAAAGATTGTTCCGTATGAAATAATGACTATGGTGTGTTTATATACTTTCTGAGATCAAATACTGTGTGTTGTTTATTATTGATTTTAATTCTGGTTATATAACTCTAGGCCGTTTCAATTGTCTTGCTGGATCGCATATGTTATACTTTCAGGGCTTAATTTTATACAGTTTGGTTTGAGCTATTGTTTGTATATTTTAAGTGGAATTCAGCAAAGAATACAGGGAGGCATCGCTGTCTGTGTTGAAGAGAGGCGTAATTATTTGATGGGGGTGTCAGAAGAATTACATCAGCAACACAATCAAATCGTTGACACAGTGGTAAGACTCTTGTGATTCCATTTTGTAAGTGAATGTAATCTGGAAAGATGACAATGAATTCTTTAATATATTTGACGTGGAGAATTTTAAGCAAAGTCTAAAGGAGGAATCGAGAATTGGATCATCTCTGACAGGTAAGATTAAGATTATAAGCTCTTGTCAGCTGCAAGGAATATAGAATTGCTAAGGCCATCTCAACCCAGATCTCAATTTAAGAACGGATCAAATTCTGAGGTGGCTCCCACAAAGGGAACGTAACAACAGTATATACATCAATAAATATGTGTGTTCTGCCTGGACGTGGAGATAAACGCATAATTGTAGTCTGTTGAAAGCACTGGGAGGTTTAATGATGGTTCGTTGGATTTCTTGACTGCCACGACTATCATTGATGGTAGTGGTTCTGATTTTCACCTTGTGGTCTTGGGTTCGAGCCCCACAGTGGGCGCATACAATATATGCTGGGCCGTAGGTCCCTACTAGGTGCATACATAGAGCTGTTGGAGCCTGTAGAAAGAGAAGCTCGTTAGTCTTATAGACCGAGTGAAGGTGGGAGCCATCGGAGATAGTTACTTCAGGCCAATATGTAATTTTTTGGTGGAATATTCCATTTTCTCCCTATACATAGCTGGAGCTTTGTGGCCGGTTTCGTTGGGTCACTGATGGAGTTGCTGGCGGTTTGTTATTTCGTCGCAGCGGCCAGTATTTGGTATTCGATGTGATTCTCCACTGGAAGATGGCGCAGAGAGTTGTAGTTACGATTGGTGACTGTTCCAATGTGAAAACTGCTCTGGATATCAGAGGTGGGTGTAGTATTCTTTTAAATGCAGGACATTAACATATCGGCATGTGTGCAGGCTTCTGTGAAACAGAACCGAAGCTAGAAAAGAGAAATGTGACTATGTTTTAAAGCCTTTTGGCCAAAGACGTATATTATGTCTTGATAGACATATTGACCGAGAACTTGAGCCTGAAGGTTATGGCGTCAGGCATTGGCCATGGAGGACATATCAGACTTGATTGTTTATTTGTAAACACTTTCTTCTATTGTTTTAGACCGATTGCCATGGAAGACAACGTGTAGAGGTATATGTAAAAAGGCATATAGTCCTGAATGTCATTTCTTTGTTTTAGATTTAGTTAATCATCCTATTAGGCTTGTAAAAGTCTTTGAAGGCGGCGATTGGATTGGGTGTGTTAAGAAGGTGGATTCCAATCTCATTGTGCCTGGATAGATAGATTGGGGTAGATTTACAAGGAGGATTTTTAAGGCTTTCCAGATAACTACAGACTCTACAGAATTCCTTGACTGAAATGGAAAGCGGTTCGGGTTGAGTGGAAACAACTGAGTTAAGAAGAATGGTTGGTGATATAGATTGAGATGGGATTTTGTTCACCGCTGAATCCATAAAGATGCCTGAAAGGCAATACGATGGTAGTAAATGCTGTTGCAAGCCAAAGGTTGAATTGTAGTGGGGTCAAGAAGAAGATCATTGAAGCAAATATTTATTATATAGTCAGCCTTGGTTGTTGAGACAAGAAGACTTTTCATCACTTAGGCCTATCAATTAAACTCTTTAACCACATACCAGCTCTAGGTGAGACATTTTTCTCTTTTGTCCAGACATACCATAAATCTTCTACCAAAAGTTTAGAAATTTTATCCTCCTCCTCAAACAAGATTGTGAACATGATAGAGTGCATTGATGCTAATACATCACTGGAATGAAACTCATCTAAAATATTCCAAAATATGTTAAACATCCTTCGAATTCCACTAATACAACCTACTAACATCATAATGTTTTCAAATCCATACCTTGCAAATGTTTCAAGTAATCTTGCCCTCTTTGAGAAATGAGGGTCTCTAATGTCATCCAACTTTTCAAAGATTTTTACCATGGCGTGAAGTACCTCTCTCATAATCCGATCATCATAAAAATTAAAGCCAGCTATTATCCTCATAATTTCACTAATGCAAGAGAGAGTTGCAAGTCTTACCACCTCATCATGATGTCTCAATAATCGGGGCTTCACCAATGAACCAAATGCTGGAGATAACGCTATTTGCATCTCATAAGAATTTGACTGATCAACCTTGCCTAAATAAGTTTCTAACTCCAAAGTTTTTAGAATGTCATCTGCTTGCTGAAATGGATTATCTAATTTCTTCTTTGCATTGTGCATTCTTTCTTCCAAATCTTGGTCCCCTGTTAAAGCCATACTGATAACCAAACTGCCCAATAGGATGGCAAGACATTGGCTTTGATCTACCCAACAGGATGGCAGGACCCTTAGCTTTGATTTGCCCAAACTATCCAACAAGATGGTAGGAATTTAGCTCTGATACCAATGTAATGTCCCTTACTTAGGGGCTCCTTTTTCTAAGCAAAAGCTCTGATACCACTGTGATATCCCCTTCAAATAGGGAATATAGAAATACAAACAGTTCTGAACAAAGATACACTTTTTGCCAAAATAATTTCAAATATGAATAAATAAATCACAATATAATCTCTCAATAGCAAATCAAAGATCTTATCAATTGTTCTTCTATATGATTACACAATTGAGTCTCTGTCATACAAATAAAATAACGTGAAATATTATGTCTTGAAACCTTGGGCTTTTGCCAATCTAGAAATTGAGCCTGAATCTAGAAATTATGTCTCGACCTGCTATGTCAAACACACAGTCACCGGCGTCAGTTGATATACTACCGACATCGGTCACTGTAGGTCCTTCTCTGCCAACGTCGGTCTTCAGTCAGCCGATGTAGATCACTGAGGATCTCTGTCTGCTGAGGTCGGTTTCTATGTGGATCTATATGGACCTGTACAGACTTTGTACGGCTGCTAATTAAGCACAACCTGCCTATTTTCAACCCCTGATCTAAAAATATATGTCTCTAATACAGAAGATCTCTATCTGTATAATTTATTGAATCAAAAACTAAATAAAGAAATACCTAAAATACTATGATAACTTTTGTGTGAAGTTATCTCTTAAATCTGTACCTCCGTGATAACTTCTATATGAAGCTATCTCTCAATTTGGCAATAAATCAGTTGATATCTCACAGCCTCTAAATCGCACACAATGAAGAGTTGACGTTCTCCACTACAATGGAATCCTAAAACCTTGGCTTAGTCTTCATAGAAGAATTCTTCAAAATCAATAATCAATAATCAATGGCTAATCAAAAATGGCCTCCATGAGAAACCCTTATACCCTCAAAAAGATATGCTTGTCCTAATTAGGGTTTCTTAAATTAGAATTAGGGTTTCTAATTAAAAATAGGCTAAATAATTAATATTTGATTAAATCAATCAAATATTAATATCTCCCTTAATACATGTCGGATCCTCGAACCATTCGAAGCTGGTGAACCAAGGAGTGATTCCGCACATGACCATACCAAAATAAAGGCACTCCGCTGCATGTCAAATATCCCTAAATAATAGGAGCTTAGGCTAAATGTGTCTGAAATAGCCTGAATGAAAGCCAACTATAGGAATTCTACAAATCAAAGCCAAGCCAATCTCCATCATGACCCTCTATCCATCCTATTAGCCTACGAAGGTTGCATAATAGGCTAATCATCAATTCTGTCAATGTCCATGAAAAAAGGGACATGACAATCTACTTCTACAATATTTTCACCTTCTTTTTTGACATTTCATCTTCCTCTTATTCTTCGTCACTATTTTCTTTCTACTGACATTCTTCATCTTTTTTGTTCATACTTCATTCTTCATCTTGATCATATCACTCATCACATCTCCTTACTTATTTATCATATATTATAATGCTAATATTAACTCTTCTTGAAACTACCTAGGTATTCTTGTGTTTACTCCATCTTATTGTTGTAGCTCACATTATTAATCCATAATTTTCTTCTGACTCTTCTTCCCTCATGTCTATATTTTGGATTAAATTTCAATATTTATAAGCTCATCTAATCATAATTCACTATTATGTCACACACACCCCCATATGCTTAAAGCAACTACTCCATTTTGGCTGGAGTAGGCACCATGGCCTTGTCCACAACCAACATCTTCAAAAGTAAAGGTAGTTGCTGCAAAAATTTCCTTCAAATTCCTATGACAAACAAGTCCTGCACAAGTTTCAAAGATATGTATTTTAATACTAAAAACTTAGTTATATATAGATTTATTGTAGTATCAACCCAATATTATATTTCTCTTGTCTAGTCAATTCCAATTTATACAACTGGTCTATCTTTTCTTCAGTCAAAATTATTGTTTCTTCCATTCTTGGGTTTAAACAATAATATTCCAACCATGCTAACTAGTTAGCTAGCAGTTCAAGCAGATCACAACAAAAAATATTTCTACATGAATATGTTCTTAAATGATTTCCTTTATGGTAAGACTAGTCCTTTATTTTTCTTTTGAAAAATTACATATTCTTTGGTCTAACCATGTTTCAATATCTCTCTGCCTTGGTAACCATAATAAAATACTTTACTTAAAAATGACTATTATAGGCTCACCATATAATTTTTAGTAGAGATTCTTAAAGCATCAAAACATGCTAAGGATGAGGATAACTAGGATATACTTTAGTGCATATAATAGTGTATCATATTCATAGAATATGTTGGATAATAGAAATAGTAAGTGTGAATTATTGTGTGTTAAATAGGAGTTAAAAATAACTAATGATTACTTAACATAAATAGAATATTCATATCAAATTATAAATAAAGTAATAAAACATTATTCATGAGAATTCATGCAAGAAATAAAGTAAGAAACCACATAGGTAACCATAACCAGATAAGTCTCTATTGATCTCTTCCAAAGTGGAACTCTATTCTTCTTGTAAACATAAATATATATAGAAGTTTTCAATCTATGAATATTCATATTATTCTCATAATTGGCACTAAAAGTGGAGTATGTTCATATTATAACATATTACAAGTTGTGGAGATAGGAAAAAATAGACTTGTACAAGGGAAAATGAGTATATAATACATGAATATTGTACAAATATTATGCATAGCTTTACAATCTGAATTCTTCTCCTAACATATGATTATTAATTAAAACATGACTAATATATAAAATAAACCTTTAAGATTTAAATTATAATAAAAGTCATATACAAAATACATACTATGTGCCATAATGGACTTAAATGTATGGATAAACACAATAATATCTTATTTTCATAAACTATTGTTAAGTGAAAGAAATTATACATTAAACAAATGATTTCTATGTAGAAACCATGTACACATTTTTTTATGAATGCATTTTAAATCACCATTCATAATATATTAATGATGAATCATAGATTATGATTTGAAATGTGTCAATTAAAAATTGTGCACACAATTTCTACTCATAAATCATCTACTCAATCTTATGGACAATGAAAATATAAAAGCTCTTAAATGATAAGTTACTAGTAAACTAAGTTTTCTTAAAATATTATTGGTTTTCTCACCAAGTGGATTTAGACTTATAGTATCATGTAATTTTCAAGTTATTTCCATAAGTCTATTTATTATAGAATATGTTCATTACGTTATCTTAGGCACCTGGTCATATGCTTAACTATCATGCTAAGTCAGTTCAAGGTTTGGTGGAGCAAAGCATAAGGATAGTAAGGTCTAGTGCATAAAATTTAATAATTTTGTGATGTTGTCATTAGTTTCACACAAGGAACAAGCCTTGTTCACTCACTTGAAGCACAACAATGAAGGGACCGGACCATGTTGGGCTAGTTGGAACATAGCATGATTTGGATATCAAAAGGGTCTATATTTTGTCCAAAGGGATTAGGTAGCCTTCTGGCACTTTATTATTCATTGAGAGTTCAATAGGCACCATCCTTAGCCATGGAATAGGTCCTTAGTGCACACCCATACTTGTTCAGGCAAGGCTCTAGCGGTGCAAGCTAGGAGAGATGTTAACATAAGGTGATTCATGTATTTAAAAAAGTCATGGGGATGGCATAAGTTCACCTACTCAACCTTAGAGTAACAGTCTAGGCATGGGTCTTAGAGCCTTGGTGCATTCAAGTTCCAATACTAAGTGAATTTATAGGTTGGTTGAAGTTGTTAAATGGCACTAGGATTCCATTAGTGACTAGGGTTGAACCTCCATATTCTAATATATTATGAAAGAACTAAGCAAAACTTAAATGAAACTATCTCATTAGTAAAACATCATGCTGATCATAAAATAGGAAATACTAACTCATTCCTTTAGTGGTATTCTTCATTAACTTAATCAATAGAGTTCATTACAAGTAATATATCATATGCTCTTCCTAACTCTATTCATTCCCAATGGCTCACATGCGATCTTAGGATATACATTCAAACTACTTGAACTAATATGTAGAATGAAAATACTAATGTTATATCTCTATTTTTATAGAGATTCATTATGTTTCCTCTCCTTATCTCTACTCTTCAAGTATGAGTCTCCTTTTATAGGCAATGGTCATCTCTTACTAGGTTAGATGGGGGCATGCCAAGTGATGAACTATCATGAGTCTATCAACTCTATTATTCTACCTAAGTCAGACATGCACATGTTGTATGTTGAGCTATCACTTGGGGTCACTTTCATACCTATTCCACTCTTATGGTATCCATGCATCTTGAACTACCTTATACAAGTCCTCAAATAGATGTATTTAATAAGCTTGACACTTTACAACTACCTGCCAGCAATCATAGGATCCAAGGGACTCCTCTAGCTAGTTCTAAAATGTATAAAAAGGGATGAAAACAATTCAAGGGTTGCTTTTTTTTGAGTTTTTATAGGTTGACATGGTCCATGTAATGGTAAAAATGGAACCCAACATTACCCCATACAAAATTACTAGTCTACCCTAGACTAGTCTTTAAGCACCTTAGGCACGTAGAACTCAGGTGCACCTTGTACTAGATTTTCTTTGAAATTCTCATAGCCTTAGATAAAACCCTTAATTTCATTAATTACACTATCTACCTTAGTGTAAGTATCCTTGAGAGTAATCACATATATGCTCTCTAGTTCTCTCCTAAAGGCTTCAATCCTTTTCTTAGCGTGTTTCACCCCACCACATAAATTTTTTCCCTATTCATTGGCCTTAGTTTGGAAGTCATGGAAGACTGCCTCCAAGTCTTACTCCTATATTTTAAACTAGGCACTGAGGGATTTTAACTTAGCCTTTATTTTTACATGCTTGAACCTTTTCACTATGAAATAGTGCTGGATCAAAGCATATTTATCCTATTTTACTTTATTGAAGCATGTGTCAATGAATAATGATTGATGGGAAAAGCTTTAAAATATATTATCTACCTCTTCCATTCCTTCTTTAAGTCTACCAAAGAGGTCCTCCACTACGTCCAACTTTTTATTCAGTTATACCCTCAAGGCCTCACTAGGGTATTGTTGTTCTTCGATTGTTGGTATTATTCTAAGAAGCATTTGATCTATGAGCATGAATATTTATTATACTTCCTTCATCTATGATTTGTCCATGTCATCCAAGAGGGATCACTCAACCTCTTCTATGTTCTCTACTAGGTTTTAGAGCTTTAGTTTCATCACCTTGAGCTCTCTCTTAGCTTTCTTTATTGCCTTCTTTTATATATATGTGTGAGCATCATTAATGATGTTCTTACATGTAACAGAAGAGGCCATATTTATAATATAATTATTCAAGCACAAAGGTTTTAGGTTATGAAGGTTAATAATCTAGTAATCATGTCCCTCTTATAAATTCTTGGCACTTTAGATAGATTTAGTGAGAACCTCAAACTTAGGCTCATCCATATGGTAGTCCATCACCAAAGATACTTGGTGGTGTTTTAGGGTTGTGGTAATCTTCAGAGGCATGCACTCTTTCATGTAGACATCTTCATCTTCTTTTAAGTCTTAATATGCCCTTTCCCTATTTCTCACTTCATACCCCTCACCCTCACCTTATTCTTCTTCCTCACTGGCACTAGTGCCTTCTTCTTTAGATTCTTCTTCCTCTTTAAAGATCGACTTTTATATAATGTCCTTATTATATGGGTTCTTCTATGGAATTTTACCATTTTTACATCTCTTTTTATCATGTTTATATGGCATGAACTTATATTTATCCAACTTTCCCTTCTTCTTGCCCTATAAAAGTCTAGATCTCCTTATCTTTTTATTCCTTTAGGGCACCAGTATCACCCTATTCTTTAGGTACCCTCTTAGAGTCAAGATGTTCCCATTATGCATTTTATTCTACCTACTAGTGGGTATGCTCAAAACCTTATTTGGCATCTTTTTTCTACTTAGTCTCATACTCACAACAACATTCTTATCCTCCCTTTTTTTCAACGTGTGGACCCTTTCTTCGTAGGCTACTTTCTCTTCTCTCTCCTTCCTCTTGGACTTATCTTGATCATCCTTTCTTGTTATCTCTTATTTCTTAGCCCTTTATTTTTTGGCCTTCCTCTTCATGGCTTATGTGACACTCTTATTTTCTTATTCTCTGATCTATTTGGCCTCTAACCAATCAATTTCAACTTGAGACATGCCCATAACTTTCATTTCCTCTTGCTTCTAGTGTAATTTTAGTACTATGTCAATATACACCTAGTTAAAGCCCATGGCCTTCCATTTATTATATATCTCTTCTTTGGTTGGGGAACTTGGATAGGTTGCCTCTTTAGGCTCCTCTTTTTCTCCTTTTGTATCTTCTTTCTTCTCATGTGCCCTGAGTCTTCGACCTATTATTGTGTTTTGGCCTCCACCATCTAAATTACTTCCTATAGTACCCTTAAATTAGCCATTTATTCTTTCTAATATCATGGTTCATATGCTCTTTGGGTGTTGGCCTCTCTAGATCTAAGTATCCTCAGTCTTCACCTAGGATTCTATAGATCAGATTTAGGTGGTGGGGAAGGGGTCCCTTTACTTGATGCAAACTCAGTATCCCTAAGCACAATATAGGTGACCTACCCCCATGCTTCTTCCTCATAATCTTCAATCTCCTCTTCTTAAAATATGACTTTATTGGGTGCTGGGGAGGAAGCCTTTCCTTTATTTTTCATGTCAAGGTAGGTATTTGGCATAGACTTGGTGCACTTTTTAGAAATGCTCGATGAGGATGCCTCTTTTTATGAAGATATTTTAGCCTTCAGGAATTCCTATATTACCTCTAAAGTTTCCCCCTCTTCTTTTGGGGAGACTTTTCTTCTCAATGGGTGTAAGGATTCCTTCCTCCCTACTTATGAGTGGGGGTATTATTTTTTTTGGTGCATGGACCAATGCTTAATTCCTTCTTTCTTAGCTTCATCTCATAGTAGAGTTTATGGATGAATCCCATAATGGTGACCTCTTAGATTGGATTAATGTTTGATCAATTTGAGGTGTCTTCTTCATCTTTATTTATGCCTCTATCTACACAAGGGAATCTATACTATATTCTTCAACTATCTACATTAAGCACCTTGACTGGGATGCCCATCCTCTACACTTTGGGATTAAAAGAAGTGCATCCCAAAAGTATTTTATAGAGAAGGTGAAAGGAAGCTTCAATCATCTCAACCTATTTCCATCCTTCATCACTAAGTGCACAACATAGTTGTGTTGCATTATGGTAAAAATTGTTATCATGGACACACTTAGGGGGATCCCTTGGGGTATACACCACTCTAGTCCAAAAGCTTCAATATACTACTTGTACCAGTGCATTATGTGAGTCTTATACTTTGGGTTGAATGTAGTGGGATAGGTGTAGTCATTGTAATTTTGTGTTAGGGACTTACAATGCTATGATAACACCCATAGATTGTCCTCACTTCCATCAAGGATCTTGAACTCTTCCATTATAATCAAGATGAGGATGGAGCCCCATATGAAGGTCCCTTTGGTGATGTGTAATTTAAATGCATTCCTGATCAATTCTTTGGTGATGAATTATGTGATGTTTAATTGGATGCCTTATACCATATGATAGGCTAGGTAGATATATGCCTTGGACACATCCATCTATCAACCATGAGGACATAGATTTGAACACATGAAGTGTGTTGTCACTCTTGTGCCAAGATATTCACACTTCTTAATCAAGAATGTATACCCCCTTAAAGTAGTTTAGTAGCTTGGAAGCTCACTCTACCTCCTCTTCATCATCTATCAATTGATAGATATATCTACCTACATCTGGGAGCCCAATTATTCAACTTATCATCTATGTTGGGATCTTCATACATTAGCCTAGAAAGTATACCCAATGCTTAGGGATGCGTATAAATAATAATTGATGATGCATGGAAGCTCATAGAGTTGAGTTGTGCCTAAGGATTTAAAATTGTCTTGAATCGATACATCAAAGAGAACATCACCTTCAGGGGTTTTACACATTGTATCCACCATCCAATATTTTACCAAGTCCTGATAATAGCTTAACATTCAATGGTTATATTCTCTCAATTGGCATACATGTACAAAGGATGACTTTTATTCTCCCATTGATACTTGTAATGTAAATTTCATGTGTTGATATGCCATTTTTGTGAGTGCCTCAGTATTTACTACCATGATGCTAATCACCTCAATTATCTATGCCTTTGTCTTAGTGGTAGATGTTTCTTTAATCATTTTGACCTATTTGGTTTCTTGTTGTGATTTCATGTATCTTCACACCTTCTACTTATTCACCATTATGAATCTACTAGAGTTGAACCTCAGGAGTTATGGCTTACTAAAACCTCTAATGATGGTTGGCACTTTTGTAGTCACATGATTTTTGCTTATATATCTAGCTCTAAGATTCACTGGTCATTAATGGTGACTTAATCATAGCATTACATTTTACTTGGCTCTCTACACCAATTTATCTCATCCCAACCCCTCACACATCAGCTTCACTATGACTTCACTCCTCAATGTGCCTTCTTCCACTCTAGGTGTTTGAGTTGGTCAAATTTTCACTTGTGGTGAGTTCTTTCTTGCTTTGATTCTTTGGTCTCTTTCTCTAATCACTCTCAGTCTAGGTTAGCATAAAATTTGTAACTTAAGAAAGTTTTCCATTGATCAATTTATACCCGTCTCTTATCAACCACTAGCATTAATGTAGGCATAATAGCATAGGCTCCTTGATCTATTGAAGAATGTATAAATATATGAAATCTTCAAAAATCTAGTATCTTATACACATTAAATGCATATCATTATGCTATGACCACCTCATTGAATGATTCTAATGGGTTTTTTAGTGAAGTGACATTTATTTCAAATGGTCACTTCTCACTCGTTCTTAGGTAGATGCCAGCTAGCTTAGATGACTTCCTTCTATGTGTGTATCCTTGGCATGACCTTCACCTTTTTTGTGGTAACCTGGGTGCAGTACCTCACATGCACATGATTCAACCTCCTTAGTTATACTTCTTCTATTTTCACTCCCTTTTTCATGCACTTATTTATCTTGGTCAGTTTCTTATGCATCATCTTTCCTTGACCTATCCTACCCCATATAAATTCCTTATGTTGGCCCTCTAGCACTTTGTGTCACTTATGATTCTCTTCAACCCTTTTTAGAGAGTGCATATTCTCTCTCTACCTTATACTCAAATAAGTTGAGCATCTTCTCTTACCTTAGGGGTTTTAAGTGCTAGAGCAAATGATGTGCCTTCTTACAACTTTGGAACACAAGTAGCACCAAAATAGTTTATTCTTGGGCCTTGAAGTTCTCTACACTATATATCTTTCATACATGTGCTTATGCTTGGTAAGCTTCATGCACCCACTACTTAGATGTCTAGCCTCATGTGCTTATTGGTGAAAGTGATCAAATCACTTGATTAGAATTATGTGTGAAGTATTGACCCAAAATTTCTTGTGGTGATCATGCACTACTCACTACTTCTACACACTATATAAGGGATAACACAAAAAAATTGGTTTAACTTTCAACATAATTTATTGTGGTAAGCATAACTCAAACTAACTATTGACCAAAAAGTTAGAGTCATCATGGCATGTACGCTAATCTAATATCTATATAGATTTAACTAGTTGCCATTGAAATGCCCAAGAAGAATTTCACCAGACAACATGCATAGCTTATATACACCTATTTCTAAGGTGTGATAGATGATGTATGAACCTAGCCACTAGATTTAAAACTTACCTAGGTGATATAAATACTTTGAATCATAGAGCAGTATAAATGCTCCTTAAATCAACTCCTTATGCTTTATGTGTTGATCATGCTAATGCTTTTGATGTGCCTTTTCAACCTACTGACTACACTTTGCTTGGATGCACTTCTCATCTAGGTGTTCTAAGTATCCCAACCTTATATTTAAGGACTCCCAATTGTATAAGTGACTAATTTGTGAAATATTTAAGGAGGGAACCATGAATTCCATGGGTATAACTGCTTTAGCACCATATACTAGTTGAAATGGTGTAACCTTGTTTAGATATTTATAGGTTATGTGGTATACCCAAAGTACCATTCACGATCATCCTAATCCTTGTGACCAATGTTTTATATCTTCATTAGGCATATTCCCAAGATTTTTAAAAAATATTTAGCTATACTATTAGCTTGGGGATGATATGGAGTGTTCTTGTGGTGCGCTACCATGTATTCAGACAGGAGGAGGTGCACTGTCTCATTGATGAAATGAGTGCCCTACTTAACAGGCACCCATACTATCTTATGATATTATCCCATATAAAATGCATGGTTTTCATGGTTATGTAGTATTTGGTTAGAAAAACTTCAACCCACTTGGTAAAATAATTAGTGCCCACTAAAAATATCTAGTACTTATGCATTGTGTTATGGAAGTAATTGGTCCAACAAAATCAATGGCCCACTTTTTGAATGACACCTGGGAAAGAATGGGGATGAGAGGAATATCATCCCAATGGTTGGGATTTTTAGTACATTGGTATATATCACATGCCTTTACATATTATTTTGTATCTTAGAATAGGCTTAGCTACCAGAGACCTAACTATAATATCTTATGTGCCATTGTATCACAAACACAATGGTTGCCAATGATCACATAATATGTTTCCTAGAGGATGGATTCTCATTCATGTTCTAAAACACATGAGTGTAGGACTTCATCCCTACCTAATTTTTATAGTTCCCCCTCAATGAGTTGGAAGGGGGTAATGTAGACTATGAGTTGTTTCTTTTCTTTAGTGGACAAGGTTTGTGGTGCACACCCTAATGTTAAGAAAGTGGAAATTTTTGCTAGATCTTTGAGAATGCACTAAACTTTATATAATTACATGTCTAGTATGTCATCCTTAATTAGTGACACTTCATCACTATAATTGATGTAGGATAATTGGTCTAGCTCCAAATTCTACTTTCCAAGCTTAATTATAATGGAGAACTAGAATTATTGGAATAGGACAATCCATCTACATATGCACCAGTGTAAAATAGGCTTGTTAATAAGGTAATTGGGTGAATCATGATCTATAAAGAATATAAATAGGGTTACTAGAAGGTATTGCCTAAATTTTTCACATCATAGACCATTTCCAGCCCCTTTTTCTTGGTAGTGGTATAATTATATTATGCCTATGTCAATTTTCTACTTGTGAAAGAGATGGGGTGGTCCATTTTTCCTTCACCTGGTTATGCTAGTATGGTGCCAATGGTAGAGATTGAGACATCGACATGGACATGAAAAGGGGTCATCCAATTAGGAAATTATAAGATTGACACACTAGCTAGCTTTAACTTTAGTGTTTTAAAGGCCTCTTCTTATGACTCATCCCAATAGAATGAGCCATCCTTGCATAACAATAACTCTAGAGGAACCATGATTTTTGTATAGATCTGAATGAATTTATTATAGTATACATAATGGAATATAAAGGCGTAAATGTATTTCTACATTGAGGGAGTCTAAAACTAGATTATGATGACAATATTTATTGGATCGATAATCAAACCATCCTTACAGATGATGTGCCTAAAAAATGTTGTAAATAGGGTTTTGAAGATGAACTTATTTATATTTAAGGAGATCTAGAGCTATCTAATCCTTTCAAAAATGAGGCATAGATTATCATAGTGGTTTTTTACAAGACCATACATAGTCTAGTTGTCAAGATACACTTGTAGGAACCTATAGATGAAGTCCTTAAAGGTAGTAATCACTACCCTAGAGAATATATTTGGTATATTATTAATTCCAAAGGGAATCATGTTATAGGTAAAATAAACCCTTTCAATTTCAAAGGTTGTTTTGGGATTATCCTCCTTGATGTGCACCTAATGGTAACCCAAAAACCTATCAGGGAAAGTGTATATTTTGTAGCTTATAATTCCATTTATGGCCTCATTGATGAACAAGGTCAAGAATGGGTCATTGGTGCAAGCGGAATTAAAAATTCTATAGTCAACACAAATCCATATGTATCCATACTTTTTTATGTGATAACCATCAGCCTCACCCACCTAGATTCTTATACTAGGTAGATGACACTAGCTACTAACATTCCATTAGTCTCCATATTTACCTTAGGATGAAGGTTAGGATTCATCTAATATGGGTACTTCTTGATAGGATTCATGCCATCCACTAGCTTAATGCTCATTTTAATAAGGAAAGGGTGGGTACCCTTCATATTGTTGTAGTTATGGGGGAACAAGTCTTGAAATTATTTCAAGAGATTTAAAATTCATGACATTTTTGACTCAGACTAGTAAGCGCATATGATGGTGATCTTTGGTTCACCCTCTATACTGAAGTCCACTTTAGTGGTTTTGAGTGGTGTATGGTAGGATTCATTTCTCTCCTAATAAGAATATTCAACTTGACTTATCCCCTCTATTGTCTCAATTCAAATATGTCTTGGGTATTCATCATCTTGGGTGTTTTCATCCACAAGGTGCATAAGATTTTGTCTACCCATTAGAGCTTTCCAATTGTGCTCTTTCTAGGTATCATCATCTTCCTTACTAGAGTCACTATTAAGCACCATATCTTTAAATAATGTTGGTAACACTAGTCCTTTCTCCATAAATATCTCTTTTAGGTGCTATTCTAAAATTATAGTTTCCTCAAACACTACCTTGAAGATGAATTGTAATGGCTCTAGTAGCTCTAAGTTTTGTAATGAAAAGGAGAAAGTGTGCACAAACCTATCCTTGAGTGTCTCCCAATTTCCTATCTCATGTCATGTCTCATTTACAATATACCATGCCCATGTCCATATCCTTAAGATCCTATAAAAGGCATGTACCCATAGGCCTCTTAGTGCATTTTCACCATAGACAATCCAAGTCTCTTCACATAGGCACACATGTGTGATTGGGTCAAAATTTCTAGCATAAATAGGTATGTCTAGATCTTCATTACTTTTGTTAAACCTAGTGCATTTCATTGCCTTCAAATCATGCCAAGTTGGCAAGCTGGGTTTTTATACTACCCACCAATGAGTAGTAGTTATTCCATGAATGGAATGATCCCAGTATTAGTGTTACCTATTGCCTTGGCTCATAGCATGGTTTTAAGTGATTCATTGGGTTATATAAAAGTTTTCATGGATAGTCCACATCTAAAATGAACCAATAAGCCTCCAAAAAACCATTTCATGTGTTGGGAGGGGTGAATGTCATATGGAAGTGTAGAGAGAAGAGTTTTAAATCATGCATCATATAGGCACATGTTCTTAGATAGCCCTTGGATAATTTTTTTGAGCACGGTGATGCTCTACTGATCAAACTTAAGGATATCAAATTATTTCAAGAAGGCTTCCTTAAACATTTTGTAGTCATTCATAACCTAGTTTTGATTAAATATTTTATACAAGGTATGGGTGCAATCTAGCAGGGTGGTCATGAACTTAGTTGCCTTATGCTCATGTTGAGTGATGCCTTGAGTATGTCATTGTAACTTGCACTTTATCACATGTTGTGTGACATTCTCTACACCATGATATTTGGGAAAGTGCATCACCATCTTATGGTATACCTATTGAGGTGGTGGTGCTAGGTTCTAGGGTGCCTATCCCCCTTATGTCTATATTAGAGATGGCCCACTAGCTACTCCAATTATAAGTGTGTTAATCTTAATGTTTTTAGCTGTGCTATTGAACTTATTGGCATAGTACCCTTCACTTGTGGCACTTCTTGGAGGCTATTGCCTAGCTAGTGTAGTTGACATTATTTGTATAGGGATGCTCACACTTATGTTTATGGTTCCTACATTGGTACTTTCTAGATTCATTATATCCTCACTTAGTTATTCATAGGGAACTACTTGTTCAATAACAAAATTGTGATTCAAATTTTTATTTATATCAAAATTCACTTCAATGATGGGTTTAGTTATCATTCTCCTATATTCAAGTTATAAATCCAGTGCATAAGATCATGCTTTAGGTTCAAAGGGGATAGGTTATTCTAGCACATTATAAAATGTTAGATTTATAGGAATCCACTACATCTTGCACCTAACTATCGAGTCCAATTTATTATCTCTTCTCTCTCCTCATGCCACTACAAATCAAGAGATCCCTCCCCATGCCATTCCCACTCACTACGGGTCCTATTAGCAATTCCAAGTTCTATATCCTTCATTATCTTTTGACTACATTTGACATATTTCAATTTCTAGAGCTCTCAGGTGTTAGGTTACTCATCCTCAACCATCGTGCCTCACCTACACTTCCCCTTCTCACATTCTACACTTTTCCATATGCATAATGATTTTAGCCTTCCATTCTTATGGTTTCTATGCCATAATCCACTAGGAGATTCTTTAGTTTGGTGTTGATCCCTCTTATAAACATGCCTCTTAGTTTTTGAAGCAACTCATACTCTGATTCTTCAAGACATGAGAAGGTTGACACTATAAACTCTAGTACATATATATTCAATGAACCATTATACCATTTGTCCATGGCACATGTCCAAACTTCATCCAAGCTTTCTATCCTTTCTGCATGCTCTCTTGTCTACTCAAGGCATTGGTCTTAGCTATACCTTCTAGTAATAGTGTAGAAAATAGCCTTTGGTATGCATGCTCAAGTAACTTGAAATATAACACTTCATATAGAGTGTCGTACAAGTTGGTTTGTACCTATTCTCTTAGCTTTTCACCTTTGAATCTAAGATGGTTTTGCATGAAACTATATTCTAGTTTCTCTAGCTAGTACTTGATATTCTTGAGAAATAATTAGATCATCTTTATATCACACCATTTTAGCAATGAAATTAAACACATTCTGACAACATAACCAAAATGTTGTATAATATGTTTATTAGGTGATCTTAGGCACCTAGTCATATATTTAACTACTATGTTAAATCAATTTAAGGCATAGAGATAGGCATGAGGATAGTAAGGTCTAACACATAATTTTTAATCATATTGTGGTGTTGGCACCATTTTCACATAAGGCACAAGCCTTTTTCCCTCACCTAAAGCAAAATAGTGAAGGGACTAGGTTAATTTTGGGTAAGTTGGAACATGGTACGACTTGGGTTTCAAAGGGATCTAGACATTGGCAAAAGGGGTCAGGTGGCCTTCTAGAACTTTGTTATTCATCAAGAGTTAAATAGTTATGAGCCTTCATCATGACATAGGTCCTCAAGTGCACATCCATACTTGGTTAGGCAAGGCTTTAATGATGCAAGCTGGGAGAGATGTTACCATAAGGTGATTCAAGTATTTAGATAAATCATGGGGATGGCATAAGTTCACCTACTCAACTTTAGGGTAGCACCCTAGAGATGAGTCTTATAGCCTTAGAGTATTTTGGTTCCAAAACTTAGTGTATTTATAGGTTGGCTACAGTTGCTAAATGGTACCAGGATGCCATTAGTGACTAGGGTTGAACCTCCATATTCTAATATATTATGAAAGAACTAAGCAAAACTAAAATTAAACTAGTTTGTAAGTAAAACATCATACATATCATAAAACAAGAATTAATACTTCATTCCTTTAATGGTATTATTATTTATCTTAATCAATATATTTCATTACAATTAACATGGTATATGCTCTTCCTAACTCTATTCATGCCCAACAGCTCACATGCAAGCTTGGGATATACATTAAAACTACTTGAACTAATATATAGATTGAAAATACTAATGTTGACTCTCTATTTTTATAAAGATTTGATATGTTTCCTCTTCTCCTATATATTCTTAAAATGTGAGTCTCGTTTTATAGGTGATGTTCATCTCTTGCCAGGTCAGATGGGCACGTGCCAAGTGATGAGTTGTTGTGAGTTTGATAGCTCTACTATGTTACCCAAGTCAGATGTGTACATGTTGTATGCCAAGCTATCATTTGGGGTTAATTTATTACCTATTCTAATATTTTATAATCTGTGTGTCTTGATCTACCTTGTATAAGTACTGATAGGGATGTCTTTAATAAGTTTAGTACTTTGCAACTACCTGCCAACTGGTAGAGGATCCACTAAGACTCCTTTAAATAATACCAAAATGTATAAAAAGGGTGTAACTGATCTAAGGGTCATTTTTTCCAAGGTTTAATAGGTTTGAATGGTTTACATAATGGTATAAAAGGGGGACCAACATCCTACCAGGATGGATAGGCATATGCCAAGTGATAAACTATTGTGAGCCTACAACTCCACTACGCTACCCAAGTTAGACGTGCACATGTCATATGTTGAGCTATCACTTGGGGTCATTTTTCTACCTATTCTACTCTTTTGGAATCCATGTTTCTTGATCTACCTTTTACAAGTCTTAACATGGATGTCTTTAAGAAATTTGGTGTTTTTCAACTCCCTGCTAGCTAACACAGGATCCATAGGGATTCCTCCAACTAGTACCAAAATATACAAAAAGGGGTGTAACCGATTGAATAGTCACATTTTACTAAGGTTTTATAGATTGGAATAATCCATGTAATGGTACAAAAAGGGGCCCAACACCATTTCTCTTAAAAAATATTTAAAACCTCCTCAAGTTTGATAGTTAATTGTACCAACATTTAGAAGTGAGAAGGATTATAGTAAAGGCCTTAGAGTTATTGTTATTCCATTTTTTTGTAAATTATGTCTTTCCCTAATTTTTTCATTGATGAAAAAGAAAAATATGTGTATATCCAAAATAATATTGAATATATTAGTATGCTTGAGAAGAACCATGTAAGAAAAATATCAACTATCTATTCAAGTTCTTGTATTATATGAAAACCTTCTTTCTTATGTTTGGGATTCTTCAAACATATATCTTGGATGGAATTTTTATATATGGATATGGTATTGATAAGACTAAAACTAATAGAAGATAGACACTAACATATTTTAATTTATGTACAAATTCAAATTTTTATTAAATTTATTTCCTTACAAAATTTAGATTTTTTTAAAATAATAATGACAAAATTGGTAAATCGTTACTAGAAAATGGATGTGGTATAAAGATTGGCTCATTATTGATAATGTAAAATTTATTTTGTCCTCATAAACCTCCTTAGATGGGTTTTGTTATTATTAATAATTTGGGTGGTCCTATCAAAATCATTAAATGTGGTTGATATTTAGCAAGTGGAAATGTCATCAATTTATTATTTCAAACTAGGTGGGATGGTTTATTATTGGGTTTTGTGCAGTTTGGGAAAAAATATCAGGTGTTATAATGAGAGGTTAGGCTAGGGTATTAGGCATTTGAAACACCATAGCCTATCGTGACTATAGATTTTTGTTAGATCCAACCTTATAAATGTCAATTTGTGGTGGTTTACATGAGTGGTCTTGAAACCATAACCATTGGATATGTGGCTATTGGTAGCGATTTTTACAAAGATGAGATGGAAGTGGGATGGAGTTCCAAACATGAAATATATAATAATGTTAGAAAACATAAAAAATGGTGTACCAAAAATCTAGGAGGCATACCCACATTTTTTTGTATTGATGTCCAAATTCTTTTTTGAGATTATTTACCTTGAGTCTTGTTTGTAATTAGTGATCTTTGAGAAAACTTCCCTTTGTATATAGGTTGGAAAAATCATTTTAGCTTTCTATCATGTAACATGAACCTTCCATTTTTAGGATAGACCTTATGCTTTTTTGTTCAGTTATTGAAAGAAAATCCTAATGTAGTTGTGGCAATTTTGTTTTAGAAATAAGATCTCATTGTAACATTTTTAATTGAATTATAAGTGAATTTATATTACATATATGAGGCAAAGTAATCATAAAATTAACATGTTTTCATTGTATACCCCCTTAAAATTCCTTCTTTGGCATTAGAATTTTCAAATTAGGGGTCTAGTGGTGATAGACCCTAGTGCAGTAAAGGGGAAATGCCCTAAAAAGGTCAATTTATATAACCATCAAAAAATTTATTGCAAAATAAAATATCTCCAAATTTGACTATATCCAAACTTCCTTAGAAATGATCTAATCTAATTGCTTTTGGATTGTTTCCTCAATTATTAACATTTATGGGTTTTTCATTTGTGTTAAAAGTAACTATAGAACACATTATCTCACATGTCAACATAAGATCAAATGTTGCATGCCTCTCTTCTTTCTAAACATGCATATGATTTTTTGAAATTAAATATACTGCATGTTGTTTTTCTTTAACAACAATTTCATGAAAAATAAATTGCAAGTTTCACATAGGAATTATTTAATGTTGATTACTTACAAGTTCATGAGAAAGAGTTTACATTCAACATATATTAACCACTACAAGTTGATTTTTACCAATCATAGTATAAAAAAATTGCAGGTAACCTATACCAACCACCATATGTTAATTTTTACCAACTACTGCAAGAGAAATTTTTTAAAGATCACTGCATGTAGATGTTGATACATGCTATTATTCATTAGAAAATTCTCAATGCTAATTTTATTCATTATTTAATGTTGTAATTAAAGTCTTACATGCTATAGTTTGGTTATGATCAATGCATGTAGATGTTCATACATGATATTTTTCTTTAGGTATTCATCCTACATAAACATGTCTGATTGTTTCTACATGCAAATGTATAGAAAATTATTCTTATTTAATATATTTAGACATTTCTCTATGGGTAGTTATTGTAATCACATTTCATGATTTGTCTTCTTATTACATGTTACCTCCACTTATTCTAATACTTGAAACATAGTCTTCTTCTCATTAAATTCTATGATAATATCCTTCATAGCTACCATCAGTTTGTATGCAACAACCCAACTCTATATACCTCACCAACCTTGCATTTCTAATATGAGAGGGGAATTTTGACATTACAACTTGTTTTTTTTATAGTTTAGTTATAATTTTTTTTAATTAAATCCAAACATATTATTTCAACCATAGATAATTTACTTCCCATGTATATTGTCATTGATTGGAATGTGGATACCATTGATTGTTTGTGTTTTGTGGCTAAAATGGTTGGTTTTTAAACTAATAAAATTATTCTAACACTTGAAACATAGTCTTCTTCTCATTAAACTCTTTGATAATATCCTTCACAGCTACCATCAGTTTGTATGCAACAACCCAACTCTATATACCTCACCAACCTTGCATTTCTAATATGAGAGGGGACTTTTGACATTACAACTTGTTTTTTCTATAGTTTAGTTATAATTTTTTTTTATTAAATCCAAACATATTATTTCAACCATAGATAATTTACTTCCCATGTATATTGTCATTTATTGGAATGTGGATACCATTGATTGTTTGTGTTTTGTGGCTACAATGGTTGGTTTTTAAACTAATAATTTTTTTCCATCTTTACAAGATCAATATGACATATACAATATGGTTTCCTCCTACAAAAATCTAGATAGTCTTCAGCCAATCATTTTTCTCTTTTTTCCTCTTTTGTGCATGTAATATGTGTAGTTTTGTAGCCATATAATTGATTATGTCATGCTTCATATCTTGAATAAAGTTATTGAATTCAATATGTAAGAGTCCATATTTGGAGAATGATGATGCATTATATTTTTTATATAGGTCTTTTTCATAATAGACCTTGATAGGTATTGTTTATAAGGGTTATATCTATGAATTATAATTGTGAGACATCTCCTCAACTCATGGAATCAAAAACTTATAGGAAATATTTATTTATTCCCTTCAAAAATATCAACTTACTAGTCTCATTGTCCAAATTTGCATTCTTATAAACATTTCCAAGATAAACAAGAATATTTTTTGTGTAGTCTTGTAACAACTCATATTCATTTAGAAGCATCTAAAAGATGTCATATGCTATGGAATAGTTTACTTTGTAGTAGTCCTAGTACTTTAAAATGAATTTATTCTTCATTTCCTTCAAATTAGTAATTTTATTATTTCCCAACCTCGAAAACCATAAAAAATTTGCATATTTAAGATTATATGAATAATTTCATCCTTTTAACATCCTAAATTTAATCATAACTATGACACAATATGCAAAACTCAAAAATAAATATTCAGGGTTCTCTCTCATAATTCCACTAAAATTAGGGAATATAGAAAGGGGAATATTATTCATAGGTGCAACATCCATGGGGATGTTGATGGGAAATTAAAAATTTGTAGGTTCCTTGATATAAAGTTATCCTTGAAGGTATCCCACAGGAAAATTATACCCAAGTTTTCCTTCTCAACGTACATCCAATCACTCAACCCTCCTAATTTTTTTTACCCTACCCTACACAAGGTGAGTCTCAAATGGGATTTTCTTTTTTTCTTAAATCTAATTTTAAAAAAAAAAAAAAAAAGTTTAACTAAAAATTAGTAAAATTATTCTAGAAATAATGAAATTTTAATCTATAAAAGAAGTAAATTTTAATCTAGTAAATCATTAAATTTTAATTAACAAAGTAGGAAAATTTTAGCTAAAATAGGAAATTTTAAATTAGGAAAGTGGGAAATTTTAATCTAAGAAAGCAGGAAATATATATCAACTTATTAGGACACTAATTCTTGACCCATATCCTAATAAATGAAACTAAAATTATGATTACAATCAAACCACCAATTAAAATTGATGTATCTAATGTTCAGTCACAAGATCACCAATCAATGACCATGATGGGGCATTCACTTGGTTTATTGATCCTACTGATATCACTTATTTTCAACCCACTGCATGTATTTTGGCAAGATGTCAATACTATATGTGCAACACTAGTCTTGTTCAAAGGTTATTTTGATAAAAGGTTCCTATAGGGAAACACACTTAAAAAATGTAAATTACATGAAAGTAAATTATAAGAATTGAAATCTAGATTATATTTAGAACTAAAATGCAAATATGTTTTTTGGAAGTTTCCCACACTATAATGAAAAAAATAAACAAATTGAAATACATAATTTTTTTAAAATGAGACATTTAAATGGATGAAGCGAATTGGAATGTACACATAAAAGAAAGATATTATATAATGGATGGGAAATAAAACTATTGAATCCATGCTATAGTCCCTACCTCGGTTGGACTAGAGCTAAAATTCCCTCATTTCCTAATACATGATTAAATCAAATAAAATTCATTAATCAAACAAATGGATTACTACACAATCTGATTTAAACTTATTTATAATATTTTGTGTTGTTTTAAATTGTATATACTAATTTACTTACTCCATTCATTACTTCTCTAATTACTCTAATAATATATTTACAACATGCAATTTATTTACTAATTAGAGAAGGTAAGGTATTATTATAAGTTATATAAAATCTAGATCTTATAACCATAATATATAATTATAAAATTAATCTAAATAACATTGCTAAGATATCATAGAGAATATATGATGTTGAAAATAATAATTAAAAAATAGAAATCAATTTTTTCTATTGTTGTGACAATATTAGAAGCATGGATAGCCCAATATTCTAGTTTGGGATATCCTTGAGAATAGAGGACTTACAAAGTTCATGTTGAAGATTGCTAGGAATGATCCCACCTTTTCTAAGGATTTTTATATAGCCTAGAACGATAGATTGGTAGTCATGAGAGGTATGAGAATGGAGGTATATAAGGATTAAATACTATAAAGATAAGAGAATGAAAGATGATTGGGTCTTAAAATTCTTATATTCTCTTGAGAAAATGAAAGAGGTCACCAAAATTTTTAGTCATAGTGAACTAGAAGCCCAACCTAAAGTTTGTAAATAGGTAATGTTGTACCTCACCTTGGATTCTAAATTTATCTTGGTTTGGTTGCACAATTTCATGCTACTTAATCATTTTAGGGAGGTTTATAAAACCAGCCTCCCCTTTTTCTTATCATCCTCTCTCAAGGATTATGTTGTGGCTTTTTAGTGTAATAACAAAGTTTTTATTGCTCACCAAGATCTTATCCTCTTGCTCTTTAAAAATGCCTCTCTAAAAAAAAGTAAGGTGATGAATTTAACCCCAGGATCTAGTTTACTATGTAAAAAGTCTAAGAAATTATCTAAAGGTGAGATATCGATCATTGAGGCTTTGATGATGACTAGATATAAATATGGTAAGCCAAAAAAGAGGTTAATTTTGGATCTTAGGGATTTGGAGGAGCTGATAAAAGAGGAGGCTAGGAGCTAGTTACTGCATGAATCTTTGGTGAAACTATCATCCCTATCTCTTGAAGACTATAAGGATCTTGATCAGGAGACTACAACTATGGTTATGACAAGTTCACCAAGAAAAAGGTTATGTTCTCTTGAAATTAGTCTCAAGAATGAGGCCAATGAGAATAGGACAATGAGAAAAGAAATCAAGGAAATTTAGTTGGTCATCTTACTAGGAGTTGACTTGATGGATGAGGGCCATATTTCTACTACTTACACCTTGGTAGTGAATCATTAGAAGACCTAGAGGACCTTTAGATTTTGGGCTCTACTAGGTGATCTTTAGGAGTAGTTGGTTCTTTTCACTTAACCCCTAAGATAACTTCCTCCCTAAGATAACTTCCTCCCTTTTTGGTATTTAAGGACTCAAACCTATAGGAAAAGAATTTCTCAACACCAAAACCCAAGGGAAGGTAGGGAAGATCCCCCTCTAGGGTCTTATCTGACCCTTTCTTGTTCATAATGTTTTGGTTGGTTATTTTTGTTTCATCTATTTTTTTTTCCTTCTAATTTCTAGATGGGTCTCTTTTATACCTTATTTAGTGGTTCCTTTCTTGGTTTGGCATGTTGTGCCCTTATTAATTTTCTTATTATAACCTCATGGATACCTAGTCCTCCTACTATGTAATGGGTTGGTTGGATTCCACATGAGCTCAAGGTGAGTTTAATATAATCCAGATAATATTGGAAGCATGCCCAATGCAATAAATTTATGATGAGGCATTTCCAAAAATTAACTTGTTTTTTATTTACCACCATATCTCTCATATCATGGATGAAATTCTCTTCAAATATTAAAAAATATATCATCTTGGATACATGATGTCAAAAATATATGATAGAGGTTTATGTAGTTGCTATGCATTAAAAACCCAATTGTTATGGGTTAATTATAAAATGTTTATGGGTTGAAATATCAATTATTACATGTTACTTCTAGAAGCCATTAATTTTTCATAAATACTTGAAACAAGTTTTAATTTTTTTGAACGTTTATAAATTCCCAATGGGAACCTAAATAAGCAAAAATATTAGGGATTAGGAATTCCCTTGGTTCTATTTTTCCCACTATTTCCATACTACTTTATTTTTTCCTTGAAATGCATGTAAGTAAACATAATGCATCATTTTATTCATAAATAAGGGTATAAGACACTTTATAAGGAGTTTAATATATATTTTTTACTTTCCATTAGTAACACTATAAAAATTAAATCCATTAAATCATATAATTTATGTAAAACTAACTAGTTTTAACTACAATAGTATGCATATACATTATTCATATAATATGTACATATTTCAACACTATATAGGACAAAGGAGTGTGAATAAAAACATGGAAGGCATATTAGGAAATATTAAAAATCATGATGAGGTAAAATTATGGGCCTTATCAATGTGATAGTAAGCAAGCGGACTGAGCATTGAAAGGATTGTAGGATAGTTTCTTTGGATTGCCCAGATTAGATAATGTTCCCAAATTGAAAATAATTTCAAGTGATAGAATAATGATTGGATAAGGGATAAAAGAAGTATAAATGAGATATACTCAAATAATTTGAATAAAAATATGTGGATAAATAATTATATATGTTATGGGCATGTATGCATAATGCATGGCATGATATGAAGGAATGACTTCTTGTGAAGAGGAAGTTCCAAATATAGATTCCTATGAATATAAAAAAGAATAATATATTTTAACATAACCATTTGAATAAAAAATAATGTACCCATGTCAACTTAGATCATCATGTTGTGTTTTCAAAAAAAAATCTTTATTTTCTAAGAAGAGAGATGTAAAACTTAAAATAAGGGTGAGGTTAGTAGAACTAAGATTTGGTTTGTACTCCAGGATCTAGATGGTTATAGATACTCCTCTTTGTCTTGGGAGGATGAACTAAAGATAATAAGACACTAATAAAATGGTTGATTAGTTAGGTAGGTGGGTTGATTGCCTAGTAAGCTATATCTAAAAAGCACAAGCTTCATTTGGGGATATTAATCCATGCTTGTAAACAATTAAGTTCTAGAAATGAAATATAAATTGTTTTAATAAATAATAGAAGATATAAAAATCAAATACAATAATTTCTTGAAAAGAGATTAATTTGACTAATTATAGAAATAAACAATTATATATTAATTATAAATAAATCAAACATGGTTCAAAAAATAGGGTAATGTAATATGATCAGGGAAAAAGTTAGAAAGTGGAATTTGGTTAGGGTCTGATAGGTAGAATAAGATTGTTGTTGGAATTGACACACACTGACCATCGATGGTTTGGTATGACCATTGATGGTTAAGAAACCATCAGTTGTTAATAAATCATTGGTGGTTAGGGCCAAAACATCAGCTATCAGGGTGACCATCGATGGTTATTATGGGATTTGGTTTGGGTCAAGAAGTTTCATTGGGCAAGGTTACAAATGGATATAACAAAAAAACTAAATCCTAAATCTTGAAGAGAGATAAATACTTAGATTTTACTAGTTTGAAGAACATTAAGGGTGGTTGAAAAATAGTTGTGGATCCTAGAAAAATTCTAATAGAGTTACCACACTTATGATCTTTGTCATGCTTGTTGGAGGCTTTTCTAGATTAAAAAAAAGTGAGAATAATAAATGTACATAAATATCTAATATTTGGCACAAGAAGCTGATGATTTTCTCCTCTCCCTTTTCACCTCCTCCTCTTCTCTTTATATAGGAAAAAAGAGTGGTGAAACAAGAGGTTAAATAATTAGTTCAATAAGCTATTTAATTTTATCCTTCACATGAATTGATTATGCATATAAATTAGATAGATAAAAATAAAAAAATCAAGTTGTAGTCGATATTTAGGGTCAAACCATCATTGGTCGAGAGGGCAAAGGTAAAAATGCTCAGGGTTAGTCATTATGACTTAGGTTTAGTGGTTGAAAATTTATGAAATGGTCCTAAGGGGGTCCAAGGGTGATCCAAGTGTCAACACAACATATAGAACCATAGTGCATGGATTTATAGTGTCTACATTTTGCCCCTTTTTATTATGTAATTTGTATCAACAAGCTGTAAAATAAAAATGAAAGGTTGGTAGAAGGTTCGATTTTCCTAAGTATGGGAGGAGGTGTTCCCCCTCAAATTAGGAATTGATGAGGTAAAATATAATTGAGTGTGGTTTTGATAAGTGGTCAAGTGGGTGATGGAGTTGGTGATTGGTTGGGTACTGAAGTGCAAACATGTGCACAAAGTACAACTAAGTATGATAGCCAAGATTTTGGATAACTAGGTTTTCATAATTGAGGTAGTTAGATAAAAATAAGGTCAATACTAGAAGGACAAATCATAAGTAGACCAAGTGACTGAATTTAGGCATAGAGGTTAGGCTACAATTGTAAAAACAAGTCTCCTATACAAGGTTAGTGTATTCATAAGTATCCAAGGTAAGAAGTGATCCTAAGAAAACATAAATGGGTCGATGCACAAAAGGTAGCTTGAGTTCAAGTTGTTAAAGATGGAAATGTGGTCATAGAAATCAAAATGACCAAAGTAAGGTCATTTTAAAATGTGTGAAATTTGGTCCAAAATGACCATTTTCAGGGTGTGTGGTTGGTTTGATTGGTAGAGTAGGTAATCTCCATTGGTATGTAGTTGGCAATGGTAAGAGTGTAAGTGTGTAACAACACTTTGATCATGGGTTAAATTGATAATTTTTAGGGTGGCTGGAAAATGCTTAAGAAGTACATCATCAATGGTTAGGATTAACCATTGATAGTCACCTAATGACCATCAATAGTTGGACATCATCCCTAAAAGGGCAAGGTTAAAAGTTTGTTGAGGGTTTTCTATTTTCTCATTTGAAAATTTCAACCCATGATGCTTTGAAGTTGTAATGATCGAATATAAATAGAGGTGGTTAACTTGTGAGTGAGTGATTACTAAGTGAATGGTTGAATTAAACAAGTGTTGACCCAAGTGAGTTGGAGGTTTGACTGATGAGGATGAAACAAAGATGAGGTAGAGTGTGAGGCTAAGTGGTGGTGGTTCCCAGGGTGCTTCCATCATGGTGATCAAGGAATGAGGTAGGGGTGTATTTAAGTTTTTTAGCGTAGATTTTATTGAATTTGTTGAATTTGATTGTGGGTGGGTTTTCCCTAAGTTTAGGGTTAAAGTTGGGAATTGGGGGTTTTGGTTTATTAATGTGAAATTGGTAGAGGATAGGAGATAAGGTAAGGTAAGTGAGGTAGGGGAGTTATGTGAAGTAGTCTATGGTGGTTTATTATTGTTTTTAGTGTTTGGTTTTAAGGTTTTATGGGGTAGGGGTATAGTAGCTTCATTGATGATCACAACATAGTGACCATCGGCAGTCTTTATTGACCATCACTAGTCATTATTGAATGTCAATGATTGATAGGTGATTATCAATAGGTCACTTTATAAACCATCAAAAGTTAGTCTGTTAACCATCAATGGTTATGGCTAATAGATGATGGTTACAAAAAGAACTATCACCAGTCAATAATTGATCATTGATGGTTGATAAATGGGGCAGAGTTAAAATTTGTTTGAATGTAAGGTTTTAGGTTAGTGAGTAAGGTTATAGGTTAAAGGTTGATGTGAGTGGATAAGGGTATAGGTTAAAAGTTTAAGGACTAATGTGTTTGAGAAAGGGTTTAGTAGGTTAATAGATAAAGGATATAATGTTATAGTTAGGTTAAGATAGGATGTAGGTAGGTATAGGTAGAATTTATAAGCAAAAGTAAGCTAAATTACGTAAACTAAGGCATTAGTATCGAACCTTGCAAGAAAGGGAGTAATTGCATATGAGAGATAAAGTGTCATAGTTGCTAGATGAGGTCTATCAAGTGATGATAAACTAAGAATTAGATCACTTGTCAATAGTAGGATTGGATAGCATAAGGTACTATTAGTGTATGCCCTAAGATACAACTATGTTAGTGGAATTCATCAAGATATGGGATCTAACCAATAAGACATTCTTACTTCCTACTAGATTGATGACGATCCTGTCAAAGGATATTCACTAGATCATATGAATACCACTACGAGGTGAGTTGATAGAGAATATTAATGGTAAGGAGTGACACTAGATCATGGGTGTGTTGTATGAGGATGACATGGTACATGCAAGGTGTTATATTGGAGTCCTGCATAATACACACTTGTATCATATTGATAGGGGTATGAGATGGGTCATCATTATGATGATGATGATGATGATGATGATGGTAGTGACTTGTTATGCATTATTTGGCTCAAGTAGTGGTATATTTCCTTTTGTGTTATTAGGTGTTTTAATAGTCATGCTGATGGGACAAATAGTGTATGTTTGGGCACGTATCTTTCTAGTGTAGATATATCGAGAGATCTGGGGATATAAGGCACATAGGAGGTATGGCATTAGCATTGAGTTTATGTTTCACTATTAGTCGTATGACACATTATAGTCTTTTAACTAGGTGGGATGCCATGGTATGGATTTGTTTAAATGGACTTCTGGTTGGATTTTATGTAGTGGAGGTACTAATATACACTCAAAAGACCAAGAGAAGGCATACATGATCTAGATTGTTATAGGGACCAATCGTATGCACTAGTGGTGGGTGATGTGATTTGGTGACCATATGTTTAATTTAATACATAGGTAGGTCATACGAGGAAGCTTTTATTTCTATAGAGTTATAGGTGGATTTATGGGAGGTGATATCTAAAGGTAGAGTTGATCCCTTATGACAGGATGAAGAGATAGTTAAACCTCATTCAGGATAACCCAAGGGAGTTCTCAAGGTATTAAAGGGAGGATGTAAATTTCTCATTACCTACACCAAAGCTAGAGGATGTATTCATTGATCAAGAAAAACTATCGATGAGGGTTGATATTGATGATGTAGGTTCACTAGTGAGTACCCTACATGGTTCTAGGCACATTATGATGCAACTATTTTTTGAGGTGATGAGGGCTCATAGGACATAAATGTAGACATAGAGGTGGAGGTGGTGATCATAGGGATGAGGATGGCATGGATAGATAGGCATTGATTGTTGAGAGGGACCAAGCATAGGGGGTAATAGTTATAGCATATACATATTTAACATTAGTGACCTAGGAGAGTGATGTAGTATAGGGCTAGGTGGCCACTCTTACTAGAGAGAGGGATCATTCTAAGGTCCAACTAACCATTGTTACATAGGATAGGGATTATCTCAAGAAGAAAGGAGGGTGAGTAACAACAAATATAGGACCACTAAGTACTATATCCATGGAAAGATATGTTATGACAGTGGAGGATCTCTACTATTATGAGGCTTTGGTATTCACACATCTACTAGATGAGCCCATATGGGGAGAGTATAGAGCAAGGATCATCAAATGGGTGAATAGGATAACACCAGGTTAGTGGGCTACATTTGTAGGGGGATAGGCAAGTTTAGGAGGTAGATAGGCTCAAAGAAGTAGTGGGGCTCCAAGGTCTTAGACTATGAGGAGATATTTTACTTTTGACATACTATATGAGTTTGATATCAACCTTCATGCTGATGTAGTTAGATATATATATCCATTGAGAGACATGTACATGTTATATATATATGACAATTATTTTGATTATAAGTGCATGATATATAGATGTGATCATGGTTTATGGTTTGTGTTGATGGTTATAGATGTGATATTGTTTATGTGATGACATGATTTTATGATGATTATGATGTTATGGATTATGTTTACACACCTAGATAGGCATGTGATGATGTCGTTATTTATTTTATGCTCATGATGATGTGATTTATAGAATGATGATGATTATGATGTGGTTATGGTTTAATTTTCACTATGTTTATGATTTAGGCTCATGATGATGTTGATATTTGATGGATTTTGTTTATGTGATGATTATCATGTTATGTTTTATTGGACATGGATATGATGTTTACGATTATTGTCATGGTTATGGATGAATATGTTCATTTTATGGTTTTGTCTATGATGTTGTGATGTTGATATGATGATGCTCATGCTTTAAATTAATTAGTCTACACTTCCATATATAGATTAGACATGTGGTGGATAACATATGTGAATGACTCATTCATTTTTTATGTATGATTAAATTGTTGTATATATGATAAATGGTTAGTTGATGTGATTGATCACTAGATGATATTTGATATATGAGATGGTTAATTCATTAAAATATTCTTATGATTAAAAATACTTAAACAAATAAGGTAAGAAGGTAATTATTAAATAAAACACTTTTATAGTTAAATGTTTTTAATGGATTGCATTTGTGTAGATGAAGGTGAAGTAATATTAAAACACGAGTAAGTGGGAGAACAAAACTAAATGTGAGAAAAAGATAAGACAATCAAAATAAAAATGTCTTAATGAATGTATCAAAAATTAGCTATGATAGAAATAATAATAAGGCATGATGCTTCTTCATTGGAAAGAACCAATACAAACTTAAGTTAGATTGGCTTATGAACATAATCCCTTCAAATGCTTTGCATAAGCATTCATTAGTTAGCTAAAAAATTTATTGACCAATCAATGTCTAGTAAGCTCAAAAATCTTGATTATAGAGGGTATAAAGGGGAGGTGGATGATGATGGAACCTTATTATAAGACTAGCATGCCTCTTCTATAGGTTACTAGAGAGCCAAAATTAATAATTTCATGTCATATAAGGTGTAGATTAATCAATATGGGAAGTCTAATTATCAAAGCCAAATGTAGATTCTAAAATGATTTGTGTTTTGTATAATTTTGATAATGGGTCTTTTGATTGGAAATTTTATCGATGAAAGAAGCTTCCCATGAATTACTATGATTTGATAAATGCTTTACTCAGCCATCCTTCAAGGGAGTGGTTTAAGTTCATGAGATTTTTTTTGAGGATTTTTGATAGTGTCCTTCAAGGGAGTAGTATACCTTACTTTGAGCAAGTTTGATTGGTTTTAGCAGTTGTCCTTCAAGGGAACAATTTGTGAATGATTTGAATGAACCATATGGGTTTTTTCTTTTATTTTTTTATTTTTTTATTGATTTTATTTTTATATTGACATGTATTTGCTTATATAGGCTTAAAAGGTTCACCTTTATGAAGGCAAAACTAAAGAAAAAGAAGGTTGATGATGGGCAAAAGAGGTTTAAGTGACAACAACCATGGGAATCTATACTATAAAGGGATGGAAAGTACCATGAGAACCATGCCATACATAGAGCCATGGTACCCATGTTCAAGATTAGGTGAAGGATGTAATGGATAATCACATGATTCAACTTTAATCAGGTGTCCTTAAAATAAGGGGATGCATGTGAGTGAAAACAAGGGATGAGATTAAGTTAGACAAAAGGTGAGTTCAATCTTATTTAACAAAAGAAAGGATGCAAATGCGAAGCATTGAGGGGCTCAAGTTCCTATTCCCCTTCAAGGGAGGATAACTGATAATATCTTAATCTATACTTGTGCATTATGATATAAGATCCAATCCAATTAAAATCAAAAGACTTTTTTTTCTCCATATTAGTGACATGTTGATTTTACTTTAGGATGAGGTCTCTGATATTGAATTCTCATACTTTGAGGTGTTATAATCACTCTTAATTCATTATTGATAGACACAAAGATGGGTAAGCACAACTTAATAATGTTCATCAAGTAGCTCAATATGGGCTAAACATTCTTAATGATAATCACTCTAAAAAATGATATCTTATAGTGATATGTGAAGAGAGGGAATTTGGACTTCAAGATTCAAGACAACCTCTACTCCAAACACAAGAGAGAAAGGAGTAGCACCCATAGGGGTTTGAATGTGAGTATGATATGCCCATAAAGTGAATGGGATGTGTAAATACCAATCCTAACTAGATGCATTAACCAATTTATTTAGCATGTTATTGAGAGTTTTGTTAAAATCTTTAGCCTATTCATTTTATTCTAGATGATAAGTTGATGAGAAACTTAACTTGATACCGAATGCATCACAAAGACCTTGAACTTGTTTATTCTTAAAATATTTACTATTAATAGTTGATTGTTTTGTGTGAAATACCAAAATGATAGATAATGTGATGGTTGATAAAATAAACAATATGTTGAGTGTGGATCCCTTTTGGGCTATCACATGACAATAAGGAATTATTTTTGGGGGCCTAGAGATATCCAAAGATGTGGGAAGCATAGTTTTTCCTACTCTACCTTTTGTGCAACCTTGTTCCACTTATGATGGGAATATTCCTAGTATATCTCTAATTTCTATGTTTCCATGTTTTATGGGGTTAGTTGTTAGATGCCTTTTCCCATGTTGACTTCCTTGTTTTGAGGGAGTTAGTTGTTTTTTGGAAAAGGGAATACCTTCCTTTTTGCAAGGAGTTGGTTGTGATCACATGATGTTGGAAAATGTGCCCATAAAAGGTGGAGACCCTTAGTTTGGTGTGTTCCTTCATAAAAGAGCTTTTAGATGAGTTTCATGAGGTGGAAGTGAGTTGTCTTAAGTGGATGATTCTTATCTTGGATAAGCATGATGAATTTTCTCCTCTTTTCCTAGATTTTAATTCATATTATATATATACAAGTTGTGGTGTGGCCTTTAAAGGTTGATGTTTTGTTTTCAATGTGTGGCTTTGAGGATTAGAGTCAAAGTGTAGGTGTTTTGTAAAGTGCAGGTGTTCATTGCAAGGTGTGGTTTAGTAGCTTGTGAGATGAAACATTATATAGTATAGGTATAGGTGAAAGTGCATCTTTTTGTGCAACACTTTCTATATGAGATTTTATATCTCTATGAGATTTCATTATAGTCTTGGTATTTAGATTACTGATTTATTTGAGAACTTTCATTCGTGGATGTAGCCCACATTGGGTGAACCACGTTAGATATATGTTATCTGTGTTATTATCTTATTCTCTCATTTATGCTTTCATAACAATTGTGAACTAAGGAGTTTTTTTATGATGCATGTTATTACATAGCTTTAGATCTAGTTTATGGTCATAAGTAAATAAGTTTTTTTATTCCTAACAACTGGTATCAGAACCATTGGTTGTGTATTTTTTTAATGTGGTAAATCACAAGAAGGTAATTAACTTGAGTGGGAGATATGGGAGAAGATATTAGACTCCGAGTTGATAACTTTGATGGTAAGTATTTTGGTTTTTGGAAAATGTAGATGGAGGATTACCTATATCAAGAGCTAAATCTCCTCTTAGAGGGGAAAGTAGAATAACCTATAAGTATGAGTGATGTAGCTTGGTCATTACTTGATAGAAAGGCATTGGGAGCCATTTGGTTATGTCTTGCATCCTCTATTGCATTTAATATTTTTGATGAGAAAACCACAAAAGATCTCATGGATAAACTTGGAAAGTTGTATGAGAAACCTTCAACTTCTAATAAAAAAATTCTTATGAAAAAATTATTTAAAATGAAAATGTCTGAGAATGGTTTAATAACTAATAATTTTAATATAGTTAGAAGTATGTTCACTTCAGTTGAAATTAAGTTTGATGATGAAGTTAGAGTTTTTTTAATATTATGGTATTTACTTGATAGATGGGATAGTTTTGTTATGGCTATGAGTAATGCAGCCCCTATCAAGGGAAGCTTGAATTTTGAGGATGTTGTAGGTGTGATATTTAGTGAGGAGATGTGAAGGAAAATCACTGGTGAATCATCTTTAGGAAATTTTTTATCTATTGATACTAGAGGGAGGAAAAAGGACAAGAGAAAATGTAATTGAAGAAAGTCAAAAGGTAGATCTAAGTCCATATCTATATCTAAGATGATATGTTGGCATTGTGGGAAGAGTGGACACTAAAATAAGGATTGCTAGTCATTTCAAGATAAGAATGCCAACAAGGAGGAAATGAATGAGGTAAATGTGTCATTAGGTAAATCATGCTAAGATGCCTTAATTCTTTCTATGGATAGTTTTTTTGAGTCTTGGGTATTAGATTCAAGGGCTTCTTTCCATGCCACCCCACATAGGCATTATTTTATAAATTATGTTAAAGATAATTTAGGACATGTATATATTGGTGATGGTAAACCATGTAAGATAGTAGGCAAAGGTTGTGTTCAGGTTAAGATGCAGAATGGGAACACATGGATCCTTAAAGATGTTAAACATGTGCCTATGTTGAGACAAAATTTGGCGTCAATGGGGCAATTGGGTAGTGAGGGATGTTCAGTAATGTTTACTGTAGATTCTTGGAAATTTACTAAAGGTGATCTTGTGGTCTTGAGAGGTAAGAAAGTCGGTACTTTATATTTGACCAGTAGTGTTGATTCTATTGACTTAGTTGTTGTAGATGGAAATGTAACTATGTGGCACTATAGGCTTAGTCATATGAGCCATAAGGGCATGAAGATCTTACAAGATAAGTTGTCTAGATTAAAATATCTAGATCTAGACTTTTATGATAATTTTGTGTATGGTAAATAGAATTGGGTTAAGTTCCTAAAGGTTGGACCCATAAATAAATATCACAAGTTAGATCTAGTACACTCAGTTGTATGGGGACCAACTCAAGTATTTTCTATTGGTGGATCCAATTATTATGATAATTTTATTGATGATACAACTAGGAAAGTTTGGGTTTATTGTATTAAAAATAAATCTGATATATTTAACACTTTTAATAAGTGGAAATCCTTGGTTGAGAATGAAATAGGTCTCAAGTTGAAATGTCTTAGATTAGATAATGGAGGTCAGTATTGTAGTAATACTTTCTTTGATTATTATTCTAACAATGGAATCTGTAGGCAAAGGATGGTTCTAAGAACTCCACAGTAGAATGGGGTATTTGAAAGGATGCAAATAATAATAATGGAACATGCTAAGAGTATGAGGTTACATGTTGGGTTGCCATTATAGTTTTGGGTATAATTAGTTAACATGATAATATATTCAATTAACAGAGGAAATTCTATGCCTTTGGATGGAGGCATTCCTGAATAACCTTGGTCTAGTAAGAATGTTGATTATTATTTTCTTAGAGTCTTTAGATGTGAAGCTTTTTCTCCCATCAAGAAAGAGGATAGGACCAAGTTAGAGGCTAAATAAGATAAATGCACATTTATTGGTAATGATGAAGATGAATTTCATTTTTGTATATGGAACATTCAAAATAGGAAAATATTTTAGTCTAGAGATGTAGTCATTTATGAAAAAGTCATGCATAAGGATCAGTTGCAAGAATAGGATCAGGAACAGAAAGAGTACATAGTGTTAGATGATATTGTGGATGGAAAAGTATCCAATGATTTAGTTCATGAACCTTCTACACAAGGAGTGAAAACTTTGATGGTAAGAAGGTCTTTTAGGGTAAGAAGAGCACCTAAACATTTTTCTCCTTATTTGTATTATTTATTATTCACTGATAATGGAGAACTAGAGTATTATGAGGAAGTAATGAAAGTATATGCCAAGTTTAAGTGGGAGAAATCCATGGATGAGGAGCATAGATATCTCATGGAGAACCAAATATGGGATCTAGTTAGGCTACTCAAGGGCAAAAGTGCATTTCTAAACAAGTGGATCTTTAAGATCAAAGAAGAGGATGAAGGGAGAAAAAGATATGAGGCCAGGATGGTGGTTAAGGGGTTTAAAAAAAATTAGGTATTGATTTTGTTGATATTTTCTCTCTTGTTATAAAAATGACTTCTATTAGGATTGTTCTTAGTTTAGTTTCATTTGAAGATTTGCACTTAGAATAGTTAGATGTGAAAACTGATTTTATTCATGGTGATTTAGATGAAAAGTAATATATGAAGTAGCCACATGGATATGAGGTCAAAGGGAAAGAGACCTTTGTGTTCAAACTAGAGAAGAGCTTGTATGGCCTGAAACAAGATCCATGATAATGGCACAAGAAATTTAATTATTTTATTTTGAACAAGAATATCAAAGGTGTCATTCTATTCATTACATGTACATCAAACATTTTGATGATGGTTCCTTTATTATTTTATGTTTTTACGTTGATGACATGTTAGTTTCAAGAAAGAACATAGAACATATTCATATGCTTAAGAAATAACTTAGAGACTCTTTATCTATGAAGGATTTAGGTACTATAAAGAAAATAATTGGTATGAGGATTACTCATGATAAAAAGGAGAGAAATTTGATCTTATCCTAATCAAAGTATGTGAAGAAAGTCTTGGTAAGGTTTAACATGTTGGATGCTAAATTTTTGGTACTCCTTTAGCAGGCCACTTTAGATTATCAAAAGAGTAGTGCCCCAAGATGAAATCTAAAAATATTAGTATGTCCAAGGTACCTTACTCATTCATAGTTAGTATCTTGATGTATGCCATGGTTTTTACTAGATCGTATATTTCCCAAGTAGTGGGAGTTGTGAGCAAGTATATGAGTGATCTAGGTTATGAGCATTGGTAAGCAGTGAAATGGATTCTTCAATATTTGAGAGGAAACATTGATTTTGTATTATGTTATGGTGGATTAGATACCACTTTGTATGGTTATGTGAACTTAGTTATGGTAGGGGATATTGATAACATGAGAAGTATGATAGGATATATATTTAAAATTGGAGATACAGTGGTTAGTTGAATTTATAGGATATAAAAGATTATGGCTTTGTTAACCATAGAGGTAGAGTATGCTATTATCATAGAGGCTAGAAAGGAGATGATTTAGTTACAAGAGTTATTTTAAGAGTTGGGGCATGAGCAAGATGTTGGGGGACTACACAATTATAGTTAGAGGGTTATTTATTTGGAAAAGAACTCCACTTTCAACTTAAGGATGAAATACATTTAGTTACATTCTCACTTCATCAAGATAGCTTTAGAGGAGAACTTGGTGAAACTAGAGATGATTCATACTAGCTAGAATCCTATGGATATGATTACCAAGGTGGTCACATTGGACAAATTGAGATTATGTTTAGATTTGGTTGGCCTTAGTGGTCATGAAGCAGTGATATATTTTGTTTAGGAGAAATGGTCTCCAAGTTGGAGATTGTTGAGAACCCTTTAGGGCTATCACATGACCATAAGGAATTATTTTGGGAGCCTAGAGAGCTCCAAAGATGTGGGGAGTGTAAGTTTACCTACTCCACCTTTTGTGGAACCTTAATCCACATGTGAGGGGAATATTCTTAGTATATTTCTAATTTCTATGTTTCCATTTTTTATGGAGTTAGTTGTTAGATGCCTTTTCCCATGTTGATTTCCTTGTTTTGAGGTATCTAGTTATTTTTTGGAAAATGGAATACCTTCCTTGTTATAAAGAGTTGGTTATGATCACATGATGTTATAAAATGTGTCCATGAAAGGTAGAGACCCTTAGTTTGGTGTGCTCCTTCATGGGAGAGCTTTTGGATGAGCTTGATGAGGTTGAAGTGAGTTTTCTTGAGTGGATGATGCTTATCTTGGATAAGCATGATGCATTTGCTTCTCCTTTCATGGATTTTACTTCATATTCTATATATAGGGTGTGGTGTGGCCTTTAGAGGTTAATGTTTTGTTTACAGGGTATATCTTTAAGGATCAAAGTCAAACTGTAGGTGTTCATTATAGGGTGTGGTTTAGCAACTTGTGAGATACAACATTGTGCAAGTGCAGGTGAAAGTGTAGCTTTTTATGTAACACTTTTTACAAGAGATTTTATATCTCTGTGAGAGTTCATTGTAGTCTTGGTATTTATATTAATGATTTTTTGAAAACTTTCATTGGTGGATGTAGCCCACATTAGGTGAACCATGTTAGATATGTGTTATCTATGTTATTATCTTGTTCTCTTATTTATGATTTCATAATAATGGTGAATTAAGGAATGTTTCCATGATGCATGTTATTGCATAGCTTTATTTCTAGTTTATGGTCATAAGTAGATCTAATTTAAGCATTTTTATTCCTAACACAATATTGTATGCCTTGGTTGAGACAATAGGAATATCCTCTACCCATTTGGTGAAATATTTTATTATAGTGATGATATAATGATGTCACTACGAAGAATGGGGGTTAATTTTACCAATAAGATCTAGACCTCATTATAAAAAAGGCTAGAGATCCTTGTATACTTAGACACTATGGCTAGGTACATGATGTAAATTGGTGTGTTTTTTACATTTTACACACTTTTTCATGTAATCATATCACTCTTGGTTAACTATGGGACAATAAGAGCCAAGGAAAAGGATGTGTTTAGCCATAGCTAGGCCACTAAAATATCCTCCACATATACCATCATGCACTTCCCTGATAGTATGAGAGGATTCTTGACTATGTAGGTCATGAAAGAGAAGGGCATCGAAGCCATGCTTAAAAATGATTCCCCCTAGTATAGTGTAGTGAGAGGTACTCTAATTAAATGATCTTTGAGTATTCTTGGAAAGGTTAGAAGGGATGATGGAAAGGTTGAGATAGTCGAAGGTCTATTGATACCAAAGGTCAGGTTAGGTCTCCACCACATTGAATATGGTAGGAGAGTATAATTTGATAAAATAAGGATTAGTAAGTTGATGGATAATGATAGAGAGCCTAGATTTAGAAAGTGCAGATGGGATCTAAGAAGTGAGAAAATTCATCATACTAATAAACTTTTTTATTGATCATAAAGTGGTTTGGATATTGTAGTGTTTAATTGATGATAAGACTACATCCTCTAATTGTTTTTATTATTTTAAGACATTATTACATTGGTAAGAACAATTTATTTGATTGACCATGATTTGAGAGTCACCAAAGATGCTGATTGTTTTAATTCCCAAGGTTAAAGCAGTCTGGAGACCTATTACTAGGGATTTATATTTAGTCATATTATTGGTACATTCAAAATCAAGTTTGAAAGATAAAGGAATATGTTCAACATTAAGGTTAATAAGTATTATACCATACCCCCCACTATGTTGACACTTTGACCCATCAAATAACATGGTCACTTGATAGGTGAAGTCTTCTTGAAAGAGGGTCATGATGGACTCATCTAGAAATTCAAAGGAAGGTGGTTGGTTATCTACTAAGGGTGCTTTATCTAATTGTTTAGTGATTATTTTACCTTTAATTGAATTATAATAGATTAATTCAAGGTCAAAATTAGCTAATATCATGAGCTACTTAGCCATACACTAGTTTTAGTAAGACTTGGAGTGTATATACTTGAGTGGGTCAGTGTTAGTGATGATAAGGTCTTGTGGTTGAGAAGGTAATGATGAATTTTGGTGGATATGAAGAGAAAGGTAAGTCAACTTTTTATAATATATGTGTATCAAGTTTCATATTATATAAGCATACAACTTATGTAGTAGACAACTATCTCTTTATGTTGCTCATCTCGATGAGCCAAAATTGCCCCTAAGGAATGATCAGTGGCAAAAATATAAAGATAAAAAGGTTGGCCTTACTTTGGAGGAATAAGGATGGGTGGAGATAGAAGGTATTATTTAAGTGAACCAAAGTCATTTTGATAGTTTTTGTTGTAATTAAAAGATACATCCTTATTCAAAAGGTGATGGAAAGGTTGGCATTAATCAGAGAGTTGAGAGATGAAGTGACAAATGGATTGGATCCTCCCTTGTAAGCTATGAAGTTTTTTGAGGAGGTGGAAGGATTCATGTTGAGGATTGATTTAATTTTGGTAGGGTCAACTTCAATTCCTTGAAGGGAGATAATAAATCTAAGAAGATTTCTTAACATGATCCCAAAGATAAAATTCTTGGGATTAAGGTAGATGTGATAATAAATGAGGCATTCAAATATAATCTTAATAATGGCCAAATGATCTTTATGACATTTGGATTTCCTAAGGAGGTCATCAACATAGTCTTCTATGATTTTGTGAAAAAGTTCATGAAAGATGTAGGCCATATCAAACTAGTAGGTTACATCAACATTATTCAGACCAAAAGGTAAGACCCTATAGCAGAAAGTTCCCTAAGGGGTGATAAAAGTAGTTTTGTGTTGATATTCAGGGGAAATTAAGATATGATTGTAACCTAATAATTTGTCCATAAGAGATAAAATCTCAAATCCAATTGTAAGATCAACAAGATGGTCAATACTTGGTAAAGGAAATTCATCCTTTCAAAAAATAAAGTTAAGGTCATGAAAGTCTACACAAATGTGAATCCCCTCTATGGCTTTGGTGATAGGTATGATGTTTGAGACCCATTAGGGATAATTAATGGGTTAAATGAAATTGACGAATAGGAGATGTTAAAGATCTTATTTGATGAGAAGGGCTATGTGAGGGTGCATTCATTAAATTTTTTACCTAACTGGCTTGGCATCATGATTGGTGACTAAATTATGGGTAGAAATAGAGGGGTCAATTTGTGGTATGTTAGTTTAAGACCATACAAATGTAATGTTTTAGTCTTGTAGGAAGGAGGGGAAGTCCCAAAGCTCCTTATAATTTAGTGATTAGATGATTTTGAAAATACATGGATTATCCAAGGTAACCAAGTTGATATCTATGGTGGATTTATTCATCATGGTCAAAGTTTCAAGAGGAAGATATTTGTGGTTAGAATAATCTACTACACTTAGATAAGCAAGAATGGAATCATCATCCTAACACTAAATGATATTAATGGTAGGAGAGTTATCTCTTACCATCTCAAGATGGGTCAAAGGAATGGTTATAGTTTCCCAATCCTTTTAATAAGTTAAAGGTCTAAGGTTGACCATGTTGATGGAAAAAAAATTAGGGGGATAGTGTTGGAATCCTCAGTTGTCAATGGTGGAATGGATGGTGAGGATGGGATATCCTCATCAGTGATGGTAATGGGAGGTGGGTTGGTTTGATTTTTAGGTGGCATGAAACTAAGGCCATGATTTTTATGAGATTTTTGGGTTTTTATTGGAAGCAACTCATCTAGACCATGTTCATATGGACCTAGACCAAATCTTTTCCAAGTACACCTATAGAGATATGTCTTACCAAACTCTAGTTTATCCAGATAGGATAAATTGAAGGTTATGGATGAGGTGAAAAAGAGGTGGTAGAAGTGTCAAGGCTTTTATCAAGTTTTTCATAGATGAAATTAGTTTGACAATTTGAGGGCCCAAAAGGAATGACATATCCAATATTAGGGTCATAACTGGGTTATTGGTCAATATTCCCATACTCTTGGGGAGTAGGAAAAGTGTCTAGTGTCAAAAGGCAATACTCCCCCAATAAAAGATGATAGAAGGTTAATTCTAAAAGGTTTGTTATGGGGATTTAGGTGGAAGGGATGGAAGAACTGGTGAATGCATCTTTGGTAAAATGAGATGAGGCTTGATATTTTATTGATGAAGGATTGTTGAATGGAGAAAAGAGAATGTCATTGGGTCGGTACATCATGTTTCATGATGTAAAAGGACTTGGTTCAGCTTGTATGGTAACAAATTGACCTTTGTTTTCATGCATCAGTGTAGGGTGGATGTTACACAACCCATATAATAAATACAATGGAATCCCAATAAAAAATTTATAGGAACTCACCTTCTACTAAATATAAGATCTCAATAAGCATGCAGGGTCCTAGGCAAATGTGAAGGACAATAGTTTCTAAAATTATGACCATGGTATCATTCAATGATCAGAGTACCACTGAGGTTACTGACATAATGTTCTCAAGTACTTTGATTTTATTATATGTATGGGAGGAGATAATGTTTATTTTATCTCCCCCATTAATCATAACCATCTTGATGTGAGTTTGGATGATATACATGATAATGAAGAGGGGAGGATCTAGATCATCTAGATGGATGGAGGGTATTTCTTAATCCTTGAAGGTAAAAAGGTTTGAAATTTGAAAATATTTGATAAAGGCTACTAAAGGAGTAGGTTTGATGGTAAGAGATTTGGGTGAAGGAGCATTCTTGGTAGATGGTTTTGTTATGAATTACTTGGGGGTAAAAGGTGTTGGGGTAGATGCCCAAGAAGTAGGTAGTTTAGTTATAGAAGGTTTGGTGAAAATAGGTGAGGATAAAAGTAGGAGTGATGGTGTAACCAAAAGTTGTGGTTGGATTTGGGTTTTGTCTAGGATAGTTGGTTTCCTTTCTAAGGTAGAAGGGCGAGGTCCCAAAATAGAAGATAAAGTGGAAAGGGGAGGAAAAGTTTTGGTTTTTGGGATATTGGGTGGTTTTATCCTCTTTGTTGTTTTAGATTGGGATTTTTTTGGTTGTATTAAATCTAAATTTACTAATGGATGAGTAAGGCTCTAGGTAGGGAGAATGCCTATGTTTTTTATGGGTGTGGTTATGATGAGGGAAGTTACTTCAATCAGTTTAACTATGGTTTGAGGGGTAGAGGTTTCTAAAGGTTTGCTTAAAGTGATAGTGGTTTCAATAGTGGAATCAAAAGGTTGGGTATGCAATGGTGTGGTTGGAGGTTCTTGCTTGGTTGGGTGAGGAAGCTTGTGATGGTGCCAAAATGTGGCACATTGTGCATCAGATTAGGACAAGTAATCCAAGTTATGAACTAGTCTAGAGAAGGGATTATATACAATTTGGATCCCTTCAATATTAGTTTCAATGGATAAACCCATGGGTGGAGAGAGAGGATTTGTTACCACATCCTTTTCCTCAATCAAAGGGTTCAAGGTTTTGGAAGATGAGCCTCCCATATGAGAGGTAGGTAGATTTATCTCTTCCTTAGGGATGATTTCCAAAGGAAGAGTGGATTGTTTTATGATGGAAGAAAATGATATGGTGGTAATGAATACTTCTTTTGGTATGTCTTCCAAAAGAAAGATGGGTAACTCCACTACCTAAATAAGTGGAGAAAGGGGAGTGGTTGTTTCCTTGGTCTCATTTTCTAAAGGAATGGAGAATGACTCCACTACCTCAATAAGTGGAGGGGAAATAAAGGTGGTTTCATCAATGGTTTCCTCTATAATGATTTTACTAAGGACCATGTTAACAGTGTGGAACTCATGGTTATGAGAGGATTCTAATCTATTATTTTCATTATTTATGGAAGGATCATGGTTGGTGAATGGTTGTCTAAAGATGTCTAGTGATTGATTTTGGGATGTATTGGGGTTATCCAACACAAGTTCCCCCTTGTCGATGATATTTTGGATGACATTATTAAAGTTATTTTACCTACTATCACCATGTCTAGTGACATGATGGAATGCACACAATTCATTCTCCTTATACTAACCAAGTACAAGATGAGAGGAATTAACTTATTGTGGAGGTTTGATCAGCAAGAGTTGTATGACATTTAATTTCAACAACTTTTCCAATACTAAATCATATGACTCCCATAATGGAGTAAATTGATTTTAGTTGTTACAGTTTAGGTTTCTAGTGTTATTATTGGAGGAACTAGAAGGGTTGGGTTGGTCAACAATAAGTGGAAGAGTGATTTTAAGGATAACTACATTTGTAGTTCCATTATTTTTGGTGTTAGTGTTGGTTTGATTGTTAGGTTTAGAAGAGGGAGCCTCATTTGATTTAAAGGTAGAATTATTGTTTCTCAATTTTGATTTCCCCTCATCAATGGCTCTCTCTTTTAACTTTCATTCTATGGTGAAATCCTCATCAAAGATCCTAAAAGTTTGAACTTGTAAAGTGGAGGAAATGTGTTTGGCACAAGCCCGAGTAAAGATTTTAATCAACTCAAGTTGGGGCAAAGTGAAAGATATTTTATTTATTAATCTTCTCCAATGGGATATGAAGTCAGCTATGGACTCATCATCAAATTATTGAATGGAGCATAGATTGGTGATTAAAATTTTCTTAAAGATGTTTATGGAAAAGTGATCTAAAAAAGTCTAAGATAGTTAAGAAAAAGAAAAGAGGGAGTGATTTGTAATATCAATATACCAATCTAGTGCCATAACTCATAGATACATGGGAAAGGTGTGAAGAAGGAGAAAATCATCATAGGAAATCAAATAGAAAGAATTCATAAATGCTCTCAGATGTTGTTGAGGGTCTTTCTTACTCTAAAATTTTGAAAATTTTGAAAGTTCACATTGAGGAGGATAAGGTTGAATGGGGATGGATGAATGAATTGGTTTGTTGTAGATTTGGTCATAAGATAAGAGGTTATGGGTAATATAAATAAATAAATCCAAAGAAGTCATTTTTTTGATTAATATGTTGACAAGATCCATTTGTGGTTGTGCACCCCCATAGTTTTAGGTTAGATTATGTTGGGTTTGGGTAGGTATGGTATAAGGATAGCCAATATAAGGTTGGGAGGTTATCACATATTGGTATGTGGTCATAGGTGGTTGGGATGATGCCACATATGAATACAAGGAGATAGGTGGTTGGGTGGAAGGTATAAGTACATAACCTTATAGGTTAAGGATGTAGCTCGAGTTTGGTACAATAGTCACTTATTGAGGGATTAACATAGCTTAAGTAGGAGTTATGGTTGGGTTGGTAGGTAGATGATAATTGGTAAATTTGGTACTGATGGGTGGAAAGGTAGAAGGTATGGGAACCAATAATCTCTAGAATGGAGTGGAGTTAGGTGGGTTGGAAATAAGAGGAAGGGTGGTGACACTAGTAGAGGGTATTCCCATGGTAATTAGAGTACTAGTGCTCATATTTTGGGTTGTTCCTATACCAGAAGGGTTGTTAGTTGGGGTAGAAGGTGTTTGGGTGTTAGTTGGTTTTAGATGGTGATATAAGTGGTATTATTGGTAGAAGATGATTCTTGGGTAACTAAGGGTTGGGTTGAAATGGTGGAAATAGATGTGTTTCAAATAAGGTGGGATGGCATGCAATAGGGTGGATTAATAGGTAGAACCAAAGTAGGGGTATGGTGAGATATGATGTTAAGGTAATGTTTGAGGGATATGGGGTTGTTATCTAAAAAGGTGGAAAAATTTGTATCACCTTGGGCAACCATTAAAGGGATTTTAGGACTTCCCAAAGGATGGGGATAAATCTTTACATCTGAGATGTACTCCATGGATGAATGAGAAGATGAAGATGGATTATTAGGAGGTGGATCCTGATTTGCTTGGTTTCTTAGTTGTTGCCTAGTTAAAACCATGCAAATATGGGAAAGATGAATATACAAGTAATCTCAAAACTCAAAAGAGAAGCAATAAAAAATAAAAATATCTCAAGGAAAGAAATGCATACACCAATGTAGACCAACTTGGGCTTCTATAACAGGTACTAGAAGAAGATATCTAAGGATGGTTTTAAGAAGTTAAAGAATCTCAAGACCTATATTATAAATTGGTATGTGGCTTGATTTTGGGGCCTACCCCATCACTTTTCACACCATAGTGATAAGGGTGTCAAGTGCATAGCAAATATATACCGAGTCATTAGAGATTATAATAAACCAACATACTGAGTTGGTTCTCCCTTTGGTGAAAAATACAAGTAGGATAGCCAGGAAAGGTGACCATTAGGTGATAAAATACCAGTCAGGCCTTATGTCAATATTTTTATGCTTGATTAGGTGTAAGTGGTTTGGTCTTGTATGTGTGATAAGAATGAGGCTATGATTAAGTAATTTGATTAATTAAGTTATGTGATCTAAAATAAGTAATCAAATAATGTATGCAGTCAATTTTAAGCCCAAAATTAAATTTTGATTTCATTGTATGAGAAAAAAAAGTAGAAGAAGCACCTAGATGAAATTATGAACCCAAAAAAAGACTCAAGGGTCCCACCAGATGTGCTAGAATATTTCACATAAATTTTGCTTTATTTTCTAAAAATAAAGATATAAAACTTAAAAGAAGGGTGAGGTTAATATAACCTATATTTGATTTGCACTTTGTGATCTAGATGGTTATAGATACTCCCCTTTGTCTCGAGAGGATGACCTATAGATAATAAATAACTAAGACAATGATTGATTAGCTAGGTAGGTGGGTGGATTGCCTAGAAAGCTAGATCTAAGAAGCATAAGCTTCTTTGGAAGCTATCAATCCATGCTTTTAAATATTTAAGTTTTGGAAATGAAAGATAAATTATTTTCATAAATAATAAAAGATACTAAAATAAAATAAAAAAATTGATTGAAAAGAGATGAATTTGATTCATTATAGCCATAAATGATTGGATATTAATGCTAAATAAATCATACATGGTTCAAAAAATAGGGTAATTTTTCATGATCAAGAAGAAAGTTAGAAACTAGAATTTGGTTAGGGTCTGATAGGTAGAATAAGCTTGATATTGGAATTAACACACAATGACCATCAATGATTGGGTATGACCATCGGTGGTTAATAAACCATCAGTGGTTAGGGTCAGACCATTGATGGTGAAGGTGACCATCGACAGTTACTAAGGGATTTGGTTTGATCAAGAAGTTTGGTTGGGATAGGTTATAGAAATATATGATAAAGAAACTAAATCTTAAATCTTAATGAGAAACAAATACTTAGCTTTTGTTGGTCTAAAGAATGTTAAGGGTGGTTAAAAATTGGCTGTGGATCCTGAAGTAGTTCCAACAAAGTGATGGTACCTTGGCTTGATGATTGGTGAATTGATGCACGTGTGATCTCTATCACACTCATTGGAGGATTTTCTATATTCTTCAAAAGTGAGAAGAATATGTACACACAAATCTATGATTTTTGGCATAAGAAGTTGATGATTTTCTCCTCCCCCTTTTCACCTCCTCCTCTTCTCTTTATATAGGTAAAAAAGAGTGGTGAAATAAGAGGTTAAATAATCATTTAAATAAGATATTTAATTTTAGCCTTGACATGCATTAATTATGCACACAGATCAAATAGATAAATATAAAAAATTAAGTTATAATTGAGTGGTAGTTAACCCTTGAGACAATTAAAGGTTAACCATCAATAGTTAAGGCTAACCATTGATAATTAGGTAACTATTGATAGTTGGGGTCAAACCATTGATGGTTGATAGGACAAAGGTAAAACTGCTTAGGGTTAGTCATTGTGACTTAGGTTTGGTGGTTTAAATTTTTTGAAATTGTCCTTAAGTGGTCCAAGGGTGATCTAAGGTTCAATGTGACATCTAAAACCGTAGTGCACATATTTATAGTGTTTATAGTTTCATATGATAAGATGTAGATATTTTCACTTATGATGAATATTTATTAGTAACCTATGATGCCTTAGGATAGGAATACATATTTTTAGGTGACACTTTATATTTAGGATAATGTATCACATTATTTTAAACTAGATCATTATCCATATGTGTAACTATATCATACTCATAATTACATGGATAAAATGATTATGTGATATTATTATGTTCATTAATAGATTGTAAAATTGATTCAGTAATATGCTTTGAAATATATAAAAGATGCTCCTGAAGAGTTTTGTAGACTATTTCATCAACATGTTCTCAATTTATGTGTTAAGAAACTGTTTTGTAGAAAGATTAAATATCGTTGGTTCTAAAGGATATTCATATTGGATTATTGTAATTTTGACCAGTTAATTATCATGAATATATGAGACATTTATATGCTCTAGAATTCAATGGTTTAATATTTTTATCCAAGACCATCCTAATATCATATCAAAGTGAATGTTTTTAATGTATGGATGGAATTTGAATCATATTGAAATTAATCTGAAATTAAAGTTATATATCAGCAATTTTATCCTAGAATTACTATTTGTTAATCTAGTAGTGTTGAAATTATGATTGCTGATAAAAATTGTATTGACTAATTAAAATTATAATACATACTATTTTTGGTTTCAAACTATTATGACACATTTAAATACAATTTTGTATTGACTAGAAAGGCAAAAATTAGCTAATTATAAGTAAATTACATGGTAAGTTATGATAAGAAGAAACATGAAATGAATGCTAAATTAAGACCTTAATTAATAAATAAGTTTATTAAAAATAAATAAATAAATAAATTATTTAATAAAACTTAAATATGACTCAATAAATCAAGTTTGACTCAATGATATAATAAGGTCAGCATGCAAGAAGTCTTTCTTAACAAGTAAGCAAACCATGCACACTAGACAAGCTAGGCACCCAAAATTCTTATAAAGTAGTAAATTCACTAAAAAAATATTAATTTTAGTTAAATAATATCTATAAATTTTTCCATACCTATTTTGTGTGAATGGATAAGTATTTGATCTTAGCTAACTACACAATCACTGAACTAAATTCTAACTAGCACTTTTAGATTTCTTTTAGGATATTCATGAAAAATGTTTAAATTTGACCAAACAATTAATATATGTCATAAATTAATTAAACAACATTAATAAAATAATAAAACACTAAATAAACTAAATATAACATCAATTATCAATTTCTAACATTGATATCATACTCAAGATTCCCCCTTTGATACAAATAGGTAAAATGTCTATCTCCTTAAGTCTTCCATGAATCTACTTATGTAAGACCTTGGTCAGAATATTATTAAATTGATTTTAGCTTCTCAAATGCTCCATGAATTTTTTTTATCATTTACCAAGTCTATAATAAAATTATGTTTGAGTTTAATATATTTGGTTCTATCATGGAAAACTGGATTCTTAGACAACAATATTATTCCACTGTTATCAAAAAATATATGTTGGCTCAAGTTGAGCCTCTATGAAATAAACTGATATTATTTTAAACCATAATACTTGTGTTTAAAATAATATAAGGGATATGTATTTATATTAAGTATATGATAATTCAAATTTAGCTTATTTCTTTGATAATCATGAAATGAACCCACTTCCCAATGTGAAGCAATAACCTCAAGTTTAATTCTTGACATTAAGAGATCCTCAAAAATTTTAATATATGTATTCAATTATAAATGATGAAATTTATATTTTTAAATTAATACCATATTATAATTATCTCTTACATATTTTAAAATTCTCTTCATTGCTCACAGATGTTTGAGTGGTGAATTGCCCATAAATATAGAAAATAGTGAAAGCCCATAACTATTATAAAGTATTGTCATAGTTAGATACATAAAAAACCAAAAAATTATTATAAAAATGTTTTCATTATCTAAATTACTCATGTTCTCTCTCATAATATTTTACCCAATTTCAATTGGAGTGTCCACAGGCTTAGAATCTTGAAGATTTTACTTCTTTAACATGCCTTGGGCATATATGGCTTGATAAATTAATACTTCCTCTTTATTTTGATGTAATTTCATGCCAATAAAGTAATTCATAAGTCCAATATCATTTATATAAAATTATTATTTCATATTTTCCTTGAATTTATTCAACATCTCCATAGAACTACCTATAAGTATCAAATCATCTACATAAAGGCATACATGTAGAACATTATAACCCAATACATATATGCAAAGAGATGGTTAAATTTGACCACTTTAAAAATATCTATCTAATAAATATCTACAATTTATTGATAACTGAGATCTTATATTTGTTTTCAACCCATAAAGATACCTCTTCAATTCTATACCCAAAACTCTTTACCCTTTACCTCAAAACATTATGGCTTCCCCACATATACTTCTTATTTTGTCACTCCATTTAGGAATTAGATTTTGACATAAATTTTATGGATTATACATCATTTATGAGTATATAAAACAATAATTAATCATATAATATCTTGACATTCAATTGTTGCATATGTTTCCTCATGTTTAACCACTATGTTTGTGCAAACCCTTTTTAAACTAGTCTAACTTTTATCTTATCAATTATACCATCAATTTTGACTTTGGTCTTGTATTCCCATTTGGTTATAATTACATATTTGTTAAATGGGGACTGAATAATATTCTTGATCATTTATATCAATTGAATCCATCTCAATTTTCACATCATCAACCCACACTTTCCTTTTACTAGCTTTTGTATAGCTTCTAGGCTCAGTAACCACAATAGACAATGTAAACTTAGTATTTAAATCATAAAAATAATTAAAAACATTAAATTCCTAATGTTTAATCATTGAAATCCTCTTATTATATTTTTTATCTCGAATTATTTTGGTTGGATGTCTATTCAACGAATACTTTTACTTTCTTGGAATTGATGAACATGGATGCCCAATCTCTTGAGAATAGCTAATATTGTTTCATATTGAACTAGAAATAAGTGTAGGACTTTGTAATCCATTAAAATAAAATTTAATAGGTTTAACCCATTAAATTATGACCTATTTATATGTTTGACCATAATAAACATATATCTCATTTTTAAAAAAATACAATCCCTAGAAATAATTATGAATTTATTAGTAGGATTTTGAAACTTGTATGCTTTAATTACATCACTATACCATGAAATTATGATCAATACTATTAGGATCCAATTTTGGAGAAAAATAAACATATTTTATTTCAACCTTACCTTGCGTGTATTGATTTGCATGCTTCCATTTATTTCAAATTGGATGGACTTTCCATCTCCCAATTGCACTTGTCTTTGGATGTAAATATCTAAGTTGTTGAAACTATATTTGTGACTTGTCATGTGATTTTAGAAACCTAGATCAATAAACCAAAAATGATTTCCATCATCTATTATGAAATTACATGTGAGACAATAATCTGAGTGCTCTTTCTCCTTACTTTGTTTATTTTGGAATGTCTTCTCTTGATCCTTTTGATTAGCTTGATTCTTAGTTACTAGTATCCTAAAATAGTTTATCAAGTTTCATGTTTGTTTTAATAACGACAAGTAAGGTATCTTTTTTTTTTTAAACTATTAATTTAGCTTCATATTTCCCATTTGAATTTGATTTTCTTTTTATCTCCCTTGATTATATTATTTATACTTTGGTATTTGAAATGGATGCCTTGGTTTCAAGTGCCTATTCTAGATCTCCTGAATATAGTCTCATTTCATCCTCATGATATAAGAGATAACCCACTAACTCATTAACACTTATATTTTTCATGTTATTACACTCCTTAAGAGTGATAAAAATATTCCACCATTTTTGAGTTAAATATATTGAAAATTTCCTTACTTTGACCCTGCCTTCTATGATTTCTCCATAAACACTCACTATATGCATTATGTCATTTATTTTTATGTAATAATATCCAAATTATTCATTATCTAATATTTAAAATTAAAAAAAAAAAATTAAGAGTTTTGAATCTTTTTTTATCTTACCTTAATATATCCTTGATATGAAGTTTCCAAGGTATTCCATACCTCATGGGAATTTTTACATATAATAATTCTTGAATATATGATTGGGTTTATAACACTCTAAAGATAGAATAAATATTATTAATCCATGTTTATTTTTTTATGATCTTGAGTCAAATTATTCCAATTTTTAGGTGGTGTGTACCCATGGATAAAATTATCTTAAACTCTATTCCAACCAAGTATTCTCTTCAATTGATCTCACCAATATTTAAAGTTATCACTTTTGAAAATGAGAATATTCATAAAATCAAAATTCACTGAAGCTATGTTTTTCCTCGTAATGGCTTAAAGTCATGAATGAGATTGTGATACAAAATAATGTTTTTGAATATGATATTACTTAAAATAGGCTCCTATTTAATCTAAAAATTAATCCATATATCATCAAATGTGTCCCATAATTACTATTTGTTAATCTAGTGGTCTTGTAAGTGTGATTGATGACTGAATATGCACTGAACTACTTAAAATTAAGATTATAAAACTTGATGGTTTTATTTTGTAAATACCTAAAAATAAAAAAAATAAGAGATAAAAATATGCAAATATATTTTTGAGGAAAAACTATTTCACCACACTTGTGCACAATTTTTTATTAACTCGAAAGGCTAAAACTAACAAATTGTAAGTAACTTGAATGAAAAGTTATGATAATAATAAACATAAATTGAATATTAAATTGAGAAATTAATTAAATAGAAGTGACTAAAAATAAAATCTTAATATTTCTTTTTAAAATAAATGAAGTTTGACTAAAAAACAAGTTTGACTCAATTATAAGATAAGGACAACATGCAAGAAACCTTTCCTAACAAGTAAGCAAACCATGCACGTTAGACAAGCTAGGCACCCCAAATTCTTATAAATTATTAAATTGAATTAAATGAGATTAATTTAATTTAAATTATCTCTAAATATTTTTATCCACCTCTTAGGGATTTATGGATAATTATTTGAGCTTAGTTAATTATATATTCAATGAATTGGACTCTAACAGACACTTTTAGCAATTTTTTATAAAGCTCTTGAAAAGTGTAAAAATTTGACCAAATAATTAATGTAGGGCATAATTGAATTAAATAAATTTCCAGAAATAATAAATATAATACCAAATATTAAGTGTTGGCATTGGCATCATACTCAACACAAAGACCTTTGTGTTTGGTAGAAGTAAGAAAGGAGTGAGCACTATGAGAGGCTCCACTTGAAAATGTAGTATTATATATCTAAGAATATACTAAGTATGACTATAAAGTTTTTTTACACCTTTATAAGTATCCTATAAATATTTCTCTATATAATGAATAAATTATAAGAGTGTTATGGTCTATACATTTTAAGCTAATCCATTATCTATCATAGCATTATGATGTAGAACCCATACTCAAATTTCACAAAATGATATAAATGGAGCATTTATTTACTTACTTGTTTCCTCCATCTAGCTTTGCTACCTAAAAATTGGATCTGAATCTTGATTTGCACTCTTAATTTATATTCAAATTTTGATGTTAAGCTCTCTTTTAGTACACTTGGCAATACTATGCTTCTAGGTTTCTTTGTCTCTTCATTTTGTCAATCTCAATATATTTATTATAAAATCACTTCATTAATATATTATATGCTTTCCATCTCACGTTGAATCACCTTTTACACTCTTTTTTCTCATTCACATGTAAACTCACTTTATTCTTCAATTAGTCCTTGAGACTTATCTACACCCTTCCCTGGTCAATTATCCAAAATATCCAATAGCACTTTATAAATAACTCCACTCATCGTGAATGACCTATAATAAGCATATTGGACTAGGAAAAACTCACTTTGATCATTTATTGATTCTCTAATACCCTTAACTCACCTAATGCTTATATAATCATACCATTAATTATATCCCTTCCAACCTACAAATCTCCTTGGTTTACATAGTTAACAAGGTTTCCTATAAAAATCTAAACATAACTATAGATACCCCTAACCTTAAACAATTCCATACAAAATTTTAGGACATAAGTCATAAGGGAGACCACTTAACTGTACACCCCATACTAACATTTAGGTATCCTAGGCCTTATTCAATGCCTCAAACTGAGATACCATACTTTACAATCTCACACCAACTAACAAACACCAAAATAATTTAAATAATTTTTAATAATCCTAGACTAAAAATTTTCAAGACATTCCATCAAAGGAAACACAAGTCATAACACTCTCCTTCTCGAAACCCTAGCTTAGTTCAAAATAGGACTAAACCTACTTAGAGCAAACAAAATGGATTATATGTAGTTACACACCCTTCAAAACATAACCTATACCTACCTAAGGTCTTTCTATAATTATCTTAACTCCTATAAAGGTTATTTTGTCACAAAAAATCATTGTGTGTCTCCAACATACATAAGTGTAAGAGTTTATGTGCCTTTTCAAGGATTGTGTAATAATTTCAATGGTATTTTGTTCTTTTAAAAGGAATATAAGATTATAAATGGGTTAATATCAACACATATAAACCTTTACTCTTCTTAATACTTCAAAAAATTAGGAACTGCTCTTAAAACATCAACCATGCATCATTTTCTTGACATTCTAGATGACTATCACGCTCACTCTCATATTCAAACCAACTAATGCAACAAAAATCCCATATTTGGGTTATAAGACCTTTAAAGTATTTATTTTATAGTATTATGACATGTTTGAACTCATCATATCTTTTTATAAAGGCTTAAGACTTGTTACTTAGAATACTATTAACAATAATCACTTTGAATAGATAGTCTCACTCTACAACAAGGTAATCAACCTGAGAGCTTTCTTTTGGGGTATCTTCACTCATAAACCTATTAAATGACTAGTTTAGGGTGGTATAGACATATAAAAATTTAAAACAAAACTTTTCACAACCTTTTATTCACTAACACACTACAAATATATCAATATTCACTCTATTAGTTGTACATTCACAATTTTTCCTATAACTTTATCATTTAGTTAAAATAACCACTTTTACTAAGCCTCAAAATTTATATAAGTTATCAAAGTTAATCAACCACATTTGATTCATATTTATTAATATATTAATAACATAAAATTCATACCTTTTATTTAATTTAAAACATATATTTAAACATAATACACTCATCTCACTTTTCCTTTATGGACAAGACTAGTTCTTCATTGTTTCTTCATCTCATTATCTTCCTACTACTACCACACTCTAAACATCACACAATAATAACTCTCCCTACTTTATTACATGATTTTATCTTTATATAATGTTTTTTTTGCATGTAAACTCTATTACCAAACTAACTTCCTTGTAGGAGTGGTAGTTATAATGCATTATTTTTAAGCTTTTCCCTAACTTACCTTTCTTGTCATAATATCCACATTGAGGGACCTTATTAAACAATTAATAGGACATTATTAGGCACATTACGAAAAATATACAACCAATTATAATTTTAAAAAGACCCCTAAATCCATTCTAAGGCTTATTTACAAATTTTAATTTCAAATTCCCCTATCTTTGTTGAAAACACCATATAAGATAATGTACACACTTCAATGACTCTAAACCTCCTAGGGGATCCTACATGACCCATTACACACTCATAAGACAATAAATAGTCATCTAATATACACTCACCCTATTATAACCTATGATATTTGAGATGTTCCTAAATCATACTCCCTAGGTGGGAGAAATTTGGACTCATGTTCAAATGCAACTTCATGTTATCATCTTTCTTACCCCTGGTCTTCTAGTTCATGCTTCTTGGGTCCTCTCATTCTATAGTTATAAAACTCTCCATCTTCTCATTATCTCCTTCATTCTTGACTTTATAAAAATCTATGTAATTTCCTTGACCTCCATAGAGCTTTTATTTTTTCCTGATTATTGTCCATACTTCTTATTCATTCACTTTTGTTTGCTCTTTCATGTACTTGTCCTCCAAAATGAGGATCTTTACTGATGTTACTTGCATATTTCATTCTTGATATCTCTTAATATATTCCTTCATGATGTGCTTCATCAATTTCATGAGAAAACTTTCCCACACCAAGCTAATCAAAATAAAAATTGCATAAATTTGATATTCTTAAGTCCCATGAATTACCTACTTCATCTAGTATTTTCCCTCTATCTTTAAATTAGCTTCTTTATTACTTTTTTCTCTCTCTCTCTTTCTTCCATTTTTGGTGGCACACTCTTTTTCTCTTGTTTACCTATATCAAAGGAAACTCTACCTTATTTCATCCACTACTTACCTATACTATTTTGCACCTAATGTGCATTCAACTCTTGGGATTTTCCTCTATCATATGGATAATTTGTGGCCTAAAACTCTACTGGTCCACTTAGACTTTCACCTCTCCATTATTTCAAATTTATGACTCTAAAAACCATCTCATCATTTTATTTCCAAACCATTAAAACTAAACTCAAATGCATTTGGGTAGCTTAACAGTGAATATATCCTCTAAGAACAACAAAAACTAAGGCATTACATATTCTTTATTCTCCACCTAATATGCAACCTTGTTTGCCTCTTCACATGCTTGATGTCTTCAACTTGTTTAACCACCTCAAAGATCTTGATTAACTATAAATAAACTTGTTAAACCTATTTTATCATTTGTAACTCTTGGATACTCTATTGTTTATCTTATTCTTTCATCTTTATATTCTTATCATTCTCCTTCAATTTATCTCTTGCACTAGCAACCATTTCTTCATACTATGCATATATATCCTACTTCTAGCTTGTTTCCAGCTCTCTAAGTCATCTTATCCATTATTAAAATTAGAATTTTTCTCATTAGTTTACATGAAAAAACACACATGTTATTAGTTTTAAAACTTGGAGGCTCATATGCCTCTTGATGCCTCAAGCATTGACATTATTTATTATTTCTACCCTTCATCTTCTACCTCATCTTATTTTTCCTTACTAATAACTAGTCCTTCCTATGAATAGAAAATATACCACTCTTCAACCTTATCCATACTCACTTTATTTATTATAAGGTGTTTATTACCTTCTTACTCAAGCATACTAAAATGGTCACTTATCCAAAACCTCTTCATCTCTCTTGATTTGCTTACAAATCAACTTCTTCTTTCTTTATTTTCTCATAGCATCCCTCTTTCTTCTCTTAAGAAGAAATCTTATAGGACATTGAATTTTTTGTTCTTCATGACCCATCCATTCCATGGTTCCCTTTTTCCTATATTTTCTCTATCATGAGCATCAACTTGTCTAAATTCCCTAGACTTTTTCTCAAATATTGTTAGGAATATCTAATTAGTGCTCAAATTATGGGTTAGAATAATATAAGGGTGTGTAAGAATAATAGATAATATAATATCATATGGATTTGTATCTGTGATCTAGAAATTGACTCAAGAGAGGATAATTAGTATGGTGTTAGTTCCAAAATGAAAACAAAATGAAATAAACACACTAATAACATAATATCTCTAGGCCTGGACACTAGGGAGAGATTAGTTAACAAAAGTAAATAACAAACACAACTAAAAAATAATGAATAGAAAACAATAATTCCTTAACCTTCCTTGGATGATCCAAATGCCTTTGTAGTAGTGACTTGCTCGGCTTGTGCTCATGAAGTCCTTGGGAATAGAAGTTTGGCTACCTCCATCTCTCCTTGGCACCTTATGGCTTTGGCTTGGAATCAATTTGGAATTATAAATTTGAATTATCAAGTCCTTTGAAGATATTTGAGCATAATAAATTTGAACCAAAATAGCTTATAAATGATGTTTTTGGCCTCTCTATTTATAGATTTTTGAATTTGATTATAATCAATCTCAACCATCCATCTCAAGATTAAGATGTGTGGTTGAGGATTAATTCAATTTTTAGAATTAAGTTTGTAATTATCCTCATAATGACATTGGAATAAGGGGTAATAAGAGGTATGAAGAACATCATGGAAGGAATTGATGAGGTATGGAGTGCATGAATCCTAATATTTGTGGCATTTATGGCCTAGGGATGTCTTCCCAAGAAATGAGGTCACTTGATGATGCATATATTCAATATTCATATCTAAAAACAAGTTTGTCAATAATTTTCCATGGAATTATTAATTAGGCCCTAATTTGGGTTAATTATCTATTAATCATGATTAAGCAATTTATGCACAAATTACTCAAATTGATTAGAATACCCTATTATTTGTCTAAAATTTGACTAGATTAAAATTGGAAGGTGTTATTATATGAATTGGAATTGTATTCCAATTTAGGATGTTACCAATAATAATAAATAACAAAGGCACATGTCATATGTATAGGATTTGATAAGAAAGAGCAATCTAGAGCACCCAAGTGCAAATTTGGCATTTTGACTCGAAATGATCTGATCAAAGTTAGCTAGCCCATAAATTACATTACCCCATTTAGTGATACCCTATCCAAAATTGGCACTTGAATATGTCAGTTTCATATCATTTAGCATGTTTTAATGTTTTTAGGCTAAATTGTGCATTTTAGATGAAAATTGGCCAAAATCTTGATTGGAGGTTTTCAGTGGAAAAATTTAGGTGTCTATAATTTTCCCCTATTTAGGAAGGCATTGAATATTATAAGCACAATAACATCTTCTCAAATAATGAAAAGGTCATGTATGCCTACAACTACAATGATGATAAACTAACTATATGATGCCCCCCTCGAGGGAATGGTTGGCATAAGTGGGTCGATGAACGATCCCTCAAAAATAAAGAAGTGAAACAAGGGGACCATAGAAAATAAATATGATGGGGTGAAAACATAATTATATTGAAAAAGTAGGTAAAATCATTGAGAATGCAAGTGGGATAGTGTATAATGGTTTTCCCAAAGGTGGTTATAAGCATTGTACCCTGATAGTGGCAATGTGGTATGATAACACAATGAGTTACCCAAAGGTGATTATAATCATTTAAAAGATGGAGATATCCAAATTAGGATAGAAAAAAAAGGTAATAACATGCCCCTATATGGAAAAAAAATTAAAGTGGTGACAACATAATGATTTGCCCAAAGGTGATTATAATCATTGAGAAATGTATGTGGGATGGTGTGTAATGATTTTCCCAGAGGTGTTTATAATCATTAGACCCCAATTATGGAAAACATGATAAACTTGGTTAAGGATGATGATAACTTAACATAATGGGTAATGATGAATTAGAACAACCTACTAGTAGGGAGATGCTCATCCAAACTAATAAAGGATGAAATTATTTCATTGTTAATTAATCTATTTGGGATATGATTGAGATGAAATCAGGATGTTGGTGTCGAAGAAAGGCCACCATTACTGAATAGACTTCTTGAATATAAGGTTTATTATAACATGTGTTGATAGGCATCATGGTATAACATCATGAGGACTTGGCTAAAATATGCATAAGGATTAATTCCCATAATCCAATACTCAAAATAAAATAATGCACCAATGATAGAAACCATGATGACAATGTAAACATATGAATATGGATGGATTCAAGTGTAAGTGTGGGAAAGGAATCACCCAATGAACACACAAAATGAATCAAGGTAACAATGTTGAAAGTAAACAAACAAGTAGACAAACAAATAAAATAAGTAGAAATAAACAAACAAACAATGCAATAGAAACCATATGAATATTGCCCCTATAAAATAGGTGATAACTAAACAAACAAATAAAAAGGGGGAAAATAAGAAAAGGAAGGGGGTGGCCAATCTGTCTCCATATGCACTAGGTAAGTGGATGTTGCCTACATTGTTTTATGGATGTAATATACAATAAAAAACTTTAGGCTAAACGTAGTTATCCCAAGGAATGGGAAGAATATGATAACTAAGGAAAATAAATAGAATAAACATGATAGAAGAATAGGAATGGTCTTTAAAAACATCAAGTGCATGAGAGAAAAGGCCAAAAAGGATGGGGAAACTAAATGACAAGTAATTTTCTTGTAACTTAGTAAGGGTTCCCATAAACCTTAAGGCAAAGAAGGGGTCAATGTTTTTGTTCTTTTATAATGATTTTTTGAAATATTTTTGGAATTATTTGAAGTATCTAAACTCAATCAAGAATGATGAGACACTAAATGGTTTAATCTCACAAAATGGTGGGAGCATTCAAACTTAGATTTATCACAAAATCATGAGAGCATGGCTTAGGTTGCTCACAAAATGGTGAGATTGTTTAAACTTAGGTTGCTCACAATATGGTGAGAGCATGGCTTAGGTTTCTCAAAAAATGGTGAGAGTATTTAAATGAAGGTTGCTCACAAAATGGTGAGAGTGTGGCTTAGGTTACTCACAAAATGTTGAGAGCATTTAAATGAAGGTTGCTCATAAAATGGTGAGAGTGTGGCTTAGGTTTCTCACAAAATGGTGAGAGTGTGGCTTAGGTTGCTCAAAAAATGGTAAGAGAATTGGTAAAAGGGTGAATGAGCTGACCTAAATAAGTATTGAGTGATACCTACATAGTCCTAAAGTATGACCTCAAGTCACTGTAGTTCTACCATTATAGTAGAGGAATTTGAATAGTGCAGCAGTCAATTCAAACAATAGGCACAATTGGTAAATAGGCATAGCATGGCATAAGAAGTGGCAAGTTAGTACATAAAGGATTAATGTTGCCCCTAGTTTTCCCACAGGTGGTTATAACTAGGACACAAAGGCATAAATAAATGGTACTAATTTTCCCAAAGGCGGTTATAATTAGTAGCAAGATTGGTGGTAAGAAAGGAATAACAAATGAAAGATGTAACTACCAAAACTTCTATCACACTATCCTAAAATATGCTCTCTATCTAAATTATTTAAACTAATTGATGAACTAATTAGATATCTTGATGATGAAACTATGTAAGGAATGAAAAAAACCAAGGTCAAATAGGCTAGGCTTTAGAAGACACTGGGTTGCTAATAAGGATGGTATTTGTATAAAGAGGAATAGTGATAAAATAGCATAACTAAAATGATCTTTATAGAAAATATACCTTAGCATTTAAGCATAGTACCACTCGAGATGAATAATATTCATTAGTTCCAAAAGTTCATCATCATCTGTTGTGGCAAGACTATATGGTCCTAATCCATAATCTACAGTGATGATGAAAGGCCTTATCTAGTTTGGTTTGAATTTCCCATTATGATTCTTCTTAGTCATGGTATTCTTTTGGCTTTATTTAAAAACAAGATCACCAAGTTCAAATATTTTATACTTAACACATTGATTATAATGGCCATTGAGTCAATTCTGATATGCTTGACTATTGTTGAGCATGGCTATACATTTTTCATCAAGTAGATCTAGCTCTTGTAGGCAAGCTACTCGATAGCCATGATCATTTAGGACATGCTTAAAAGAGATGCATAATGAAGGTAATTCAACCTCAATGGGAATGATGGCTTCATTACCATTAATAAGTGAGTATGGAGTGGCTCTTATGGGGGTAGGATGATTGGTACGATATGCCCAAATGGCAAGAAATATCTGGAGGTGCCAATCATGACCAACATCATTGACAATCTTTTTGAGAATGTTGATAATGGTTTTGTTGGATGCCTCAACTTAGCCATTACCTTGAGGGTAATATGCTATAGAAAATTTTTGGGTGATGTTGTATTCAGTACATAGCTGGTCTACATCCTTATTCTTGAATGATCATCCATTATCAATATAATGTTAGAAGGGATACCATAGCACCAAATGAGGTGGTTGAAAATTAATTTGGAAATTTTCTTTCCAGTCACGTAAGTGAGGGGTATAGCTTTAACCCACTTAATGAAATAATCAGTGGTGGCAAGGATATGTTTATGTCCATCAGATGAAGTGGGGTTAATATTCCCAATAAGGTCAAGTCCCCATGTAGAAAATAGCCATGGTGTCAACATTGGTTTTAGATTTTTGCTGGGTCATGAATTAGATTAGCATGCGATTAACATTTTTCACACTTTTTTACATAGGTAATGGCATCTACATCCATTATGGGCTAATAATAACTAGTATGCAAAAGTTTTTTGGATAGGACTGTCCTACTAGAAAGAGCACCACACACTCCATGAACTTCTCTTAATGCTAGTGTAGACTTTGCCAAATTTAAACAACAAAATAGAGTCCCATCAAAACTATGATAATAAAGGGTGGATTTAAGCAGAGTATAATGAGTGGAATGATGAATGAATGCTTCAATTTGTTTTTGAGATAGGTTAGGTGGAAAAACTTGGTCATGAAGGTAGTTTTAAAGGTTTGAGTACCAAATAGAATTAGGACCAACAATATCATAAATTATGGAAATGGTTGAAGGTTCATGAGCTGGTGCTAACAAATTTTGAATGAGGATCTGATACTATCTAGTTTTACCTATTTTTCAAATCAGAGAGACAATAGTAGCCATGGCATCTATAGTTTTGTTACTAGCCCTTGGTATATGCTCAAACTGAATATTGACAATTTGTTGTTTAAGAGTGTTGACCATGGCTTTATATGGAGCTAGATTATCATCTTTGGTCTAAAAATGTTTTGTAACCCAATTGATGATTAACTAAGAATCACCATAAAATTGGAGATGAGATATATTCCAATGTACTACTTATCAAAGTCTTGTAACAAGTGCTTCATACTCGACCATGTTATTTGTACAAGGAAAGCTTATTTTGAATGGTTTAAGGATTAGATACCCCTATAGTGTAATAAACAATAAGCCTACCCCTGATCCATGTGAAGTGAATGAACCATTAAAATATAGTTTCTAGGGCTGATCCTCAAAGGGTATGTTAATAAAGGTCATGATAGATTCATCAGGAAATTGAAATGTGAGTGGTTGTGTGTCTATGAGAGGTGCTTTAGCAAGTTGATTTGCAAGAACTTGTCCCTTGATTACCTTCTGATTGATATACTCTATGTCAAACTCACTAAGAAGCATGATCCATTTATTCATTCTTCCTTGCAAAGCTATTTTAGATAGTAGATACTTGAGTGGATCTTATTTTGAAATGACCATGGTCTTATTATTCAATATGTAATGGTGTAGTTTTTGAGCTACAAAGACCATGGCTAGACAATTTTTTTCAATAGGTGCATAGTTATGTTCATATGTAACCAAAGTATGGTTGAAGTATTATACAACATGCTCCTTTTCTTTATCATCATGTTGAGACAAGAGTGCCCCCAGATCATGATCGATAGATGATAAGTATAACAAAAATGGCTTTCCTAACATAGGAGGTAATAAAATAGGTATATTAACAAGATAGTATTTGAGTTTTTGAAAAGCTATTTGGCAGTGATCATCCTAGTGAAATGTAAATCCCTTCTTCAAAAGGTGTGTAAATGGATGGCAATTATCTACTAACTAAGAGATGAAGTATTGGATGGACTAGATCTTACCCTGCAAACTACGGAGTTGATTCAAATTGGTTGGCAGTGACATCTCAATTACAGCATGGACTTTAGTTGGATCAACTTTAATACCTCTAGGAGACATGATGAAGCTAAGTAATTTTCCTGAAGTTACAATAAACACAAATTTATTTAGATTGAGTCTAACTTTGTACTCTCATAATCCTTTAAATATCTTATGTAGTCTTAGTGGATGGTTGACCCTGGTTTTGGATTTTCCTAATATGTCAATGACATATTCTTCAACAATATCATTCATCATATCATGGAATATGACAATCATGGCCCTTTAATATGTAACACCAACATTCTTAAGGCTAAATGCCATTACTTGATAACAAAATGTTCCCCATGGAGTGGGGAACACTATTTTATATTAGTCTTTTGGTACGATTCTAATCTAGTTGTATCTTGAAAAGCCATCCATGAGTGAAAGCATTTCATAACCAACCATGGAGTCAATGATAATGCCAATTAAGGGAAAATCATCTTTAAGATAAGCTTTGTTGATGTCTTCAAAATCAATACAAATTTTGATCCCTTCAGGATTTTTACTAATAGGTACCACATTAGAGATCAATTCTAAGTAGTTAATGGATTGGATACATCCTACTTCTAAGAGTTTTTCCAACTCTTTCTTTACCAATACAAAAATTTGAAGATGCATCTTACGTGACTTTTGTTTTACCAATTTGGCATTAGTATTAACCATAAGGTAATACCAAACTAAGGTGAGATCTAAAATTGGTATGTTAGAATAGGCCCATGCAAAATATCTATAAACTCTCTCAACAAAGCTGCAAAGACTTCATGTTCTTCCTTAGTGAGGGATGTACCTAATTTTATCCATTTTAATTCTGATGGAGTCCTAATATTTATCTCTATTGTAGCTTCGAATAGAAGGGTTGAACCATATAGTAAGAGAGTAGGTAATGACTTGAAATATTCAATTATGTCAGGGTCCTCCATTAAGACTTACTCTTCAACTTCTCCTAGGCATGATGAATCTAATTCCCCTAATGGAAGATTTGGCCATGTGATAAAAACAATAAAAAATTCTTTAAGAATTTTATCAAATACTTGTTGCTTAAATTTGAACTCTGATTTATAGGAAAGTTCATCATTGGTGGTCTCCTGGTCAAAATTTGAAGAAGAATGAATATCCCTGTCTAATGGTGTTTGAAACATGTTTTCACCACTAGACTAGCCTTTATCTTCACTTTTTCCCTGGTTAAAAAGCACCTCAAACAGGTTTTCACTTTGGGACCTCAATGTTTTACTTATTTATTTTTGGCTAAGGGTGCTGACTCAATCTCCAAAATAGGCTACAGGATTCAATGTGATTGAGAACCCTAATTTGTGATCTCCCAATGGAATGTTGTCTTTAAGGCCTAAAAAGTCAAAAAATGCCTCATCATTTTGAAACTCATCAATCGAAAAACTAGATTCTTATTGGTCCCAATCTATTAGTTGGGGATAACATAATGGCAAATGGTTGCGATGAATAGCCAAGGTAAGGATAAAAATGGCATTGTTATCAAACAGGTGGTTTTAGCCATGTCATTAAAGATGAGACTATGATCAAAATTTACTTCATTATTGACATCATCATCATTAGTCGCTAGTGATAGATTTTGAATAAGATATGTGGGATCACTCTTAGGTTGTTTAAATCCAATTCCATAAAGTCTTTCATACTTAGTCATGAAAAATGGCTTGATGGTTCCTTGTTGATTTAATTTGAGGCCTCTTAATTCATAATTGTGACACTCTATGATCCTATTAAGAATAATATACTTTGAACTTTTATAAAAATCAGATTGGTTGTCATTAACCATGAGTCATCCCCTTTAAGAAGGTTAGGTCCTAGGCCAGATGCTGGTACAAATGTGATAGGTCCCTTATCTTTGTTATTTTATTGCCAATGCATATGTGGGATGACTTTAGGTCACCCAAAGGTTTTCATATTCTGAGGAAGATTGGTAATATGAAATGTATCATGGGTTACATACTCTCCTGGTCCATTATCTAAAATAGTGAAATGATTAGAAGCTTTAGGAGGTGGCATGTGGGAAAGGGATTCCAAGATATTAGGATCTATGCAATTATTTGGTGAAGGACCAATAAGTATGGCCTTTCCTTTATCCTATTTGGAACTTAGATTCATGCCATACTAATAATTATATATTTTAAATTTAGCATCAAGATGCTTGCAGTGTTTATATGGGTTTAAATCTCCTAGAATATTCACTTCCATCTTTGAGTGGAAAAACTTGATACATTGGTGTAGTGTTGATAGAAATACATGAATATTATGTAATTAAGGCCCACCTAAAAGCATATTGTATGATAACTCTAGATCAAACACATGGTAAAGTGTATCATGGGTCAAAGGCCCAATGATAATTGGTAAACTAATGGTACCTTATGATTCTCTCTCCTGATTATCATAGGCTTTGATAGTTATTATTTCTGGTTGGAGATTTGTCATTATGTACCCAAGAAGTTGATGAGCTTTAGAGACATTATATTGAGGCTAGATCCATTGTCTATAAGGATATGTTTCACTTTATGTCATCTTATATAAACTTCTATGTATAATGGATTATTATGGAGTGGACTAAGGGAAAACATATTGCTTTGGTTGAATGTGATTTGTTGGGCTAGAGCTAAGTGTCCAACCAAAGCTTGAAAGTTATCAAGGGATATGTCACTAGAAATAGTGGATTGGGTCAAAAACTCATTCAAGATGTTTTTATGGATTATTGACATCTGTAGAAAATCTAAAATAGAAATTTGTGTTGGTTTTTTTTTGTAATTATTCCACAATATCAAACTTCTTGTCTTAGTCAATAGTGAATGATTTATTCTGAGGCTAAATGATTGGCTGGATGATAGACAAAGTGGTAGATGGTTGTGGGCCTATGATAGTAATATTTTACCTCTATGTTGTGATTACACAATCAAGATTAAATACTAAACCATTATTTCTAACTGATGTTGGGAATGGTGTGGGACCAGATAGGACAAGTCTCGGTTGCTAGTGCACTTGCATGTGGTCACATGGTAAGGACAAGTTGTCAATATAAGGTCTAAAAGGGGAAGTCCTAATTTTTTGGTTTGCCTGTATGCATTCCCAGGTCAAAGAAGGATTATCCATGTAATTTAGTTGAATTTTATTATTTAGCAATGGTCTAGATTGATTAGTGTTTGGTCTAGGATTAATGGAGATGGTATTAATGCTACCCTCTGCAATATGACCTACAACCCTATTATAGTCATGTGTAATTACATGGTAGGCTTATTGGTTTTTACCATTCTATCCTTGGTTTTGTCCATTATTCTATGATTTTGGGTTTTGTAACTGATTTTGTTGATTCTATTGGTTTGGCCTTTGATTTTGATAATGTTGATTTTACTATTGCACTAGCCATTGTTATTTTTGATTCTTCTACTGCTGTTGATTGTTATGCTAGGGAAAGGGGTATTAATAGATCCCAAGAGTTTTATTATAATTGGAAGCACCATTATCCACTTTTATCTCCCCATTCTCCAACTTAATCTTAATTAAATTATTGATTTGGACACATCTTCATAGATTATGATCATTGACCTGATGATAGTCACATAATTCATTTTCACGGTACCAATCAAGATAAGGAATCCCTTGTAGATAATGATTTGGTATAGGCCAACAAATTAGATTAGTGGTAGCAAGCTTGTGAAATATAGACTCAATAGGTTATTCTAGGTCACTAAAGACATGATGTGTAGGCATGGTTCTTCTAAGAGGAGGGGTTTGCAATGGTAACAATTGTTGTATTTATTGTGTAGGTCTTGGTTGTTGTGATTGAAATACTAGTTGAGTAGGAATAAGTTGAAAAGGTGTTGTAGATGATGTTTTCATTGTTTGTACATGATGGGATTCGGTAACTCCATTTCCCACAACATTCCTATTGTGGTTGAATTGCTTCAATCTTTCATGGTTATTGGCCTGTGCTAGTTGTGATGCTTGCACTTGGATGGGATGTTGGTCATTTCCCTAATTGGTACCTTGATTTTGATTAGTTTAATTAATCTTTATGACTCTTTTATTGATGATCACCTACTCAATCAACAAACCTTTATCAATGATCTCCTTGAATGTATGTGCACATTGTAGTTCCAAATGATAAGCTATCTCACTATGCACATTTTTGGTAAACACAACTAATTGTTTATCTGGTAAACTATGGGTGAAATAGCTCACAAGGGATCTCTATCATTATAAATAATTTTTGAAAATATCACTAATTTTTTTCTTTGCTTGTGTTAAATCCACTAATGAAATCTCATGCTTGAGATTATTGGAAAAGTGTTATACAAACTTATCAGAAAGATCATCAAAATTTGTTACTAAATTTTTGGGCAAATTACAAAACCACTCCAAGGATTGTCTAGCCAAGCTTCTTAGAATAATATAAAAAAGTATATGTCATTATATGCCACTGGTTGATATTTGATAAAGAATTCGGTCAAATGAGCCTTATGGTCACCTTTCCCTTTATATTTATCAATTTTTAGTTGTTCATATCTTGGAGAAATGGTATTTACAAATACTCCATGTTGAACAGATAGCAACATATGTCATCCAACTTGAAATTTTTAGTTTATTTACCAGATTAAATGATAGCAATTACATCCTTCATCTATTATAATTCTTGGGATAGGAAACTAGATGGAATATTGGTTTGAGGGAGAATTTGGGTTTGGATAGATGGTTGGGAGGTCACAAGTGGAACACTTTGACCAGGGTATAATGGAGATACCTATTTAGGTACATTAGTTTGGTTGGGGAATTGACCAAGAATATGCATATGTGGATTAGGATGTACTTGAAATTGCACATTTGGTTATATGATATTTTGGTTTGGGTTGGTGATAAAGGTTTGGCTTAGAGGATTTTTTGGTTGGGATGGAGGGATATAACTATACTTTTCCTGCAATGGTTAAAAAGGGACATGATACTAACTAATCAAACCTTGCTATTGAGTAGGAACTTGTAGACCAAGACCCTATCTCTAGATTTGTGGCACATTTATAACTAACAGTTTCTAGTAGGTACCTAAGAAACATGGGGACCTCCTTATTGCATGAATCCCTATGAGGAAGTGAAATTAGGTTATAGATCTATCATCTATCACTGACCCATATTTTCACATTGTTAGATAGTCATTTCCTGGTTTTGGATTGGCACATTAGTCTATGACTGAAGATGTATGTTCATCATTACCTGGTGAGGCAAAACATTTGTTTCCCCTGATTGAGGTGGCAATGTATGTGTCCTTTGTTATGTTGATACACTAGATTGTGCCTATTATTGAGGAGGAGTAGGATTTGTCACATTTTATCATTAAGGCATGACATTGGCCATTGTTTGATTATTAATCCTATAGGTTATGAATTTGAGGAAGCAGTTGATTGAGGTTGGGGTATAGAAACTCCTATTCCCTGGTATGATGACCTATTCATAAGATTAACTATAGGCACATGTTGTTGGCTAATTTTTTGCACGTTAGTACCAGTTTGATCAGGACTGGATGTTGTTTGCACATTATCTACCATATTTGGCTCATTATTTAGTATAAAGGTTGAAGATGCTTCTTCAATAATGGGCATATGCATCAAGTTATCTATTGAAATAGTTTGTACAAATGAGTTAGAATTTGGATTCTCTTATCTAATTAACTCTACCAATACTCATATTGAAGGAACTAGGTCAATGAGAGGTTTAATTACCATGTTCATCTAATTTAAATCACATGCTAGATTTAGATATGTTTGATATGATGTCTTCATTTGGTTATAGTGATCTTTTATGATGTTTTTACCTCAATTAGATATTTTAGAATCTTGGTACATTGTTTGGACTAGAGCCATAGGATTTCTAGAAGAAGCCTATTGATCGTAAATGATATTATGGGGCACTCTTAATAGACTTGGTAAATTTTCATGAGGGAAGTTTGTTGGAAACTTGGCTCCTACCTCGATGGCTCTAACAAAAATCTCATCTTTGTTCTCTAACAAATATCGCTCAAATAAAAATGGATCATACTTGGAAGCTGTATTAGTAGAATATGATTGTTGAAGAACTAGCTCATCTATTATGGGTATTGTAGCTAGGATTTCCATGGTTTTCTCTTGTACCTATTTTGTGTAAGGTGGTGTGTTAACCAAATAGTTATCCAATAGATCTTGACTTTGTGCCCCTAATCATAAGAGGGATAATAATCCATCTCATAAGCAATATTATCTACATAAGGGTCTTACACTATTTCTTCCTATGCAACTACATTACTAATCCCTAAAATGTACATGAGTCAACTACAAGTGTAGGAATGCATGTTGGGATCCATAGTCAATGTTTTGCAATAAAAGGTTAAAGAGTTATAAAAACTCTAAAAAGGACAATGTCTAAAATAGATGATGTTCTAACTTGGTCTAGATTTGTCAAAAGGATCAACAAGTTTATGCAAAGGTTTGTGAGGAAACAAACTAGCATGAAGTATCTAATGTTTCACTATTCACATAAAGATAAGAAAGTAAATGGTCCTAAAAATAAAAATGCTAAACTCTAAGGTTGAAGTGTTTCAAATCAGTCTAATCTAGGAATTTAAAATTTTATAGGTCTTTTGGCCAAATGTGGTGTCAAAAGCTAGGCTCAAAAAAAGCATGTGCTAGGAATCTTGGCCAAATGACATCAAAAGCTATAATTTAAATAGATGAAAATTTTAATCTAATGGATTTGAAACACTTCTAATAAACACTAGGCATTTGATTCTTGGACATGAACTTGATCAAATAGGTATAATGTATGAAACAAAAGGCACTTTAACAATAGTTAATTTTCTCACATAGAATGGTATAAAAATGGGTTAATTTAACAAATAATCTAGCTAAAAGTGAAAATTATAACTATTTTAGATAAAAGATCACAAAATTACACTTGGATTGGTCTAAAAATATAGGAAGAAATTTGAACCCTATGTAAGAAGGTATATGAAACAATATTTAAAATGTTTTGGGAAGCATAATGATACTATACTACCCAAAAAGGTGTGGTAAAAAGGTTTGTTTCAAAAACTCTCTAAGATAAAAATGCTTTTCTATAATTTTGATAGCATAACACTACCTTTCTTGACTCAAAATGTTGGGGTGCATAAACTCAAAGTGAAATTGTTTAGCACAAAATGGCTTAAGTCTATCAAATGATGATAATGATTATGAGTTTTTAAATGACATTTAACCTAAATTGGAAATTAAACCTAAGTTCCCTCAATTTTAGTTTAAATGGTGAACCCACTTAACACATCAACCCTATGAATTTGTAAAGGTGTAATTCCAAATTTAGATTATAAGTGAAGGACTTAAACAACTTTGGTAAAGGTCTAGATTCAATTGGGTAACATAACTAAACCAAATTGGATGATATGAATCTCAAGATTTTGATGAACTTTTTAACAAGGCAAATTGATGATCTCATGTGGACAACATAACACCTCTTTGTTCAAAGGAAAATTCGGACTATGTGTTTGGTTTGGGTTGTTTGTTTACTCCAAGTTTTGACTCCAAACAAGACTTTAATATAAGACAAGACCAACTAATTAACCATTCTTAGATCCTAAACTGACAAGGTTTCTTGGTATTATTGGAATCCATCAATATACATCATTTTAAGAGGATTTTAATTGTTCATCCAAAAGTAAATGTGCATTATAAAGTAGGGTTTTTACACCCCCTTATCTCAAATGATAGTACTATGACATGGACATTAAGGCACACCTTAAACCAATAATACTTCTATGACAAGTGGGGATTTGTCTAAGATCTAACAAGTTTCCAAATGATCTAGGGGAATCAATTTCACAATGACTTTCATGACAAATAATGCAAAAGAAAAGACTAGATTTTTGGTCTGTATCATTTGGCTTATTACAAAAAGTTCTAGTCCTTTTTGAAACCACTACATCCCATTGTTCGTTCAGTGTAATGAAATGTCCAAAGTGCCACTATGTCCCGTGTGCAAATTCAAAGGAGCCAAATGAAGTCAATGTCAATAGATGAAACCTTAGGTTAAAGTTTCCCTAAAGAACTTATGGGAGGTGATGAAGTCCCTCTCGTAAGCCAAGATACATAAAAATAAAGAAATCATGAAAGTAGAAAGACTTTAGGGTCATTTTCAAGGTCACCCAAACTTTGACGAGTTTTTGGTGAGTGATTTAAATGAATTGTTTTCTAAGCCTTGGACTAGGATACTTGCAATAGGACTCGCACTTTTGATTCCAAGGGTTCCCTATAGAGGACAAATGGAAGAGCATACACATAACATTCCTCTTTTTGCCAAACAAAACCTAAGTAAACAACTATTGCAAATAATAATTGACAAGTATGCTCAATTTTAAACCCAAATGAAATATTTGGTGGTGTTCATTTGACCCCTTGGTATTAGTTATAAACTTTGAAAACATTCACCAAAACATCTAAATTCTTTGTTAAGCACCAAAACAAAGTTCCTAATCAATTTTTAAACATGCAAAGGTGATTTAAACATGTTTTGAATAAATATCAAGCCTGATCCTACAACAAAAATTTTAGCATGTCTTTTAGCTTTGAAGCTCCTTTTAGCTTGAAATAATGAACTTTAAAAAGTAGCTCTCGGGTCTATGTTTTTTGAAAAACACAGTGACCAACATCGGTTATTACCACTGATGTTGATTACTTTGGCTAACTGAGATCTAATTGATGTTATTTTTGCTAATTGATGTTAATTAATCCATGTAATTGATGTCGGTCATAATTATCAATGTTGGTTACTGTGTAAAATTGTGGCAACCAAAAATGGCAAAATAAAGTTAGAAAATCAATTTACAAGTGTTTTAAAGGTCTAAATAAATATTTTAGAGTTTCAAAATGATCTTCTTCATGTGTAAGATGCATCTTGTCCCACCGGGCATGCCATAATGTGATCTAGGAATTTGACTGAAGAGAGGATGGTTAGGATGGTGTTAGTTCCAAAATGAAAACAAAATGAAATAAACACACTAATAACATAACATTTCTAGGCCTAGACACTAGGGTGAGCTTAGTTAACAAAATTAAATAACAAAAACATCTAAAAATTAAGGAATAAAACAAAAAAATTCCTTCACCTTCCTTGGATGATCCAAATGCCTTTGTAGTAGTGGCTTGCTTGGCTTGTGCTCATGAAGTCCTTGGCAATTGAAGCTTGGTTACCTCCATCTCTCCTTAGCACCTTGTGGCTTTGGCTTGGCTTGGATTGGCTTGGAATTAATTTGCCATTATAACTTTTCATTATCAAGTCCTTTGAATATATTTGAGCATAATAAATTTACACCAAAATAGCTTAGAAATGATGTTTTTGGCCTCTTTATTTATAGACTTTTGGATTTGATTAGAATCAACCTCAGTCGTTCATCTCAAGATTGAGATGTGTGGTTGAGGATTAATTCAATTTTTGGAATTAATTTTTCAATTATCCTCATCATGAAATTGGAAGAAGGGAAAATTAAGAGGCATGGAGGACATCATGGAAGGCATTGATGAGGCATGGAGGGCATGAATCTTGATATTTGTGGCATTTATGGCCTAGGGATTTCTTCCTAAGAAATGAGGTCACTTGATGATGCAGATATTTAATATTCATTTCTAAAAACAAGTTTTCAACAATTTTCCATGGAATTATTAATTAGACCTTGATTTGGGTTAATTATCTCTTAAGCATGATTAAGCACTTTGTGCACAAATTACTTAAATTGATTATAATGTCCTGTTATTGGTATAAATTTTGACTATATTAGAATTGGAAGGAGATGTCAGATGCATTAGAACTATATTCCCATTTAGGATGTTACCAACTAAAAATACCAAAGGCACTTGTTCAGTATAGAAGATTTGATAGGAAAGAGCAATCTAGAGCACCTAGGTGTAAATTTGGCATTTTGACTCAAAATGATCTGATCAAACTTAACTGGCTCGTAAATTGCATTACCCCATTTAGTGATACCCTGGCCAAAATTAGAACTTGAATATGTCAGTTTCACATCATTTAGCATGTTTTAGTGTTTTTAGGACAAATTATGCATTTTGGATGAAAATTGGCCAAAAGGTAGTTGGAGGTTATCAGTGGCCAGATTTAGGTATTTACAATATGAGATTATTATGCATGAGTTAACAACTCACTATATATGTATTAGGTTTAGAAAATAAAGGGATAAGAGATAGGGTTGATATATTCTCTAGGAGAGAATCATGGAGGTATGGATTAGTGTTGACTCCTATTAAGGAGATCATAATCTTATATATCATAATCTCTTATGTTTAAATAATATCCCAAATAGAATATGAAATTGATGTTTATTATTTGATTGTAAGTTGATTATTTCATGTTTAGTTTCTCAAATCAAAACCAGAAATAATATATGGTATCAAATTAGGCCGACCATTAGCCATGAGAGTCTATGGTGGGCCATATTGCAAGATTTTATATTAGTTTTGTGATTTGTATCAAACTACATACAAATCTAGCATCACTGAGTTTTGATTCCCTTAAAAATTCATCCTTGTCACTCCTTGTGCATGTGTTAGATAAAATATTCATCGTCTAACTTCTATTGTCAAGACATTTCCGTTGGAATGAGAGAGTATTTGATTTACATCTGATATCTTTACACCATTATATATCTACTAACTCTGTGTAGTAGATTCTTAATCATTGGTTTTTGACTACATAGAATAAATTATTATGGACTTATTTAGCTTTGTGAATATATTTCAACATTTGGATTTAATTATAAATGAATATATTTTCATCAATCTCAAAATTCCACCATTGCATTTTACTGAAATGATTGGAAAGAAGAGTGGTTGTGTCAAATTCAATCACTATCATGTAGAGGATCCTCTTAAGTGTAACATAGACACCTATTCAACATTTTGCATTATATTCATAAACCTGCTCTAGCAACTTGATATTAATCTCTCTTTGTTCTAGAGATAAATTAGTATGTGTTTCACTATCTCAGTGACATGTTAAGTGAATTTTTTAGAATGTTACTCAGTGCATCCACATTCACAATGGAAAATAACATACACCTCAATATCCATGCCAAGCTAATTTAGCATCTACAATATTAATTAATGTGTGTTACCTAAATTTTATAAAGAAGGATTGTGAAGGAACATATTGTAAAGATTTTTTGTTTTTCATTAGTCTATATTAAGATTGAATCTCTGTCAAGATAGTTCTAATGTATTCCATCTCTCATAATGAGGACACCTTGACCCAACTATGTATTACTTTCTCTTTGGTCCTATCAAACACTTGAGCTTCACCAAAATTTATGGTCAATTCCACCATAAGGTATTTAAAAAGTTATGAGTCATGGTCATTAGTATTGAGTTCATAATAAGTTAAAAAAAAATTAGATGTTTTTTAATTTAAATTTGTTTTTAATGAAGTCAAATTTTATAAGTAGTATATTAGTTTTGAGATGACTCATAAGTTTGGTATATAAATTTAAATAAATATATTTGTAATTAAATTATTATTATAAATATACTTTCATTTATAATCATTGTCATTTTATTGACAAAGTAGTGTTAATAATATGTATTTGTGTCTTTTATTTAATAATGCAATACAAAGTCTTTATTATCATCAAATCCAAAAAATTATCAAAAATTTAAAAGTGTCCAATTGAGTCATTATTTCAAAAGTATTATTTTTAAGTCAGAGTCTAGAGTCAAAATTATTTTGGTCATCATTTTCAAAAAGTGTAAAAAATAAAAAAGTATTTGTAAAGGATGCACTCTCTCTTGTATGTGATATCCTAAGTCAAATTTTGAATACGTCAATATTGTGGGGAGAACCCCAATCCATTCAAAATGACATACACATGATCTTCAATACCTTATCAGCTAAGTAACTAGTTTATACTAGAGGATAGAGGAAATAGAGTTTGGAGGTTTTAGAGTCTCTCGTCAATCACCAATGATGGGCCCCAGATGATTTGGTGACATCTTTTGTGTGGTGTGATATTATTAGTTTTCATTGTGTGTTTTTCAAATAAATAATAGAAGGTACATACATGTTTAAGTATTGTAATAGGTGAGCAAGATTTCCTATGTAATCACTTGAGGTAAGATAGTGATATAAATAGAAGAGTATTGTATCATCATTTGATGTTGGTTATTGGTTAATCACATGTAAAACCATCTTTTGTTTGTATATTGGTGGTAAACCAAGTGTAAAACCATTTTTTATTTATAGGTTGGTGGTAAGCTAAGTGTAAAACCATCTGATGTTTGTAGATTTATGGTTAAAAAAGAGTAAAACCATCTTTGAAGTTGTTGTATATCATATAAAACCATCCAGATCATGAGCAAACTCTATTGGTGGTAGTTGTAGTATAAAATAAAAATTTACCCATATTCATACAAAGGGGTTAATGTTAGGAATATCTAGTTAGTTCTCACATTATGGGTCAAAATAATATTATTGTGTGTGAGAATAATATTTAATAAATCTCATATTGAGTTGTATTAGATTATTATACGTGATTTAACAACTCATTAGAGATATATTAAGATGAGAAAATAAAGGGATAAGAGATAGGTTTCAGAGATTCTCTTGGAGATAATCATGGAGGTATGTATTAGAGTTGACTCCTTATATTAAGTAGATCATATGCTTATATATTATAATCTCTTATGTTGAAATAATATCCTAAATATAATATGAAATTGATGTTTATTATTTGATATGTAAGTTTATTATGCAATGTTTAGTTTCTCAAATCAAAACTATAAATAATAAATATCTTATTTCTTATTCACACTCTATATCTCTATTATTATCCTCTTTTGTATTCTCCTTTCATTCTTATCTTCTCATTATCCATCACTTCATTTCAAGTCTTTCTAGCTTGCCTCTATCTTTTTGTACCTCACTTAGGACTTTTATTTTTCACATCTTTGTACAGCCTGGTAACTTCCCATATTTGCATCAAGTTATTATAACATTCATCTCTCTTCTTTCTTGTTTACCCCTCTTTTGGGTTAAGTTATTATAACATTCATCTCTCTTATTTATTATTTACCCCTCTTTTGGGTTTCATTATTACTCTTTGGCCTAGAAGGCCTGAACCTGCTCTATTTCTTAAAATTTTTAAAACAAAGCTTCTTAACTCTTGAAAATATTTCACAAAATAGATACAGAACTCTTAACTTATGTTCTCAACTCCTTATTTCCCCAAATACAATGGCATTGTCTTGTTTCTTATTCTCAATTCACTATCATGCACCTACATGTTGTTTGTCTTTTTCATTAAACATTCTCTTTTTCTAAAGAAATTACTACTCTGATACCAATTTGATGCAGAGCCCATACTCAAATTTCACAAAATGATTTAAAAGGAACATCTATTTACTTACTTGGTTCCTTTATTTGTCTCTTCTCTCTAACAACTAGCTCTGAATCTTTATTTTCACGCTTAATTTTTATTCAACTTCTGACCTTGAACTCTCCATAAGTACACTTGGTAGTACTAGGCTTCCTTGTCTCTTCATTTTTTCAATATTGATATATTTCTTGTAAACACATTTCATTAATCTCTAATATCCTTTCCAACTCACTTTGAATCACATTCCACACTCCTATTTCTCATTCACTTGTAACCTTGCCTTATTCTTCAAGTAGTCCTTGAGACTTATCTACACCCTTTCTTTGTCAATTATCCAAAATATCCAGAATCAATTCATAAATGACTTCACTCACCATGAATGTAATATCATAATAATATTATACTAGAAAATTTTATCATTTATAGATTCTCCAACACCCTTAACTCACCTAATGCTTATATAAGCCTACCATTCCTTATAACATTTCTAACCTACAAATCTCCCTAGTTTGCATAGTTAACAGGGTTTCAAAAAAAACTAAACATATTTAGAGATACCCTTTACCTTATAATAAATCTATACAAAATTTTAGGACACAACTTGTAAGGAAGGCCACTTAACTATACACCCCATACTACTAATTAGGTCTCCTAGGCCTAATTCAATGCCTCAGACTGAGATACCATTCTTTACTATCTCAAACCAACTAAAAAATATGATAATGATTTAATAATGTTTAATAATTATATACTATAAATTTTCAAAGCATTCCACTAGAGGAAACACAATTTATAATACTTTCCTTCTTGAAATGCTAGCTTAGTTCAACACAGGTCTGAACTTGCTCGAGAGCAAACAGAATGGATCATATGTAGTTACACACCATTTAAAACACAACCAAGACATATGTAAGGTATTTATAAAGTTATATTAACTCATTTATAGGTTATTTAGTCATAAACAATCATTACATGTCTCCAACATACAAAAGTACAAGAGTCTATGTGTTTTTTAAGGACTGTGTAACAATTTCAATGGTTTTTTATTCTTATATCAGGAATATAAGATTATAAATGGGTTAATATCAACACATATCAACATTTAATATTTTTAATACTTTAAAAATTTACAAATCACTCTGAAAACATCAACTATGAATCCTTTTCTTGACATTTTAAATGACTATCACCCTCACTCTCATATTCAAACCTTCTAATACAACAAAAAAAACCCTTATTTGGTTTCTAGTATCTTTCAAGTATTTATGTTGCATTATTAGGAAATTTTTAAACTCATCATATATTTGTATAAATTCTCAATAATTTTCACTTAGACTAATATCAACAATAATCACTTTCAATAGATAGGCTTAATCTGCAATATGGTATTCAACCTGAGAGCTTTATTTTGTGGTATATTCTCTCATAAACCTATTAAATGACTATTTCAGGGTGGTCTAGATGTAGACACACTTACAACACACCTTTTCACAACCTTTGATGAACCAACACACTAAAAGATAGAAATATTTACTCTGTTGGTTTTACATTCATAGTTTTTCCTCTAACCCTATAATTTAGGTGAAATAAACACTTTTAATAAGACTCAAAATCTATACAAGTTATCAAAGTTAATCAATCACATTTGATTAATATTACTTAAGATATTCATCACACAAACTTCATACCTTTATTTAATTCAAAATAGATATTTACAACATAATACACTAATCTCTCTTATCCTCCATAGACAAGACTAGTTCTTCATTGTTTCTTCATCTCATTCTCTTCCTACTACTACTACCAAACTTTATCCCTCACACACTATTAAATATAAATAATTTATTACATGTTTTTATCTTTATATAATGTTTTATTTTCATTATAATCTCTTACCAAACTAACTTCCACTTAGGAGTGGTAGTTATAGTGTATTATTTCTAGGCTTTCCCCTATCTTACCTTTCTTGTCATGATCTTCACATTGAGGAATCTTCTTGACCACATAATAGGACTCTTCCTAGGCCCATTACCAAAAAAATCAAACTAGTTACAATTTATACAATACCCATAAATACATTTTAAGGATTTTTTTACAAATTTTAATTTCAAATTCCCCCATTTTGGTAGGAAACACCATATAAGCTAATGCACTCACTTTAGTGACTCTTAACCTTGTAGGGGATCATAAATGATCACTTACACACTCAAAAGACCATAAATGGTCATCTAATACACATTCACCCTATTAGAACCTATGCTCTTTGATATGCTCTTGCATCACATTATGTATGGATTATTTTTCAACATATAGTTAAATAAAGAGTGCATGTATATCTAAATAATCATCATCAACTTAATTATCATAAAATTTAATCATAGCACATGATGATTTTTTTATTATATTTGTACCAATTATGCTAACAAGTGGATGCCCATATGTAAAGGGAAGGTGTTAGAACCCATGTTGGACACACAAACACTGAAAGGGGGGGTGTGAATCAGTGTCCTTATAAAACTTTATTTCTATTACACATTAACTTGTATGAACCATCAAAGAAAAAAAGTGATATAACAATGCATGAAGAGCCATTTATATTAGCATGCAACAAGAAAAAAATATATATGAGTGGGAAACCCTCAAGGGGAAGAAAAACCACTATGAACTATACAAATAGACTATAATCCTATAAATTTTTACAAAAGATAAAAAACTACTGAGCACTAAATCAAATTGGAACACTAACCCCAATGAATTCAAGCACCCATTTGACTAGGATTTAGCAAGCATATACTTGAAAGGAAACAACAAATCCCTTAGTGACTCAGCACCAAATTATCCACTTCTTGACCAAGCACCAACTCAACCAAGTAGACAACTGCCTTCCATCTTCATTCTTATTTTTATCTCAATAGATGATGGTCTTCTTCACTCTTTTCTATTTTATGTTCTCTTGTCCTTTATCTGCTCCCTTGTGCTCTATTTGCCATCTTGCTCTCTATCTTTGATCTTGATAGCTATCTACTCTCTCATAGCTCTCCACCTTAAACATGATTCTCTCAAGATACTCATGCCATTGGTATACTCATGTCTCATTTTATTAGTACCCTCAACACATGGAGGTCCTAACTATCTGATCTTAAAATCCGTTTCTTGAATTACATGATCACATGGTATTAGTAGACATATGGCATTATGGCCATTCCTTCATCCTCACACACTTATATCTATTATTCTCATATATATAATTAATTCATAATATTATTTTCAGTCCTCTACTCCTTATTCTATTTGAATATATCATGTTTAACTCATAACATTCTTCCTTAATGAACAATTCTGACCTTGTACATATGCTAGTGAATTGAGCAATTCACCTTTTGGTAAGCCAAAACTCATATACCTCAAGGTCATACATAAACATAGATTTTATACTCTATAAACATGTTATTATATCTCAAAAAAATCCATTTTTATGTCATCTTAAAACTTTTGTAGTCTTCTATCTTCATTAGGACTCCATAGAGACTTAATTCAACTAGGTCTATCTGCAACCAAAGATATTATTCCAAGGGAACAATATAGTCCTCCATTATAAATAAAATATTAGTCATTCCATGTCCGTATGGTATCACATATGTTCTTTTTGAATCTATATACCTCCTTCATGTCCACAAACCTCATCATGACATCCTTCTTGCTTCACTATGATAGACCTCTATCATAACATGTCTTCCTTATGATATGTAAATTGAGACTTTATAACATGTGTATTAGTCCTTTATGATCTTAAGTTCATATTTATTCACATATTAAACTAAAATTTTCATGGTAATAACCCAATGAATAACTTTACAATCTTCTTTTATGGTTACTAGTTTATCATGATTTCACTGTGTTTTGTATACTCAAATATCTATGATAGTGTATACTTAACGTCTTTCACACCAAGAAATTATAAATAAATTAATATTAAATTAATGAAACTAATTTAGATATCCATTTACATTGGACATCCATCTTTCATATTAAGGAAAAATGACAACTTTGTTAGTCATCTTCACACTTACTAGCAATACCCTATCTAGTCTTATCAGACCTCTAAGCAAGACTATTTTGATAAGTATTGTACTTCACATATTTTTCAATTACATCATACATTGTATACATCAATAAAATTATCATAATATAATTATTATTCTCATAGAGTAATTAATTCTTCATGTTAGTGAGGAAATAACCAACTCTACTATCAATTCACATACTCACAGTTTCTTATGGTCATACTATGTTTTACATTTTCAAAACTTTTTAAATATTCTCTAAAACCTCTTAAATCTTTCCATCAAATCTTAACCATAGTCTTATTAATCTTCAACATGATTTCTATGTCAATCCATATTTACAAAGACACCTTCATGATAATATTGGTCTTGTAAACCAATCCATATTTTACTTTGATAGCCAAGACACATTGAGTATAGTGATTAAATCATTCCATACCTTTCAATCATGATATTAAATTTATAACACTATGAAAATGAACCACATAATGTTCAATGAAATTTTTAATCCATATAACATTTTTTTTCTTCGTGAAGGACTCCCCTAGGGTTTATTAGTATATTAAGACAAGAAACCCTCATAGGTCTATCTTACCTCTGTCTTGCATGTTCTTCTTCATACCCCATATACTAACCATGTATAATACATATTCATTCACTACATGACCTTAGGAACACCTTTAGAATTTTGAAGTAGTTTCTCTTCAATTCAAGAATCATTCAAAAAATTCTAAAAGTAACCTTGTTAGCCAATGTCAAAGACCTTCATGACATAGTCAACTTTCATAATGTTTTTCTTACACAAAATACACTTTTATATATGGATTAATGCATGGAAAAGATACACAAAGAACCAAGAACATCATATGATATTCAAAACATCATTTCCAAGGATTTAGACTAATTCTAAACACATTTATCTCTACTCAAGTCTCTATAAATTTTACAGTCTAAAATTTTTGATGTTGACATGCATTTATTGTAATTATGCAAAAAATCAAGAACTCTTTCCACTTGGAAGATTTTTCATGTTGTCTAGTTCATATTTGATTTTTACACCAACCTATTTTGATCAATCTCATGGATTATATTCAATTTTTTATGCTCTCAATTTATTTATAAGATTGGTTCAAATTCAAATTTGACGGTCATATTTTTGAATTACAATGACTATTTACCAAGGGTTAAGCTTGATGGTCTCTATCAGATGTCTTGTATACAAACCCACTTCGATGGCAAATAGATTGAGCTAGAAGATTCTTTGACACCAAATTTTTAGGACAACTTCTTGGGATATCTAACATTATATCCATATATCCCTTTAACCAAGATTGAATTTTTAGGTGCATTTAATAAAATCATAAACTCACTAGTCTGGGAGGATCTACATGATGTTCAATGATGGTCTAGCCTCTCAAATCTTGTGATATGTATTTTTATTTCTCTAAATGTCAATTGAGATTTACAAAACCTTATCAAAGCATCTATGGGACCCTAAAAACATCCTCTTGGCCATGAATGACCTACACCAATGATATATGCCTTCAAACCATCATGTATCTTTGATATCAAGGATAACTTTTGATGTTAATTACAATGTTCAATAATCTCCCTCTTTATCATTGATGGAAAACCATTCTTAGAATATTCTCTCAATAGGTCTTTGCTCACCCAAATGTAAATTTTCATTTATTTTTATTTTTCTCCCCCTTTGAATCAATAGCAAAGGGTCTTCCACAAAATGCCATTTGATATTTGAACTTGAACTCAACAAAATCATAATTAAATTCTTATCACTATTTACCTTAGGCTAAAATTCTTGAGTTTATCTTCAATAAACCATGCCTCTTATGTCATCTACATTTTGAAAAGGGGGGGATGAATCAATCTCCTTATAAAAATTTTGACTTATATAACAATTTATTTAGAAACAAGCCTATAACTCAACATTTTCTCTCTCATTTCTATAGCCAACACCACTTAGATGTACCTAGGAGAGTTCACTACAATTTGTAAACACTTACCTAATCATTCCAAACTATCTTAAACACTTTTGAATATATCCTCAACATCATGTCACTATCAGGGTTTTAAGAGGGTTTAAACACACTTCCACCATTAATGCTTATTCATAAATCATATCCCATCAATCCAAAATCTAATACTTGGAATTTTGATTTAGGACCTTTCCACATCTACTATGGATATCTTAGTTTCACATGTAAAGGTTTGACAAGCTGATAAGCACAAGAATATCCTTCTTAGGTTGAGAAGCCTTCATTCTATGCATTAAAGAAGGCCTAAAATGTTGGGATATGAATAACCGGAAGCACACAATTGATTACCAAATACAAGCAACTTAATATGCAGAATTAACTAGAATCAACAAGTAACTAGAATCTAGAAATAACACATGATATGAGAGACAATACACAACTTGTATTAAAACTCTTACAGAAAAGAATACAATAAATAAGATGCCACTTCTTCTCCACCACCTCTTCAGAGGCTTCCCACACCTCAAGTGAATAGTAATTCTCTCCTCAAAGCTCTCTCTCTTAGGTCCCAACACCCAACTCAAACACTGAGTTGGTGTTCACCTTATACCTGTGCTCCATGCACACCACAAGTGCTCCAAGCACTCCACAAGTGTTCCATGCACTCCACAAGTACTCAACGTACTCCAAGTAGATCTCACCTGAACCTGCAAAAACCTACACCTCAATAGACCTTACTTATGGAAGGATCTTCCTTGCCTTCCTCTTTGCTCTGAGTACACACCTGTACTCCAAGTAGATCTCTCCTGAAACTGCTCCCTGTTGTGTTGTTGTCCTCTCTGATCTTGCACACCTGTAAATCAATCTGGTTCTACACACCTGTGAACCTTGACCTTGCACACACATACACCTGCATATCAATGATCTTACTTACCATGTAGATCTCCTATAGAAGCCATGCTCACCTAATGACCAAGATCATACATACATGAAGAACCCTACTGATTCTCTAATCCAACACCCACTCTTGGTACTGTGGCACTAGGAGGAACACACCATTGCTCACCTCACACATAGAAGGAGCTTATAATAATGCTCTCTTACTCTCTAGCACAATTTTACAATACAATCCATGAGTCTAATATATAGATCTCATCTAAACAATAATTATACACCTAATTACAATAATTAGATCCGCAGCTTTGAGTCTAAAATTAGCTCTTGACATGCAAACACTTGGTTCATTAGCTAACTTCCCGTAACATCTGCAGTCCGAACCACAAAGGCAACCGACATAGGTCCTTGTCTGCCTGGGGTTTGTCGACATCGGCCGATCTCTAACCGACATCAGTTTCTTCCTGTCTGTACCCTGTCAACGTCGATTGGCCTGACCGACACCGGTGTCTGTGACACTCCAGCAACTCCTCCAATGGCCTTCTCCATGTCTGCATCAGTCAAGCTTTTAGCTCCACAACCTAACATAAAATAGATTTACATTCATATTTATCTAAACTATGAATTCAAACTACATGAGCATGTATAAAAAACCTGAACTCAACATTGTCCATGCTCACATTTGCAAACTTGCCTTGAAAAATGATCCTCGTAATTCAATAGGCCATGTAAGGTCTAAGAGAGGTTTAGGTAAATACCTATATTAAAGGCCTTACCCTAAAAGACTCATATTTAAACTATTATGAGTGATTATAAACCTCACTCATATACTCAAACAATTCCATAAAATCTCTCACATGCTGGTGTGTATTAGTCTCACCATGCCACAATGCATATACCTCTTCATGTCATGACTAGGCTTCTTAAGTGCTTGAACTCAAAGACACTTGAGATCAAATACTTGATTTATATTAATGTCACAATAATTAACTTATCACTACTATACTCATAACACACTAAAACACTCTATTTATGATGATAACAATCTCTTCTAAGTATCTTGACACATCACACTTCTAACTGACCTTGATCATCTTAACATCAACCACAAGATATACCTTTGACATCATTATGTTCATCATTGATCTACCTTTATATAACTAATAAACATGTCTATGCAATCATCTTACTATCCTTTTCATATCTACCTCAAGACTTCATACCATAGAGTTATATCATCTTCTCTTGACGTTCTAGATCAAGGATCTCCATCTTTCTATGTCATGATCTATGAATTTTTTTTACATAACAATCATGAAACACACCTAAATGATGCTTATATTGAGTGATGAATTCCTCTATGAAGTATAATAGAGACATCTCACTTCACATAGGTCTAGAATAATGTGAATTTAGAATATTCTGATATATCCACTCTTTTTGCAAACAACTTGTAATCATGAGGCTGAGAGTCTTTCTTAAGGATCCTATTGGCCATGACTAACACCTCTAGATTGATGGCTACATCATCCTTCTTCTTATCTATCTAAGCCAATACCAAACACTCTTGGGATTCTACCCTAGGAATTAGTTTACATTGATCCACAGGTTGATCATGGCTATTTTTCACCTTCTTTGGTCTCTATACCATGATTTATCTTTTAGGATCTTCTAACATCTTGTTATGACTTCAGGACTTTTTCAATATGATCTTACAAAATCTTTTAATATGACCAACACATTAACACTCATGGAAAATAACCTTACTCTTGTTATACATACCTATGGATTGATGTGGTCTATGATCTCTTCTTGGATAATTGATTCCTTTACCATAGTACCATGAAAACTAATTCTTAGGTGGTATCCTTCTATAGTTTTTTACTTTATGTCCAAACTGATAACAATCCAAATAATGACCATGGGAGAAATTGGAATACCTTATGGCATTAAGATATCTAATTGGTCTTCTCATATTTCTCTTTATGTTGTCATTCTTTTTGAATTGATCTATCTTCTCATGGCCTTTCTCAAAATTGCTCATCTTGTCTATGAGCTACTAATGACTAACCTTTAAGGAACCTAGCTTAGACTTTAACTGATCACACTCAACTTCCTTCAATCTCAAACTTGTATTTACAACCTCAAATTTATTCTTGACATCATTGATGGTATTTTCATCCATTTTGGATTCTTTGGCCATGTCACTCTTCAAGATACATATCTACTCTTCAAGAGCCTTGACCATAGATCTCAAATTTTGACTCTCTTTGCTTAATTTCTTATCCATATTGTGCTTTTAGGATCACCTTTTAGCTGTTAGTCTTGCTTCAAAGGACTTTGCTTTGATACCAATTATTGGAAATACAATCATTGAAAAGTGGTGGGGGGTGTGAATTAGTGTCCTTATTAAAAAAATTCTCTTACACATTAAATTGTATGAACCATCAAAGTAACAGAGTGATCTAATAATGCATTAAGAGACATTCATGTCAACATGAATCAAGAGAACACATATATATGAATGTGAAACCCTCAAGGGAAATAAAACCCACTATGACCTCTGAAAAAGGAATAAAGTCCTATAAATGTTTACAAAAGATAAAAAACTATTGATCACCAACTCAACTTAGAGCACCAACCCTAATGAGGTTAATCACCCAATTGACTAGGATTTAGAAAGCATCTACTTGCAAGGAATCACCAACTCCCTTAGTGACTCAACACTAAATCAACCATTTCTTGACCAAGCACCCACTCAACCATGTAGACATATAACTTCCATCTTCATTCTATTTTCTATATCAATAGATGATGGCCTTATTTTCTTTTGCCCTCTATCTACTCTCTTATGCTCTATATGTTCTCTTGTCCTCTATTTGCTCTTTTTCCCTCTATTTTCCATCTTTCTCTCTTTCTTCCATCTTGATCTCTATCCATTCTCTCATGTATCTACACCTTCAATATCATTATTTCAATATACTCATTCCTTTGGTATACTCATGTCTCAGGTTTTTAGTACCCATAATACATTTAGGTCCCAACTATCTACTCTTACAATTTGATCCTTGAATTATGTGATCACATGCTATTAGTAGACATATGGAACTATGGCCATTCCTTAATCCTCACACACTTATCCCTTCTCTTATAATCTCGATAATTAATTCATAATATTATTTTTAGACCTATGCTCCTTATGCTATTTGAATATATCTTGTTTAACATTGCATTTTTCCTTAATTAATAAGTAGTTCTTACCTTGGATATAAACTATTAAATTGAGAAATTTACCTTTTAGTTGGAAAAAGCTCATATAAATTAAGGTCAAACATAAACACAAATTTTATACTCTATGAAAATTTTATTCTTTCTCAAAATAATCCATGTTTAGGTCATCCACAACCTTTTGTATTCTTCTATCTTCACTATGACTCCATAGAGACCTAATTCAACGAGGTATGTTTGCAATCAGAGATATTGTTCCAAGGGAACAATCTAGTCCTCCATGCTAGAGCAAAGATCATTCATGCCATGCCCATATGGTATCTCATAGGTTATTTTTGCATCAATCTCCTCTTTGATGTCCACAAACCTCATCATGACATCTTCCTTGCATCATTCTATCAAATAGGTATGTGCCTACATGCTTTAGTATGATAAAACTATGTCATAACTTGTCTTCTTAATGACATGAAAAATGATACTATAAAACATGTTACTTATTCCTATATAATATTAAGGTCATATTGATGTACATATAACACTCAACTCTTCATGGTAATACCCTAATGAACAACTCTACAATCTTATTTTATGCTTACTAGTTTTTCATGATTTCACTATGTTTTGCATACTCATATCTTTTTGATATTATCTCCTTCATATCCTACACACTAAGATATTATCAATACATTAATATTTACATAATGATATTGAATTTAATCTCTATTTACATTTAACATCCATATTTCATATTAAGGAACAAATGATAAATCTATCAGTCATTTTCACACTTACTAGCAATACCCTATCTAGTCTTATCAAACCTCTAAGCAAGACTATTTTTATAAGTCTTATACTTAAAATATTTTTTGAATGACCTCATAAACTATCCACATGCATCAAATAATACTAATATTATTATAATTCACATAGATCAATTCATTCTCTATGTTAGTGAGCAAACAATGATTAAATCATTCCATTCCTTTTAAGCATGGTATTCACTATAGAACACTATGGAAATTTACCACCTAATGTTCATTGAAATTTTCAATCCATATAAAATTATTTTACTTCATGAGGACTCTCCTAAGGTTTACTGGTATATGAAGACAATAAACCCTCATAAGTATATCTTACCTATGTCTTGTATGTTATTCTTCATACCCCATATATTGACCATGTATAATACATATTCATTCACTACATGAACTTAGGAACACCTTTGTAATTTTGGACTAGTTTATTTTCAAGTCAAGAGTCATTCAAAAAACTCTGAAAGTAACCTTTTTATCCATTATCAAATACCTTCATGACATAATCACCTTTCATGATGTTTTTCTTGCATAAAATACAGTTCTAAATCTATCTCAATGCATGGAAAATATTTAAATGAAGCCAAAAACATCATAAAACATTAAAAACATCATTTCCAAGGCTTTAGACCAATTTTAATCATATTTCCCTCAACTCAAGTCTTTTTAACTTTTCATATTCTACAACTTTTGAATTTGACACATATTCATTGTAATTGTATAGATAGTCAATAACTCTTTCCACTTAGAAGATTTTATTCATGTTATCTAGTTAATCTTTGATTTTTACACCAACCTATTTTGATCAATATCATGGATTCTATTTAATTTTATAGGCTCTCAAGTTCCCTAGAATATTTTTAACTTTTATATTTTTTAATTACAATGACTATTTCCCAAGGGTTAACTTGATGGTGTCTAGCACATTTCTTATTTGCAGACCAACTTTAATGGCATATAGTTTGATCTAGAAGATTCTTCATGACACTAAATTTTTAGGACAACTTCTTGGAATATCTGACATCATCTCCATGTAACCCTTTTACCAAGTTTATATTTTTTGGTGAATTTAATAAAATCACAAACATGATGGTTTGGGAGGATTTACATGACGTTCAATGATGGTATGGATTATCTAATCTTATGATATGCATTTTTGTTTATGTAAATGGTAATTGAGATCTGTAAAACCTCACCAAAGCATCTATGGGACCCCCAAAAAATCCTCTTGTAAATGAATTAAATGTAATAATGATACATGCCTCTAAACCATCATGTTCCTTTGACATCAATGATAACTTTTGACACCAATGACAATGCTCAACACCCAAAAATTTAACTAAGTATTTTGGATTTTTGGCATGGAACTAGCATGGCATAAGAGGAATATGGCACATGAAGATCATAGATTAGAACTAACATGGCGCATGAAGACTATAACATGGAACTTGTGAGGCATGAGAGAACAAAGGCATGTAATATAATAGTATGAGAAGAATTAGTCAAAGATACACCATAAATTTAGAGAACTCTATAGAATAGGACTTATAATAGTAGTGCAAGGATTGGGGAGAATGAGAAAAGTAGGAGATAGTTGATGAGTGATTCTCAAGGAAAATATAGAGATTTCACTACCCCGCATAAATAAGGACATTCAGTAGTAAATATCTAACATCAAATAAGAGTATAGGGGGCGTGAAGGCTTGGGTCCTTAGGAGAAAAGAAATAAAAGACAACCATGAATCTTAGTCTATTAAGAGATCATTGGCCAATCACCCATTTGTCATTTATTATATTGCTACTTGGTTAGAGAAAAAAAAAATAATACCCCTATGTGCATTGATGTAAGGTGACTATTAATGGATAACATATAGTGACTCTATAATATATAATTATAGATATTATAATCAGTTAAGGTGTTTAGTTTTAGATGATTGATAGTTGAGTATTAACAATGGGTTTCCATTGACTAATTTATGGATTATCATTAATTATGAGATTTATGGAACATGCATTATATGAATTTACATAGATAACCCTTTGAACTTCATGGAATTTATCTTCATGTTCATGGTTGTTGTGATTAATGAGTCAATATCTAAAGTTTTATATTTATATTTATATATAATTTATAAGTAGATAAATGAATAAACTCAAGTAAATGACTAGTGTGTTATTGAGTAACATAACCCACAAGAACCGGTATCCTATTATGTGCTTCAAATGAGTGTGAAAGACCTTAGTCTTATGTTAAATGAAAGTGCATACAAATTTTGGGCTTATAATTTAGATCCTAAATAAAAACATGATAAAAAAAATAAACCCAAAATTTTAGTTCTATTTCTAGGACCCATAACACTTGTTGCATAGTAATGAAATATGCTTGAAATTTTATCCCTCAAAAGTATTGAATAATGGATTACCAAGGTCAAGGATAATTTTGTGTTTCCCTATATTGAACCAAAAAAAAAATTCATTTGCATGGGTGGGTCAACATCCCTATAGCTAATTATATAAAACCTTATTTATTGAAGTCCATATTCATTTGCATGTTTGACTCTTTGTTTATGCTCAAGGTCGATCACAAAATTTTGGGATGAGACAAGATTGGATGATTGAATGTTAAAGGGATTTGGAATGACTTGGAACAATGTGTACGTAGGATAATAAATATCAAGTGGAGAGGAGTTTTGAATAGCTACATCTTGGAATGTGTTGAGGCCACTTACTCTTGTTTTGAAGAATCCAAGATTCAATTTCTTAGGGAACCATGTAGTCAGTATATTAGACATTTACCACTAGAAGTAAAGAAGTTATTTATTGACTATGGACTCAAAACTCTACCAATGGAGAGGGATAAATACATCCTTGCATTAGACACATAGTGGAAGGGGAATTTAGAGGTATCGATAAAGAATTTTTAGGTTCATAATGGTAGCCAGTCAACAGACATTGTAAAAGCAAAAATATGATGAATCTTGATAAAGGATATATTAGAAATATGATTATCATTGATGTCAAAATGGAGATTATTAGAATGAGATTAGAGAGAAGAGAATGTTTTATAGTTACATAGTGTAAAGTTGTCATGTTTTTAAAGAGACAATTTCTAGACCACTTGAAAAGCAATCAATAGAATATTTGTTATGGGTTTTTCAAGAGAATCCTAAATATATGGTCCGTGTTGAGTGTGGATCCCTTTAGGTCTATCACATGACCATGATGGTATGTTTTGGGGGTTTAGAAAGCTCCAAGGATGTGGGGATCACATTTTTCATGTATTCCACATGTGAGTGGAATATTATTAAATGTTTGTTTAATAATTTCCATGTTAACTTCCATGTTATTGGAAGTGAGATTGATTTCCTTATTTTTATGGAATTAATTTTTATCTTTATTTATTTCCATGTTTATTTGAAGTGGTATTGACTTCCTTGTTTCAAGGAGTTGGTTGTTATTACATTACATTGTAAATTGTGCCCCTTGAAGGAGGAGAGATTAGGATGGCATGTTCCTTCTTGATGGAGCTTGTGGATAAGATTGAAAGGTGTAGGATGGCATGTTACCTTATGGATAAGGCCTATCTTAGATATGGATGGATTTTTTTTGCTTGTTATGTGGATTTCCTCATTTGTTGATATTATACAGGTGTGGTGTAGCTTTGGAGATAAGTCAGAGTGAAGATATTTTGATTTACAATGTGATGTTTTTATTTACAAGGTGTGGTATAGAAAATTATGGTATGGTATTTTAAAAGTGTAGGTGCAGGTGTAGCATAGCATATGTGTATAATTTTTGACATATTTGGATCAAAAATTTAGTGAATTCATTTATTATTTTTATAGGAGATATTCTATCTCTGTGAGAGGTTCTTTATAATCTTATTTTGTTATAGATTTTATTAAGTACTTTCTTGGGAGATGTAGCCCACATTGGGTGAACCATGGTAGATCTATGCTATGTGTTATTGCTATTTTTATTTTCTCCATTATTGCTCTTATTTATTATGATTTGAGTAATTGATTTTATGATGCAAGTTAGTGCATAATTAAATCTAATTTTCACATATTTAAAATTGGGTTCTATGATTTTATGGTCAATTAAACCTGGTTTGAATTTGTTTAATTCCTAACAACTAGTATCAAATCTTTGGTAGTGTTTTTTTCTAAAATGGTAAATCATAGGAAGGGTTATTAGCTTGAGTGGGAGCTATGGGAGAAGATATTAGATTCAGAGTTGATAAATTTTATGGCAAGAATTCTAGATTTTGGAAAATGCAAATGGAAGAACACCTGTATGAAAATGAACTTCATATCTCTTTGAAGGGGAAAAGAGGACAACTTGTAGCTATGAGTGATGAAGATTGGAAATTTCTTGAAAAAAAGTCATAGGGAGACATACGGTTATTCCTTTAACATTTTAGATGTGAAAATTACAAAGGATCTCATGGATAAACTTGGGAAGTTGTATGAGAAACCCTCTGCCTCAACTAAACTTTTTCTTATGAAAATATTGTTTAACATGAAAATGTGTGAGAATGGTTCTATTTTTAGTCATTTAAATGATTTTAATATGGTTTTAAGTATGCTCACTTCTATTGGAATTAAGTTTGATGATTAGGTTAGAGCTTTGTTGATTTTATTTTCTTTACTTGATAGTTGGGATAGTTTGGTTATGGATATGAGTAATGCGATCCCTATTAAGGAAAGCTTAAATTTTGAGGATGTTGTATGTGTGATTCTTAGTGAGGAAATGTGAAGGAAAACCACTAGTAAATCATCTTTAGGTAATTTTTTATCTGTTGAAACTAGAGGGAGGGAAAAATACAAGATCAAAGGCAACCACTGAAAGTCAAAGGGTAGATCTAAATCTAGATCTAGATCTAGATCCAAGACAATATGCTGACATTATGGGAAGAATGGACACTCAAAAAGGGATTATTGGTCACTTCAGGATAAGAATGCCAATAAGGAGGAAATTATTTAGGTAAATGTGACATCAAGTAAATCATCTTAGGATGGCTTAATTCTTTCTTTGGATAATTTTTTGAGTCTTAGGTATTAGATTCAAGGGCTTCTTTTCATGCCACCCAACATACACATCATTTTACTGATTATGTTCAAGAGAATTTGGGACATGTTTATCTTGGTGATGATGAACCATGTGAGATGATATGGAAAGGTTGTGTTCAAGTTAAAATATAGAATGGAAATACATGGATACTTAAGGATGTTAATCATGTGCCTATGTTGAGATGAAATTTGGTTTCAATGGGGTAATTGGGCATTGAGGGTTGTTTAGTAATGTTTTATAAAGATTATTGGAAAGTTACCAAAGGTGATCTTGTGGTTTAAAGAGGTAAGAAATTTGGTACTTTATATTTGAATATTAGTGTTGATTCTTGTGGTTTAGTTGTTGCAGATGGAAATACAACTATGTGTCACATAAGCTTGGTCATATGAGCCATAAGGGCATAGAGATCTTAAAAGACAAGTTGCTTGGATTAAAAGACATTGAATTATATTTTTTTGAGAATTATGTGCATGGGAAATAGAATCAAGTTAATTACCTAAAAGTTGGACCCACAAAAAAGAGCACAAATTAGAGTTGGTACATTCATATGTATGGGGACCAACTCAGGTATTTTCTATTGGTGGTTCTAATTATTATGTCACTTTTATTGATGATTCAGCTAGGAAAGTTTGATTTTATTTAATTAAAAATTAATCTGATGTACTTGACACTTTTATGAAGTATAAAGCCTTGGTTGAGAATGAAACATGTTTAAAGTTGAAATGTCTCAGATCAGATAATAGAGGTGAGTATTGTAGTAATGATTTCTTTGATTATTATTATAATAATGGAATTCATAGGCAAATGATAGTTCCAAGAAATCCATAGGAAAATGGGGCATTTGAAAGGATGAATAGAAAAATAATGGAATGTGCTAAGAGCATAAGGTTACATGCAAGGTTGACTTTATAGTTTTGGGTAGAAGCAGTTAAAACAATAGTTTATCTGATTAACAGATGACCTTCTATGCCTTTGGATGGAGGCATTCATCAAAAAACTTGGTTTGGTAAGAATGCTTATTATTCTTTTCTTAGAGTCTTTAGGTTTGAGGATTTTTATCTTATTAAGAAAGAGGATAGGACCAAGTTAGAGGCAAAATAAAAAAATGCAAATTTGTTGGTTATGGTGAGGATGACTTTGGATTCCATTTATGGAGCATTAAAGATAATAAAATATTTTGGTTTAGAGATGTAAACTTTAATGAAAAATTCATTTATAATAAATATTTTTAAGAATAGGAATAGAAAGAGTACACAATATTAGATGACAGTATAGATGGCAAAGTATCCACCAAATTAGTTCAAGAACCTTCTACACAAGGACCCCAAACTCCTATGGTAAGAAGGTCTTATAGGGTAAGAAGAGCACGTGAAATTTTTTCTCCTTCTTTGAATTATTTATTACTCACTGATAATGGAAAAATAGAGTGTTATGAGGAAGCAATGTAGGTAGATGCCAAGAAGTAGGAGCAAGCCATGGATGAGGAGCATATATCTCTCATGGAGAACCAAATGTGAGATTTAGTAAAGCTACCCAAGGGTAAGAGTGCATTTTCAAACAAGTGGACATACAAAATAAAATAAGAAGATGAAGGGAGAAAAAGGTATAAGGCCAAAATGGTGGTCAAGGGGTCTGCACAAAAATCAAGTATTGATTTTGATGAAATTTTTTCTCTTATTGTAAAAATGACTTCTATTAAGATTGTTCTTAGTTTAGTTGTAATTGAAAATTTGTACATAGAATAGTTAGATGTGAAAACTACTTTTCTTCATGGTGATTTGGATGAAGAGTTACATATGAAGTAGCAACAGGGATATGAAGTCAAAGGGATAAAAAACTGTGTGTAGAATAAAGAAGATCTTGTATGACTTGAAACAATCTCCATGGTAATGGTATAAGAAATTTGATTCTTTTATGTTGAAATAAGAATATCAAAGGTGTAATTCTAACCATTGCATCTACATCAAACATTTTTATGATTGTTATTTTATTATATTATGCTTGTATGTGGATGACATATTAGTTTTAGGAAAGAACATACAACATATTCAAATACTCAAGAAACATCTTAGTGAAGCCTTTTATATGAAGGATTTGGGTGTAGTGAAATAAATCCTTGGTATGAGGATTACTCAAGATAGAAAGGAGAGGAAGTTTATTTTATCCCAATCAGAGTATGTGAATAAAGTCTTGGAAAGGTTTAGCATGTTAGATGTTAAATCTATTGGTACTCCTTTCATAGGCCACTTTATATTATCAAAGGATTAGTGTCCCAAGATAGAGTTTGAAAATATTAAGATGTTCAAGGTACCTTACTCATTAGTAGTTTATAGCTTGATCTATACCATGGTTTGTACTAAACTGATATTTATTAAGTAGTGGGATTTGTGAGAAGGTATATTAGTGATCCTAGTTATGAGCATTGGCAAGTAGTGAAATGGATTCTTCAATATTTAAGAAGAAACATTCATGTTGCATTATGTTATGATAGATAAGTACCACTTTACATGGTTATCTGGACTTAGATATGGTGGGGGATATTGATAATAGGAGAAGTATGATAAGTTATATATTTACTGTTAGAGATACAATGGTTAGTTGGGTTTCTAAGATACAGAAGGTCATGGCTTTGTCAACCATAGAGGTAGAGTATGTTTCTACCATAGAAGATAAAAAAGAGATGATTCAGTTATATGAGTTATTTTGAGAGTTGGGGTATGAGTAAGAAGTTGGGAGACTACACAGAGATAGTTAGAGTGTTATTCATTTGAAAAAGAACTTTGCTTTCCACTAAAGGATGAAACACATTCAATTACATTATCACTTCATTAAGAAAACTTTGGAGGAGAATTTGGTGAAGATAGAGAAGATTCATACTATCCATAATCTTATGGATATGATGACCAAGGTGGTCACATTGGATAAGTTGAGACTATGTTCAAGTTTGGCTAGTTTTAGTGGTCATGGAGTAGTGATAGATTCTGCTTAGGAGAAATGGTCTCCAAATGGGAGATTTTTGAGTGTGGATCACTTTTGGGATATCAGATGACCATGATGGTATGTTTTGGGGGCTTAGAGAGCTTAGAGAATGTGGATAGCAGATTTTTCATTTACTCCACATGTGAGTGGAATATTATTAAATGTTTATTTAATAATTTCCATGTTATTGGAAGTGGGATTGATTTCCTTATTTTTATAGAATTAATTATTATCTTTATTTATTTACATGTTGACTTTTATGTTTATTGGAAGTGGGATTGACTTCCTTGTTTCAAGGAGTTGGTTTTTATCACATTACATTGTAAGTTGTGGCCTTTGGAGGAGGAGATATAAGGATGGTGTGTTCTTTCTTAATGGAGCTTATGGATAAGATTGAATGGTGGAGGATTAGTGTCCCAAGATAGAGGTTGAAAATATTAAGATGTTCAAGGTACCTTACTCATTAGTAGTTTATAGTTTGATTTATAACATGGTTTTTACTAAGCTGATATTTCCTAAGTAGTGGGATTTATGAGCAGGTATATTAGTGATCCTAGTTATGAGCATTAGCAAGTAATGAAATGGATTCTTCAATATTTGAGAAGAACCATTGATGTTGTATTATTTTATGACATATAATTACCACTTTTTATGGTTATCTGGACTCAGATATGGTAGGGGATATTGATAATAGGAGAAGTATGATAAGTTATATATTTACTATTAGAGATACAATGGTTAGTTGGATTTCTAAGATACAAAAGGTTGTGGCTTTGTTAACCATAGAGATAGAGTATGTTGCTACCACAAAAGATAACAAAGAGATGATTTAGTTATAGGAGTTATTTTGAGAGTTGGGGTATGAGTAGGAAGTTGGGAGACTACACAGAGATAGTTAGAGTGTTATTCATTTGAAAAAGAACTCTACTTTCCACTCAAGGATGAAACACATTCAATTACATTATCACTTCATTAAGACAACTTTGGAGGAGACTTTGGTGAAGCTAGAGAAGATTCATACTACCCAAAATCCTATGGATATGATGGCCAAGGTGGTCACATTGGATAAGTTGAGACTATGTTCAAATTTGGTTGGCTTTAGTGGTCATGGAGTAGTGATATATTCTATTTAGGAGAAACGGTCTCCAAATGGGAGATTGTTGAGTGTGGATCCCATTAGGGATATCACATGATCATGATGGTATTTTTTGGGGGCTTAGAGAGATTAGAGAATGTAGAGAGTACATTTTTCATTTACTCCACATGTGAGTGGAATATTATTAAATGTTTATTTAATAATTTCCATGTTAACTTACATGTTATTGGAAGTGGGATTGATTTCCTTATTTTCAAGGAATTAATTATTATCTTTATTTATTTCCATGTTAACTTCCATGTTTATTGGAAGTGGGATTGACTTCCTTGTTTTAAGGAGTTGGTTGTTATCACATTACATTGTAAGTTGTACCCTTTGCAGGAGAAGAGATAAGGATGGTGTGTTTCTTCTTGATGGAGCTTATGGATAAGCTTGAATGGTGGAGGATGACATGTTACCTTATGGATAAGGCCTATCTTGGATATGGATGGAAATTTTTATTTTTTTTATGTGTATTTCCTCATTTTTTAATATTATATAGGTGTGGTGTGGCTTTAGAGACAAGTCAGAGTGCAGATATTTTGATTTGTAGTGTGATGTTTTTATTTATAGGGTGTGGTATTGTAGCTTGTGGTATGATATTTTTTAGGTTTTTGTGAAAGTGCATCATAACATATGTGCAAAATTGTTGATAGATTTGGATCAACAATTTAGTGAATTCATTTATGAATTTTGAAGGAAATATTCTATTTATGTGAGTGGTTCTTTGTAATATTATTTTATTACAAATTTTATTGGCGACTTTATTGATGGATGTAGCCCACATTGCATGAACCATGGTAGATATGTGTTATGTGTTATTATTGGTTTTATTTTTTCCACTATTTATTTTATTTATTATGATTTGAATAATTGATTCTGTGATTCAAGTTAGTGCATAATTAAATTTGATTTTCACATATTTAAAATCTAGTTGTGTGATTTTATGATGAATTAAATATGGTTTAGATTTTTTTAATTCTTAATAGTCTATGAGTTAAATTGAGAAGAAATGAGATCATAATTGATTTATCTTTGATCTCAGACATTACAGGATTTCTCAATTAAATCCTAAGGGTTTAAGACATGGTGTTTAGAGGCATGTTCTAGTTTTATGTTGAGTGGCTATAAACATGAACCAGTTATGTAAGTTATAACTTAAGTCTTCCTCATAATTATGCAACCACCCCCTTTCAACCTAGTAATTACTTGTTCAAGTAATGTTTTAAGACTTTATATCTACCTAAGTCCTTGACTTAAGATTTATCCTAGCTCAATCAATGTTTATCACTTAATCATATATTAAAGATCTAATGAGGCGTAGCAATGCCAATTTGTCAAAGGCACCTTTGAGTCAATGTGTTAGTGATAAGTGTCACAATCATTAATCTTACACAGTAAATTAATGAAGTGGTTTAAATCAAATATTCAAATATTAATGTGAGAATGCCAAGTGTCACTATAGTGGGAACTAACAAAAAATGTGTAGAATGTACATGAGGATGCCAAGTGTCACATTCATGAGAGCTTATTAGAGATAAAGTTTGAGCTTGTTAGAAGATCAAATGGTGAGTGAGTGATCATGCAATGAATATCTAATGGAATGAATGGATTCAATGGGATCAAGTACTCAATGTTTAACAACACAAAGGTGAATTAAAGACCAAACTAGTTTGACTATATTGATAAAGCATATTCATTCTAAAGTCTCAAAAAGTAATGATATTAGACCAAGTTATTGAGGTTTAATGTTAGAAAGAGGTAAAGTTTGTGATACTTTTAAGATCTAATGGCACATGGGAGTTTAGATCAAAATATCTAGTGGATGCATTTTAAAGTTAGAACATTAAAGCCCAGAAGTGTACAAGGATCCAATAGAGTGTGTGAGCCTATCAAAACTTGATCTAATAGATGCATTTTAAAGTTGAGTAAACTGAATGAGGATAATTGGATCATAGTGAGAAACTTAACATCAAAGGCCAATATTTAAAGATATGTTCATCCTAATGGTCAAGAAGAGGAGCACGCAGATAAGATATAGAATATGACACAGACAACAAAATAAATTATTTTGATCGATCAAATTTGTGTAATATGGCATGTGCATCAAAACTAGAGCCAAATATATGTTGAATATAATTATAAGATAAAGAATCATGGTAGTTGAAAATGAATTCAAGATGCAAGAAACTTACTATTCAATAAAAATGAACCAAGTCTAGAATTGGCATGATGTGTTAACAAATAAGTGTGAACACAAAGAAGATGCAAAACCTAGATCAAATGCTTATATATGTCATCTAGGATACATTAAATAAATTTAGAGTTCTTGATAATAAATTGAATCAAATTGAGAAAGACAAAGAGGAAGAGATTGATGAAGTGTTTCAAATAGAGAAATATAGAGACATAGAGATAGAGGGGTAGAAGAGAAGATAAGAGAAGAGAAGAGAGAGATGTGTAGAGCATGAATAGTTAAAGACCAAAATAATAACATAAAATTGGAATTATATTCATTTATGAATCAATTTTGTAATTTGGAGTTGTAGCTCCATATTTTGAATATAGGTCTTATTGGTGGATGCCATCAGATAAGCTAAGTTGGTGCTTAGTTAGGGAGTTGGTACTTATTTAGATTAGGTGATTGGTGTCTCCTTAGGTTTTATGCCATTAAATGTTGTAACTAGTGAGGTTTTGATTGTGAGTCTTGATTAGAATAGTATATTCTAGTAGCTATTCTCATGGTGGTTTTTCCCATATTGGGTTTTCCATGGTATATGTAGTGTTATGCATATATGTGTGTGTGATCTTTGCTTATATTTTTAATCTACATTAAGAGTTTCAAAAAGGACTAAGTTAGTCAATCTACTGATTCACCCCCTCTCAATAGATAGTTGTGTTCCAATAATTAGTATCAGAGCCCTGCTTCCTTAGAATAATCTTAATTAGCTTAGGTAGATCTAGGATGGTGAACACAAATGGATAGTCAAGAAGGCTCTTCCTCAAATAAAGTATCTCTCTTTGATGGATAAAACTATGCATTTTATATCATTAGAATGGAAGTATATTTATCTTCATTAGGGTTTAATGTATAGATGTATATTATAAATGGATATACATCCCCTACTATAAATCTTACTAATCAGGCTTTAAAGAAGGCATATGATAGTAATGATAAGGCTAATAATGATATTATATGTGGATTTTCTAATTTAGAGCTTATCAAAGTGATGTATTGTAAAAATTCACAAGATATCTGGAAAAAATTGAAGAGCATCTATGAAGGTGATGATAAGGTAAATCAGGCCAAGATAAAAACATACAAAGGCAAGTTTGAAAGCCTTAAAATAAATAAATAAGAGAAAATTATAGACTACCTCTTTAGAGTAGATGAAATAGATAATATAACCAGAGGTCTTAAAGAAGAGATGAAAGGTCTGATCATTGTCAAAATGCTCCTCATATCTCTACCATCAATGTATGATTCTAAAATCTCTATAATAGAGGAAGCAAGAAATATAGATAAACTCATTATTGATGAGTTGCATAGAACCTTCACTACCTATGAGATGAGAATGGGAGAATCATATAATTTTAAGAGAGAAGTTGAATTCAAATCATCCAAACAAGTACATGTAGAATCTCCTACATCCAAATCTAAGGAGACTGATGAAGAATAATCTAACTTTGATATAAAATTTAGAAGATGATTTGGAAAGTACAAAGGAAAGTTACCCTTTAAATTATTTAACTATGGTAATGTTGGACATTTTGTTGTTAAATGTCCTTATAAAAAAAAGGATAACTTTTAGCAAGAAGATAATAAAAAGGTAAAACCCCACTACTCCAAGAATAAGAACTTATTTTAAAATAATAAGGGCCTATATATAAGAGAGAATATTGATGCATTAGATGAGTGTAATAGCACAGATGATGACCATGATTATGATTTTGTGTCTGAGGGAAATGAATCCCTATTCATGACATTACAATTAGCCTTTGTGGATTAAGAAATATAAGAAGTTGAAGACTCAAATGAATAAGAGTAAGGAGAAGTGGATCTAAAGTGTGAACTGATCTATGCTTTGATGAAATTGACACACTGAGAAAAGATAAATCAAAATAAAAGAAATTTGGAAAAAAAGAGATTGTAAAAGTATCTAAAAACATTTAAAATTTTGATCAAATGGTGGTTAGCCTAAAGACACAAGTTGAAGAGGCCAAACGAATAGAAGATTTAATCAAACTTGAAATACAATCTAAACATGGTGAATGCATGAAGTTAGAAGTAATGATAGTGTCTTTGAGAAAGTAACTTGAAAAAGATAAAGAAAAAATATAAAAAGGTTTGAAGTTGAAAGGAGGTTTAGTAATTATTGATGAGTTGATCAACTCTCAAAATCCATCAAAATAAATCTGGTCTTGGTTTTGAAAACATGAAAAGTCCCATAACTAGTAAATCTGCAAACATATATGATAACTTCAAAGTAGAAGGAGAATCAGGAAAAAAGAATTAAAAATATTGCAATAATGCATCCAAAGATACAAAGAAAGACAAAATCACAACTGATATGAAAAAAGATGAAAGAGAAAAGAAGCCTAAACAAAACAAGAACACAAAGGTAGTTGATGTAGATGGTTTCATAAGGGTGAAAGACTTTAAGAAGCTAGAGTTAAGAAGACCTCCTCATCCTACATAAATAAATGCTATGACCCTGTATTCCTCATTTTCTATGGTTATTATTATACCTATAATCAATTTGGTCATCAGGCTAGTGAATGTAGAGCTATGCCAAAATGAAGAAAAAACTTTGTAAGCAAAAATTAATTTACTTTCTTGTTAGATACAAATGTAATATATTATAATTTAAATAATTTTGGTAACATAGCTAAACAATGTAGAATAATATTTATAAGACCAAAAATACAAAATGAAAATAAAGGCATGCCTCCTAATGTGAACAAAGGTTCACAAGTCTCTAAACAATTGGAAAATAAGACAAACAAAAAACCTAAGGATGTGTGGAAACTGAAAAATTATAAAGTTTCATAATCTGTGATTGATCAAAATTCACTCTATGCCAAGGAACATAATTTGTGGGTAATAGATAGTGGTTTATCAAAACATATGACTAGTGATAAGAGCAAGTTCATCAAACTAAGAAAATGTAAGGAAGGATTTATCATCTTGGGAGAGAACACTATAGTAAAGATCCATGGTAAAATAACCTTGAATATAAATGGAAAACTACCTACACATGATGTCCTTTATGTTGAAGGATTGAAACATAATCTACTAAGTGTCAGCCAAATGTGTGATAATGGATATAAGGTCACATTTAATGTAGAAGGCTATAAGATAAGTATATCTTGAAGATTAGTTGCATAAGAGAAGAGAACTGAAATCAATATCTATAATCTTAGTGAAGTGAATGGTAATAGTTTTTTTAATAGGAAAGATTGATGAGAGTTGGTCATGGCATAGAAGAATGGGCCATGTCAATCTTAATAACCTAGTTAAGGTGAGCTAAAATAAATAGGTTATACATCTGCTTAAGATAAGCAAACCTATAGACACTACTTGCAAGGAATGTCAAAAAGGAAAGAAAATAAGATTCATATTTCAAACAAAGGAGTATGCAACTACAAAGCCTCTATAATTAGTTCATACTGATATTTTTGGTCCTGCTAAGACAAGAGTATCTAAAGGAGAGATATACTTCATGTTATTTGTAGATGATTACTTGAAAATGACATGGGTAACCTTTTTGAAGGATAAGTCTAAGGCATTTGAAAGATTCAAGATATTTAATGAGATTGGATGAAAAATTAAATGCTTAAGATATGATGGAGGTGGAGAATTAACCTCAAATGAGTTCATAGAATATTTTGAGAAGTATGGAATCAAAAGGCATTACTCTACTATAAGGAATCTACAATAGAATGGAGTTGTTAAGAGAAATAATAGGACAATCAAGGAGATGTTCATAACAATGTTAAAAGAGGCCAAGTTACCTAAGGGATACTAGAGAGAAGAAGTACAAAAAATAGTATATATCTTAGATAGAGTTCAATTAAAGGTAAATAGTGATAAAAACTCCCTATGAACTATGGCATGGAAAACCTACACCTGTGAAGTATTTCAGAGTGTTCTTTAGCAAATGATACAATAGGAGAAAAGAAGACAACATGGGAATATTTGAATCAAAATGTGATGAAAGAATATTTCTTGGTTATTCCACCCAAAACAAAGCCTACATATGTTACAATAAAAGACTACACAAAATTGTAGAGAGTATCAATGCCAAGGTTGAAGCAGGCTTGAAACATGTTAAAACTAACAAAGAAATTTGTAATGAAGAATTATATTATGAAGAGGAAGAAACTAATGAAGAGCATGAAGAAGTAAATGAAAAGGCACTATCAAGATTTGTTCAAAAGGATAATCTTATATAGTATATCATTGGAAATAAAAATGAATGAGTTCAAACAAGGAGAAGATTTGTAATGAATAAAGAACAAGTAAGTTTTGATCTAATGTTTGAAATTGAGCCTAAGAGATATGTTAAAGCTAAAAAGGATGAGAATTGGGTAAAATCCATGAAAGAAGAACTGATCCAAATTTAAAAGAACAAAACTTGGGAATTAGTTCCAAGACCTTCAAACAAGAATGTAATAGGTATATAATGGGTCTTTAGAAACAAGATCAATGAGGATGGGTCTATTATAATAAATAAGGCCAGATTGGTGTGCAAAGGATATACACAAGTTGAGGTATCTTGAGGAAACATTTGTTCTAATTTCTAGATTGGAAGCCATAAGAATGTTTCTAGCATTCTCTATTTATAAGAAGTTCAAAGTCTATCAAATGGATGTTAAGTCTACTTTCTTGAATGAGAACCTAGAAAAGGAAGTCCACATAGAACAAATTGAAGGTTTTCAACTGTCATAAGAAGAATATTATGTTTAAAAACTAAAGAAATCTCTATATGGTCTAAATTAGGCACCTAGATCATAGTACTCAAGATTACACTAGTAATTTCAACAATAAGGATTCAATAAAGGATGTACAGACAATAATCTGTACTTCAA
>JARHVA010000271.1:5235000-5420000 GCA_037957365.1 Torreya grandis
AGGACCTTTACTATCCTGCATGAATATCAGGAAGCTACCCTCTATAATGAAGCTATTGGGAGCATCAACATTGGAATTAGTCCTTTTATGGAAGATCAAATTGATTCAATGGCATCATAATTAGATAAGTTAACTACAAATGATATGTACCATACTTGTTATGGTCTTTGGTGTAGTGATTATGAGTATTAAGGTCATAATAGAAGGAATTACCCATGAAAAAACATCTACACTATAGTAAAGTAGTCATGTGAAATTTGCCACAAAGAGCATGATATAGGTTTTTGTCCTCTCTTAAAATAGGATACACATTCTAAATTATTTGAATAATACAAGATATGCAATGCCTATACCCATGACATAAATAATTACCAACTAATTAGTGATATTCATGAGGCACGTGCATGTGGTACATGTCAAACTTCTATTTTTAACAACCAAGATAATTGTCAATATCATGGATGAGGCTAAGGATGAGTACAAGGAAGTGGATGATTCCCACCAAGAACATGTTATAAATGTGTATATCCATATCATTATTAAAGATATTTTCCAGCCTATCCATGTGTTTTTTAAAAAAAGGATCATCAATTGGAAGAATGCCTTGACCTATACATGACCATCACTAAGGAAATAAATAAAAATGGTGATAGTATGATTTGTATTGAGAAACCTCATTGGTGGTCATGTTTTAGCACCCTGATAGCTCAATAAATTAATATCACTACACATAGTGGTGGACAATCTTAGTCTACATCTATTCTTCATATTGAGAAAATATAGCATGAATAGCCTCATGCAAAGAAGTATCCTCATGACTAACAATAGAAAGATGTTCTCTAGGCTACTATGACATTGGTATGGGAAATCCAAGGAAAAAAATAGTTTCTTAAAGACTAAAAATCATCATAATGTGCTAATCAAGAAAAGGCCATTAAACCTCACAATGTGGCATGAGATGATTTCCAAGAGCTTTGAAAGCACATGTTGGATGAGGACATTATCTCATAACTGAGTAATTATCTTAAGAATCAGGTAAAAACACCAACTTTCCCTCAACCTTAATTACTTTGGCTAACTAAAGATCATCCATTTAATCATGTTCAACAATAAGATACTCCTATTATTACTAGCCCTCAAAAGGATAAAGTGATACTAGTGAATGCTACCATATATGGATGGGTGATTCAAAATATATTGGTTGACAGTGTTGCTAATGTTAACATCCTCATAACATCCTCATAAAGGATGCATGAAATAAATGGATAGCTTAACATTACAACCATCATTACACATGTTTTTTATGGATAATAAAACTCATGTTTTACAAATTTGAATCCTTAAGAATGTAGTGGTTAATATCCTTTAAGTACCTTTCAAATCTAGTTTTTAAGTTCTCAATTTAGGTAAAGTAGATTGTTTGCCATCTCTATTAGGGTGACCTTGGTGATATAAAAAAATGTAGAATTAATCTTCAAAAAGTGATACATAAGTTTTGAAAATACCAATCAACATGTTGTTATTCCATTGGAACAAACACATGAGCCTCTATACATAGAACCTGTTATTGTAGAATAAGATATTAACCACATCTATAATGTCACAACTAGAGATGGTGAGAATCATGATCCCACTCATGATGGCATCCTTTGATGGAGGGACGCTCTTTCATTTTTTGATACAACAAGTAATTCTTGTAATTATTGGGCACATGATGACTATGACCTCATTGGAAGAGTGTGTGATGCCATTGGAAGTTATGAGAATGTTTTGTGCTAGTATCATAAATGCCACAAATTTTTTCATGCTATTACTAAAAACATCAAGAGAAGACTAGTTATGTATTCACCATTAGAAATACTTCATGAATCTCCTTGGTTTCATGATAAAATGGAAGTCTATGACTTGATCCAGTAACTTGAAGACTTATATAAATATTATGATGATCAAATGTATTCATTGGTCAATGTTTTGATGGCACAACCATAAGGTGGTAGTGAATCCATAATGAGTGATTTCTCCATTAGAATTAAGTATTCTTTGCTTTGCACCACCATTCTCATTATGACAACTGATTCTAGGGTATAATCAACTATATTAGAGTACAAGCACTAGAATGACACATAAAAGCTTATGAATCCATGTGAAGGGCTGAGGAGTCTTTCTTTCTAGAGTACATATGGATACATGGTTTTTATGACACCTTATGAATTTGGGATAGAGCATGGTATTTTCATGAAGAACAACATATGGGTACCCATTTATAGCATCTATTAAAAGAGAACATTAAATTGATGTTATCTTAATCATCTTCAAGAATGGATTTGCACCTCACACTATAAGTTATGCATGAAGCAGTTCTTGGTGACCTTAGTCCCATGCAAGATCACCTACAGTATATAAATGATTCCCTAAAAGAAGGTTTAGTTATCTTTAATGATCCATCTGAACAACCCATTCCCATGCTAGACCTTATCCTTGGTTAAGAACATCATGAAGAGATTTTCCTAGGGAATAAAAACTAGCATTTTATGTAAATGAAAGTGAAGGGTCCAACCCACCTAAGCCATTGTAAAATCATTTAGATATCCCTATAGACTATGGTGCCTAAACTATTCATGATACTGGTCCTAATATAGACCACCCATACTCAAAGCCTCTTGAAACTATCTAGTAAAACATCAACATAAAGGAAGAACCAAAACTAGCTATTATGGGTAACTAATAAACTAACATGGAGGTTTAAAAAATATTTAAATTCTTAAAATAATACCAATATGTCTTTCTAGGAAGCTCTAGTGAGATGAAAGGTGTTCATCTATCACCAAGTAAAATGCATATCAAACTAGTTTATAATGCTTAACCAATCAAAAAATGGCAATATAGGATGAATACAAATTTACGAGCATGCATGAAGGAAGAAATTGATAGTATATTACATGTTGGAGCGATAAACCTAACTGATGAGTTTGGGTGGGTCAGTCCCATGGTTATAAATATAAAAAAGATGGGCATATTAGGATTTACATTGATTACTACATACTTAATGCATATTAAATTACTATTCCCTTCCCAATTCCATTCATATAATAAATCCTTGAAGGTGTCATTGGGTGTGAAATTTACACTTTCACAAATGGATTCTCTAAGTACCATCAGGTCTAGATTGTTAAGGAAGATTAACCTAAGACTACATTGGCTACTGAATGGGGATCCTTCACATATACTTTAATGCATTTTGGGTTGAATAATGTACCTAATATATTTTCTCATATAGACATTAAGGTCTTTAAACACTTCATCCTTAAATTTATTCAAATTTACTTCGATGAATGGACAATCTATGGCTTAGTAAAGGACCATTTTTGTAATCTACAGATCATGCTTGGGCAGTATTGAGTACTTCAAATATCATTAAATCTAAATAAGTTTATTTTGCTACACCATTTAATGTTATTCTTGGTCATATTCTACAAGGATGGACTTTTGGTACCCCCTATAAAAGTAGTTGTCATTCTTCGTATACCAACACCAAAAACTCAACACATAGATTACACATTTCTAGGACATACTGAGTATTATTAGAAATTCATCCAAGGTTATGAAAAGTTTTTTTTTCCTTTGGAGTAACTCTTAAAACATAATGAACATTATTTTGACCTGCTCTTACCAAGAAGCCTTTGAGACCTTAAAGGAAAAACTGGTCAATGTTTTTATTTTCTAGTTATTTAATTGGACAAAACCATTCCATGTCCATTTTTATGCCTCTTGAATGGCCATTGGTGTAGTCCATGCATAATCAGGTGAAAGTCTCTTTTATCACCTTGTCTATTTTACTAGTAGAAAACTTACTTCGATTGAGAATAATTACACCACCACTGAGTGCAAATCACTTTCAATAGTTTATGTTTTACAAAAAAATTAACAATACCTATTGGTAACTCTTTTTATATTCTATATAGACCATGAAGCTATAAAATTACTGGTAAATAAACCTATATTACATGGATGCATCTACCACTGGATAGTATTTTTTCAATAATTTCAATTCTCTATCATGGTCAAACAAGGAAAAAACTGATTATAGTCCTAACTATCTTTCCTGGATCAATTTCAAAGAATCACCACATGCCATTGAGGATGACCTACCTGATGTAAAACTATTTTTTGTTTCTCATGTTCTTAAGGAGTTAGAAGATATTAAAACTTTATTAACTACTATCATAATTCTAGATTATCTGACTCCATAAGCTTAGAAGCAACTTGTTGTCCATGCTGCACCATTTCATCTCATTGGAGGGGACCTCTACAAGCTTGAATGAGATGAAATTATTCAATGTTGTGTCATGAAACATGAGAAATCTGAATTGATCTAAAAATTTCATGAAGGCATTTCTAGGGGACACTATGCCAAGGAGACTATTGTGTGCAAGTTACTTCTATCTGGACTATGGTGGCCTACCCTTTTTCATGATGCTAAATTACATGTTTGGAAATGTGATATTTGTCAATGCATTGAAAAATTAAATCACTAGGATGCTATGCCATTACATTTTATTCTATCTCAAGAACCATTTGAAAAGTGGGTTTTTAATTTTATTATCCCCATCAATCCAGTTAGACAACATACAAGTTCTTGATATATCATTACAGTAACTGATTATCTCACACACTGGGTTGAGGCCATGCCAATAAGGGATTATACTTCTACTAATGTCATGCACTTTATATTGGAACATATCGTAACCCATTTTGGCTACTCATTAAGTTTTATTAGTGATTGTGGTACACATTTTCTCAATGAAACTATCCATGTCCTATTTACTGAGTTTATGATTTCTCACCACAAAATAATAATGTATCATCCCTAGTCTAATGGCACTTTTGAGGCATTAAATAAAATTTTAGGCACAACACTTAATTTTTTTTGTAATATTTGCTTCACTTACTGGGATGATAGAGTGTCTACAGTACTTTAGGTTTATTAAACAACCTATAAGTACCTTAAAAAGAACACACCATTCAATCTAGTGTATGGAATCGAAGCAGTTCTTCTAGTTAAATTCTTGGTACCATCTCTTCATATTATTCATGTTGGATAATTATATAAAGAGCCATCATTAAAAACAAATTTAGATTTTCTATTATAGTTGGAATAAGCATGTTTACTTGTTCATTATAGTTAAGATGTGGATAAATTCAAACAAAAAGCATGGCATGATTAACACATTAAGCACAAGATATTTATCCCTAGAATGAAAGTTCTATTCTATGACTCCAAGTTTTCATGTCATTATGGGAAATTTCATATTCACTAGGATGGTCCTTTTATTTTTCATAGCATTCACCCTACATGTGCTTGTCATTTACAAAGTTTGGATGACCAATTTCTTCTTGGACAATACAATAATATCCATCTATGGTCATATTTATCTATTTAAAAGTATAATTTTTTTAACATTAAGGCATATGCCATTAGTTTAGGATTTCCTATTTTTAATAATGTGTTACCTTAGTTGGGCATAATGTTTCTTTTATAAAATGTTGTTTTATTTTGTATTTGTAATTTTGTGGAGGACCATGAAACACTTTTTGTGTGGGGTAAGAGGTAATACATGTATTCATTTTTAATAATATAAGGATGCACATGTAAGTTAAAAATTCTTAGGATAAGAGATTCCTACTAATAATATGGGTATTCAAAAAATTGAACAGCTAGCTTCCACTCCAAATAAACTCACAGGACAAGATGTGTCATTAATATAAAAGGAGAAGTAGTTATGATAAGTGTGCCAATATCATGACACGCTATTACTATTAAATGCATTTATAATGAAAAGTGATGGTAAAAAAATGGTGGCTGTTATAAACATATTAATTTTATGAAATGATGGTAAAAAAGAAAGGGGGTAGTAAATGCAAGTTACCCCCTTGATCCTATAAAAATTACTTAAGATATAATTTTAACCTTTACCTTTTCCTTCACTTGAGTTTTATAGAGCCAAAGTGCAAAATAAGTCTAAGTGATTCCAAATTAAGTTCAAGTTTAGAACATCAAAATCTTGTACATGGCCACTAAGAAGGATATTAACTAAGTAATCAAGCATGAACTAGCCTTAAATCATAAATTATGATAGAGATAACTAGTAGTTAAAGGTTTCATATGTATACATCTACCATTAAATGGTGATTAATAAGGACAAACCAAGTCACTACACCACAAATTCATATTCCTTTGGAATTATTGGATGATCATGCCTCAACCTTCAAGCTCCATAGAGGGTAATGTATCCTAATAAGAAGGTTTCAATAAATGATCAATTATCAAACATATTAGAAGCATAATTGTTTAACCTTCCATATTTTGGAAAACCATTGGAAGCTGTGAAATTTTTACTCTCGCACATCCATGAGGATTACATATATTTTGCTAGGCACAACATGAAGATTATACCTGAGAGAATAATCAAGGTGTTAAGACTATAGTGTTATGGCATGGATGTGGAATTTGACCTAGAATATTAATAGGAAATAGATAAAATAGAACTGATGCTCTTATACTAGAAGTAGGACCATGTTATACACATAAATAACTTACAATATCCTTCCCTCTAAGTATCCATGTGCATCATCATGACTAAGATTGGTGGCAATTATTATTGGAAATAGGTGGATATGGCTCACCTATACATCACCCACCAAGTGATTGAGGGACTAAAGTAAAATTGGGAAATTTATTTTGCCAAAAAAATCATAGAGAATGATGAGAAGACTCATTAGATACCATTCTTGCATAGGTTTTCATGGGAGGTATTTTTGTTACTAATGGTATTTTATGAGATTAGTGTACCAGACTACACCTATGGTGAATTGAAGTGGGTGCACCCACTAGAAAACATGTCCCCCATAGAATGCTATAAGGCTTTCACATACCCTGGTCATATCACCCCAACATACAAAAATAAGATGAAGTCATGATATGATGGCATAGAGGAGGCTTTTGAGAATGAATGGTGAATTCCTAAGGACTTACCCATCTAGGTTGGTGAGCAAGCCTAGTTTGTGCTGAAATAACATTTCTCTCTAGCCATACCAAAATGGCCCTCTCTAGAGAAATCTTGATGTGGTTAAAGCTACCTTATGATTTCACAATGAAATAATTCATTGATTTGGTGAACCACATTTTTGATACATATCCTCTCATCCTTAAAGTAGATCAAATTGACTTGGAGATTCACACTCTCTAAAAATTATATGTTTATCCTAGCAATAAGTACTACAAAGATAAGAATGAGACTAATAAAATTGACATTAATGTCAAGTAGACCATGATTAGAGAAACTATTCACCATCTATTTTACATGCTATGGCCCAAGAAGATATATTCAAAAGACACTTAGCATGCAAGGGAAAAACTTCCACCTATACCACATATTGAAAAGAAGAAGTGGTCTAGGCAAGATGCGAGCATAAATTCATGGCTAGAACCTTCAAAATGACAAAGGATTACCCAGGCACCACCATTATGAGATTCTCTATTAAGATCTTCACCTCTAAGAGCTTCTATACCTAGAACTTCTTCACCAAGAGTTTCTCCACCTAGAGATTCACCTTCATGATCTTTAACTCCATGAACATTTTTACCAAGGACCTCACCACCAAGGAATTCACCATCAAGGGATACATAATGAAATAGACTAGAGAGATAACATGAGGGTTCAATACCATTACCCCCAACTAAACTAGTGGAGGAAGAACCTGTAGGCCATAAAGAGGAAATAGATGAATTTGACTCATAAAAGATACCCTCCTTGGCATAAGAGGAGGAAACCACCTTTGATGAGTGCAATTGGACATTGGGAGTCCATTTGGAAAATATTTGGATAGTTTTGATACCCAAAAAATAAGTAGAATAGACATCAATAAAACTTACTTTGCTATAGATATAGAGGTTAAAATCATTGAGTGAGATCCAAATAAAGGAAAATATCCAGTTGATTCTGAAGTTGAACCATATTTGGTTTATACATCCAAAAACTTGTGTGATCAATATAAAATAGGCATCTCAAATAGGATGCTCTACTTATGGCCCCATTTCCTTTTTCAGGATATAACCATCGATACTAGGAAAAAATGTCCTTTCTTTTGGACATGTATAATGAAGAATGCCATTTTTAAATTACTCCAGACAACTTAATGTTAAATTCCCAAGCACCGACACTTCCCACTATAATATGGGTTGATCCTCAAAATATCTCTCCTCTACAAGCTAATCCCACATTTTTAAAATGGATTTTAAAGTCATGTGGTAAATATACATTCAAATTATGATGCACATGATATAGAGAATAAACATGGCCAGGTAGTGGAAATGTATGAGAAAGAAGTTGTTGCTCAGAAGGTGCTTGAGAAAGAATTGGTTGCATTGAAGTAACAAATTAAACAAGCCATAAATGCCAAAGTAAAAACATTAAACTTATGTAAATCTATTTTGGGCCAAGAATTGGCATTGGCAGATAGCATACCTTTAGATGGAGAATTTGTGGATAAATTAGAAACCCTTGTAAATTTCTTGTTAAAACACTATAAGGAACAACCTATGTTGATAAATGAAGAATTATGAGAGGATGAATAGATTTTTGAGGATGTATAAGTCTACAAATGCACCCTTGAAAGAGTTGGGGAAGTGATCCCCATCTTGGATGGGATTTTTGAAAAATTAGCATGGCCTAATAAAATTTTGGAGGCTCAGCTCAATGTAGAAGATTCTCAATAGTAATAGTTAGTGGATGTTTCCCTTCTAATAAAAGACCACACTGAACATGCAAAGGCATTTAAAAATGTTGAAATAATGGAGGAAATAATAAATGTGCATCAACAACAAATTAATTATAGTTTTACAACTCTTAGAGGATAGGTTATAGTTAAATTCACTACACTTGAAGAGGTGCATAATCATGCTAGTACATCCCTCAACCAATTAATTAATAAGTCTAATGAGAGTCCCAACTAACCTAAAGAGATCAAAAAGTTAAAGGTGTTGATTAAAGAGATAATTTCCTAGCTATTTGATACCTTATCACATTGGGATAATGCCAGGAAGTAGATTGAAAAAATAGGGCTTGAGTTTTTGGTTGAGGTTGAGACTAAGAGTTAGTCTAGGATAGACCTAGAGTATAGTATGGGGTGATGTTATACCCCAAATTTTGACTAAGTATTCTATCTTTTTGACATGGAACTATCATGACATGAGAGAAACATGGCACATGAATACCATGGTCTATGACTAGCATGTCATAGGAACATCGTGGTATGGAAATAGCGAGGCACGGAAGGATAAAAGTATAGAAGATAATAGTGAAAGAAGACCCAGTCAAAATCATAATATAACTATAAATAACATGAGAGCATAGGACTTAGAACAATAGTGAATGGCTTAGGGAGTGTGAAGGAAGTCAAAGATGATTGAGGAATAATTATCAAGGATAATATAGACCTTAATCATCACAAGTTTTACATTGATCTATGAAAAGAAGGACATTTAGAAGAAAATATCTAGCATCAAACAAGAATATAGGGGGTGCGAAGGTCTGGATCCTTAGGACAAAATAAGTAAAAGACTACTATGAATCTTAGTCTATTAAGAGATAATTTTCTAATCACCCATTATCATTTACTATGTAACTAATTGGATATTGAAAAACAAGTATAAATAACCCTATGTGGATTGATGTAAGGTGACTATTAATGGATACCATATAGTGACTCTATAATATAGAATTTATAGATATTACAATTAGTTTAGTCATTATGTTTCAGATAAACAATAGTTGAGTATTGACAATGGGTTTGTATTGACTAATTTATGGCTTATCATTCATTATGAGACTTATAGAACATGCACTATATGAGTTTATGTAGACAATCCTTTGAACTTCATGGCATTTATATTTATGTTCATGGTTTTTGTAATTAATGAATCAAGATCTATAGTCATATATTTATTTTTATATGTAATTTATAATTACATAAATGAATAAACTAAAGTATATGAATAGTGTGTTATTGAACAATAGTGTTATCCTGATGTGTGCTTTAGGTGAGCATCCAATACCTTAGTCTTACATGAAATTCTAGTCCATAACCTTGTTGGGGTTATAATTTAGAGCATAAAAAATGTGATAAATAAAATAAACCCAACTAAGGGTTGAGTATTATATGCCTAATTTAATTTATAATTTTCCTTATGGTTTGATTCATGATTTGGAAAAGGATCTTTGTATATTTTGATATTTGCATTGTTATTTTGTGGTGCTTTAGTCTCCACATTAGCAATTTTAATATAAATAATGTTCTCATCAATAAAAATTTAATCATGTGCTTAATCTTGAAACATTTGTTTCTACAATGCCTATTATATATATGGTAGTCACAATATGCATTGGCATAAAAAAATTTAGATTTTGGTCTAGACATGTCTACTTTGATTGGAGGAGGAATATTGATGAGATTGCATTCAAGTAGATTTTGTAAAATTACTTGAGGAAGATATGGTGACCTTGATAATTATTCCTTAATGGAGCTTCTAATTAAAGGTTTTATGTTGGTTATGAGATATCATTAATTGTAAGTATAGATTCATTATTGCTTTCTGTAGACATTAAAAAACTACACATGATGGTTCTATATGTTAAAAAAAAACTTGATAGGAACATTACACAACCTTATAACCATGACCCTAAGTTCAGTTAGCTAAATAGCTAAACTAACTCACTAACCCACCTTTTACCCAACTTAACCTCTGACCACTAATGATTGATTGTCAAACTATCGATGGTCACCCTGATCATCAACAATTGAATATCAAACTACCGATGGTCACCCTAGTCACCAATGGTCAACTATCAAATTGTCAACGGTTAGGTCCTCACCACTTGAACCTAAACACTCAATCCATGTGTGAGCTAACATATCAATAATTTAATTTGGATATCCATCTAACACATATACCTATTAAATTTAGGTATCACAAACATCTCTTATTTTTTGCCTATAAAAGGGGAAAAGGATCAAGAAATGGGTAAGTAAGATATCCAAACAGTTAACATTCTACAGTATCCTTTTTTTATCAATAATATTTCTCATTAGGACCAAATAGCAAGAGTTTATTTTCATGTTTCCATTCCTTTAGTGAATTTATAGGTGTAATAAAGCCCTGAGGTGCTACCAAATTCACTCTAGAATTTACTAATCAACCAACCATCACTCTACCCAAATTTTTCTAGACATCTCTAGAACTTATTCAACAACCACCATAAGTAAAGTATTTATCTTCAGTTATTCATTTTCTATGCTTCTATTTCAATAATACCCTACTTTTAAACATTACCCCTGACCTACCAACTAGTGACTAACCTTTACCAATCTACCAACCCATCTACAATTTACCCATAGTAAAATATTTTACCTTAACTAAACCTATCAATAATAAGCACCAATGGTCAACATGACTACTAATGGTCAACTATCAAACTATCGATAGTCACCTTGACCATCGATGATCAACTATAAAACTATTGATAGTCACCTAACCAAAGATGGTTACCTATAACCATCGATGGTCACTATGTGAACCAAACCAATAACCAAACAAACAAGCATCAACCAACCCCAAACCTCAACTAAAACCTTCTTTATTAACCTTTGTCACCTCACAGATCAAAAACAACAACCTATCCTTAACCTAAACTACCTTTTAATAGTTTAGAATTTACCTTAATGTTATCTTATTAGAACTATCATTTATTTTGTAATTTTTTTACTTTCTTTTGATTAATTACTTTCTCTTATGTTATGTTATCTTTCTTATCAGCATCTTTTATCAACATTTCCTTGTCTTATAATGTGGATTGATAACCTCAAACAAAGTCACATAATTCTTGGATCTAGCTTGCTAGACAACCCACCCATATACCTAACTAACCAACCCTTTTCTAGTTCTCTCTTCTTGTAGATCATCTTCCCAAGCTAAATAAGAGTATCTAAAACCATCTAGATCATGGATCACACACCACATCTAGGTTCTACTAACCTCTACCCCTATTTTAATTTTACCTTTCTCTATAACATAAAAGCAAAATTTGGTATAACATTTCTAGCACGCCTAGTGGGACCTAGTTGCATCTAACCCCCTTTTCTTCCTTATTTTATGCTCATACAACAAAATAAAAATTTATTTTGGGTATAAAATTAACTTCATACATTGTTTACTTACATTTTTATCTCACTTAGTTAGCTTAAATCAAAGTAATTCAATTGTAGCTTCGCCTCTTTATCACACACATACCAAACCACTTACATCAATCAAACATTTTAACATGTAACATAAGGCTCGACTAGGGTTTCATATCATAGAGGTAAACCTTTCCTCTTTGGCTATCCCACTTAGAATTCACTACCAAGGGGAGAAACTAAGACTCAACTCTCTGGTTGAGTATAAACTCTAAAAGTCAGTATATTTTGGCTATGCACCTAACACCCTTATCACTACAGTGTGTGAAGTGAGGGGATAGGCACAAATACCAAGCCATGAACTAACTTTCAATACATATTTTCAGAGCTTAAACTAACCTAAAACTAATCATAGACTTCTTTTCTAGTTCCTGTACTACAAACTAAGTCTTTAAGTATTCTTTCTAACTTAAGGTATAAGACACAAGAGAGACTAAAAAAAACCTTAAGATGTAACATACTTTAGTTTGTGTTTTACTTCTTTGACTTTTTATTGTCTTCTATTCATTTTGAGTTATGAGAAATCTACCTTCTACCATTTTGCTTTGATTGCCTTGTTCAATGGGGAGCCCTCCCATCTTCTCTCCTGGAGATCTTAACTTTACTAGGATCTTGGAAGACAACCCTCTTGCCTTAGAGTATTACCTATAAATAACCTAACCTACCTTAAAACCAATCTAACCTTACCCATAATCAACCAAACCTCACCTAAAACCAATCCAATCTTACCTAAAATCAACCTAAACTTACCTATGACCAATCAAACCTTAATTACAACCAATAACCTTCATATCAACTACCATCTGAGCTAGTTAAGATGTTAATGGACAAGATGATAAAGTTAGAGTAATATATTTTTGGTACCTGTGACCAACCAATCCTCACCTACCATTAATCAAACCTCATATATAACCAACCAACAACCTAGCAACACCTATTTGACAATTGTCATAACCAACCTCAACCTCAACCAATCCAACCTCAACATACCTTGGGTTACCTACCCTAACCATCATATCAACTACCACAAACCACCTTATGGAAGCCCTATTTATCTCAACACAAGGACTCGGTCCATCCTTTTTTCCATCCAACCAAAAACTATCAACCCACATTATCAACCTTACCTAAACTATTAAACCAAACCACATTAACAACCTTACAAACTCTATCAAATAAAACCAAAAATTATCAACCAAATTTACCCAATAAACCCACATTATCAACCATAACCCATCAAATCAACCAACCTTATCAACTCAAAAAAACCTATCAAACTAACTAACCTCATCAAACCAATCAATTAGCTCACAACCTCAAGCACAATCTATCATTGAACCTCTTTTTATACCCAATATTATTCTAAATAATGACCAAATCTATTAACATAATGAGGCCCATGCATTATATTTGGCCCTTAGTGAACCTATAACTAAGGAAACCACAATCCAAACCTTAACCTAACCACTTATTAACCAAGTACAACCTTCTCAACTTTCCTTTGAAACCATGATCAAGGAAACTAACCAGCATTTTTCACTTCACCTTTTAGTGGATCAACCTCAACTAACCAACCTACCTCTTCCACCTACCTTTTTAGTAGAACCAACCATACCTAGCATCAACTCAACCAAAATCATAATCAACCACATCAAACTTAACATCAAACCAATCTTACCTACCATCAACCTAACTTCATCTACAACCAAATAAACCTTACCTATAACTAGACACAACTTAACTCAGCAATCAAACCAAAAAAACAAACAAACCAAATCAACTATTTATATTACCTCTTTCAACTAATCAAATTGACATCTAAACCAAATCAATCAACATAAATTTTAACCTAACCATAACCAACTTATTTAACAACCCAAACTAATATCAACCCATCAAACCAACTAGACATACCCTAACCTACCTAAATCAGGTCCAGCATCATTTCCATCACCTTGGTGCAATAGATTAAATCCCACCTGAATCACTACCTACATCTTGAACCCACAAACCACTAACAACCCTTTAGAATTTAAATGAAGTCATCTTCACCCCTCTTAAAGCCTCTTATTAACCACCACCTTCACCTTGGGATCATTTTTCCACCTCAACCATCCATGAGAAGATAAAATTGGGGGTTGACCAATCTAACCCTTAACATTTTCTCCTCAACCTATAGCTAACCTAGCCTAACCTATCCAACCAACCATTTGTGCTTTTTCAAGATCACATCCTACCTTAGATACCTATGAACACATCAACCAACCTTTTACCAACTCGAACTTACCCAACCTTTTAAACCAAAACTTGAGTAAACCTACCTCTTTGGCCTTTGGAACCTAACCATCGATGGTCACTGTTTGACCACCATTAGTCACCCTAACTATCGATGGTCACCCTAATCATTGATAATTGCTATCATAAACTAGAACTTGAACCATGCCTTTTCACCTAAACCTACCTACCAAACCCTTGACCAAGCATCATTTATAATCTAAACCTTCAACCTAACCTAAACTAACACCTAACCTTCAACCTAACCATAACCAACCACCAACCAAATACAAAAGCTATCAACTATCACCTAATCTACCTTGACTTTAACCATTATCAATCCGACATCTCTTTTCCACATCTAACAAGTGTTAAAAAGTAACTGCAAGACATATACTCTCCTTATTAGCATCAATCATTCACCCAAGTATGGATCTGGGGCATGCCTAAATCCTCAATGCTTTGCATTCACATTTGTTCTTTTGTTAAAATAAGTTCCTTGTCATCTTATGTCTAACTTAATCTCATCCTCTATTTTCAATCACCTTCATCTTCTTATTTTAAGGACAACTGATTATTAATAAGATCATCTATTTATTTGACACAACCTTAGCCTAATCCTAAGCATGGATGCCATTACTCTACCTATGACATGATCCTCAAGGTAATTTTTGCCTCCTTCATAGGATGGATTCCCATGATAGTGGTCACCTAAAACCACCTCTTTTACCCATCATTAACCTTTTTGGTTATGGTTTTTCCTCCATAAATTGAAGCATTAGGCCTATATAGAGTAGTCCATGTCTAATCATCATAAAATAAATTTGGGATACCAAACTATCACTTAGGTCAAATATCTCTAGCATGCAGAATACTCCCATAAACGATAACTACTCAAAAGCAATAAAATTGATAAACATAAGGCAAACTACTTCATTAAAGAATAGCTATCCAAAAAAACAAATCCAAACTTGGACTATGATGAAAAGTATTTACTTTATTTTGATTAAGTACTTTATCTTATATTATGCTATCTTTCTTATCTACATCTTTTATCAACATTGACATGTCTTATAAGGTGGATTAACAGCCTCCAAAGAAGTCATATACTTCTTGGATCTAACTTGCTAGGTAATCCATCTATCTACCTAACAAACTATCCATTTTCTAGTTCTCTCTTATTAAAAGTCATCTTCCCAATCTAAACAAGAGTATTATCAACCATCTAGATCATGGAGCACACACTACGTCTAGGTTATACTAACCTCTACCCCTCTTTTAGTTTTACCTTCCTCTATAATCGAAAATAAAAATTTGGTATAACATTTTCATTAGGTTTTCTCTTAAAATTTAGCTTTCTATAAAGCTTAACATTTAAATTATAATGAGCATTTTAAGTATACTTAAGTTTGTTTTGAGTAAGGAATTTAATATTACACTCTTTGAATATATAACATAACTCACAAAAACATTTGAACTTTATCGAAAATAATTAAATTTTGAATTGGAGATAAAAAACTTTGAGTGAATATGTCTTGTATCTCATTATTATCCATTTGATTTGTCATTTTTTCTATCAAAGCATTGAACCTTATAACATATTCACCAATTACTTAATTAAACCCTTTTTTGATCTTAAAAATTTTAGCATATGATAGATTTTCACCAATGTTGATAGAAAAGTATGTTAAAAACTGATTTTCCAAAGGATTGAAATCCTTTTCTAATTCAAGAGGAAGATCATAAAACCATATAAAAATATATTATTTGAGACTTATTAGAAAGAGTTCTGTTAATAAATTGTCATTATCTTCATAGTCTTAGAACTCTAAATTGTATGTGTGATCAAGGAATCCAGGAAGGGTGGTTAGATCATATGTTAGCTTCGCAATGAAAAGAAATCAAAATGAAAGGAAACACACTAACATGCATAACACTATCTTGCCTAGATCAAAGGGATGAACATGGTGAAGAAAACTAATTGAAAAAGCACAACTAAAATGTAAGAAAAATAAATTTTCTTACCTTCATTTAATGCTCCAAGAGATTTATTCATTTAAATTTCTTGGCTTGTGCTCAAGAAGTCTTTTGAAAATAGAGTTGTGTGGCTCCTTCTCCTCTTTCCACCATGGTTTGGCTCATGCTTGCTTGATGCAACTTGATGGATCAAAGTGGCTTGGCTTTTGATTCACAATTTTGGTATTATAAATATATTGTTTCTAATCTTGTCATAAAACCAACATTATAACATTACTATGTCAAAGCTCTCTAAATGAAGAGACAAATGATTGTATTTATATGTTTTAGCAAGAGGTGTTGAAATGGGTTCAAACCTCACCTAATTTCATTAATTAAATCTAGTAGAGTGTTGACCAATTTTTGCCCACAGGCAAAATTGTGGTCACCTTCTTTCCCCCTGTGTTTTAAAACTAGTCATTTTTGGGTTTGCAATTAATGTTTTAGTTCGGCCTTGGTTCGGTCTCAGTTCAACAATGGTTGAACCAACCCGTTGAACCTTTTTTGGTTGAATGGGCTTGGTTCAAGTCAAAATTTCAAAGCCACTTGGTTTAACGTGTTGGTTCAAACAAATTTCATCAGCTTGGCATGGTTCATCAGCTTTTGCCTTTTGGCTCATCGGTGCACTTATTTGAACCGTTGAACCATTTTGGTTCAATAGACCAGTTCAAAGGTATGCCCCAAGCTGAAGGGCAGTCAAATGATCAAAATACCCTTTTGGGGGGCAAGCACTTAACATTTGCATGGAAATCAGAATGGCCCAGTTTATAAAGTTCAAATTAAAAAGCCCTGAATTCCTTCAGACTTTTTACCCGAAGGAATTCCTTCAGACAAAAAGTCTAAAGGAATTTGGGTGCACTTCCAATCAAAACAAAGGCCAAGTGAGAGAATTCCCATGGACAATTTGTTTGCGGAAACAAAGCGAAGCCATAGTCAAGCCCGGGGAAATTTAACCCAGGGAAATTGTCCACAGACAATTTGCCCGTGGGAGCTCGGAGAATAATCCAAGCAAACAAGGACTCACCAAAGGACCTTGAAGGGTAGGTGCCCTTGTAGGGGACTTCTAGCCATACAAAGGAATTTTCAAAGGGTAGAGGAAGGAAAGGATGCCATGTGGCATTGGACCCGGCTAAGGCAGCAATGGACCCGATGACATCTCGGTGGACGTCAAATTTAGTAGAGCAGTTTAGCCGTTGGTTCTCAAGCAATGACGCTTGAGAAGTCATCATTTTAAAGAGGATGGAATATCCATTGGTTTTCAAAACTTGATGGCCAAATGAGCATCAAATTTAGTAGAATAGGATGGTCATTTGTTTTCAAGCTGAGAAAGCATTATCAAGAACCATAAATGCAGTGACCTACTAAAAGTTTGCCCCTGGGGGCCAACTAAGCTAGAAGAGACAAGAAAGACAAGGGAAAAATCACAGATGATAAGCAAGGAGAAATGAAATGGTGCAGAAGTGACAAGGTGGTCCAAGTGGCAAGTGGAAGGCAATTTGTTGCCTGTTAATCCCCAAATGGCACAAACAACAAGCAGCAGGGTCCGTGCATTTGAAAAAGGGGACAAATTTCATCTATTGGCAGAAAAGAGGCACGACCCATGCTTCCACATTAAATTTTGAATGTGAAAGTCAAATTTGGTGATTATACAACATGGGTCCAGCAGGCTTCTTCTAGAATGATGACAACACAATAGTGTTTTCCTTTTTCCAATGGGACGCGACAGGCCAACTTGTCAAAGAAGCACCAAGTTTCTTTATCCTTTCTTCTATATATTGTAACTTCTCATTTTTGAGAAGAATTGGTTCTTCCACTTTTGCATAGGTGCGACCCTAGCAAAATTTCACTTGAATCAAATAAAATGCAGTCTATTACCTCCATTTGGATAGAGGTTTCAACGTATGCCTTGAGTGTTTGTCTATGTCCAGTCATTGTTTCTTGATGCTCTCACAGGTTCAACACCAATAGACCTGTCATCTACAAGGTGCCATTTTTGCAACTGAAAGGAGAAGAGCTAACATTTGAGAAGACCAAAATAGAAGGAGTCACTTATAGTGTGTATTCCATAGCACCTCAGTGATTTTCTATCTCCTATGTTTTCATGAAAGCCTCCCTGCCAATCTTTTGTAGCTTGGTCCTTTTTGCCAAATGTGTAGAGTATGTACATATTTGTCTGGTTCTAAGAGTGGATGTGTGAAGGTCAACCTATTTTGGTGCATCACCTCTTTAGAGTAGGTTTGTTTTCCTGCATCTTTCTCCCTTTTTACCCCCCTTTTTTTATATACATATACATATACCTGTTAACTTTTGTTGGAAACAACACGATGCATCAAAGGGAGCTAGCCCTTATCTAGAGACTCTCTCCTCTAGCTTCACTAATCCCATAGGTGAGATGAGAGTTTCCATGTTGTGAGGAGAAGGTAGGAGTTTGACTCCTTGCCTTGGGTGCAATTTCCTATGTCAACAGTTCTGGAACACCCGATGGGACCCAAGTTTTCAATGCAGTAAAGTTTCAGGATTGATGCTGGTCCTGTTACAACAAATCAAGTTTCTTCAGCATCTGGCGACTTTGAGTTAATCAGCTAGTTAAGCAACCTGGTGCCATCAAAAATAATTTCTTGTATGTATAATTCCTTTGCTCAAAATAATGGGTTTTGTTTTCCTTCATACGATTTCAATTAGACTCAAAATATTTATGCAATCCGCTCAAGTAGCTCTCCTAGTTGCCCTATAATGAAAAGGGGAATGGCCCTAGAATAGGAGGTTAACAAGTTAGAAGAGTAGTACAGATATCAGCATGAGCTGATGAATAAAGAGGAGCACTTGTTTAGGCAAGTGTAGGCCATACAGACTATGGAGGAGGAGGGAAAATGGAGAGATCCATTTTTTCAAGGTAGCCAACTTTGTGCACCCCTTCCTATCCTAAATAAAAACCCATATTTTACACCAAATCCTTTCTATCCTATTGCACTTGCTCACTCCAGTTCATCAAATGTATCTGCTCCCAATCTAGTGCGCTTGGCTTTCCAACACCAGAGGGCATCAGAATAACCTCCCATGGAAATGAACCTTCTAAATTCCTTAGATTGTGAATTTTCCATTGGGGGGAATACCACGAACCAGCACATCTCTCTCAATGTTGATCCTACTCAATAGGATAATGCTGGTCATCTCAAAGAAAGATTCTTCCAGGACAACCTAGCTAAGCAAATTAAAGATTTAAAAGCTAAGATGAGATTGCTTCTTGAAAAAGTGATGAAATTTCTAGACCTTGTGGAGGAGCCCTAGGACCTTGGAGAAAACAAAGTTGCTATGTATTCATAGGAGCAAAATTTTAATTCAGAGATCCTAAACTGGGGGAAAATAGTTAAATCATGGGGTAGAATAGAAGAAGAAAAGCAAGGTTTTTCTCAAAACCTTGAAGAAGCTGAAGCTGCGTCTGCTTATGATGATGTTGGCAACCTCCAAGAAAATCTTTTCCAAGAAGATCTGGCTAGGAGAATAGCAAAGTTGGAATCCAAAGAGAAATTCCTCAGCCAATGTGTGTAGACGGTTCTGACTAGACAACACATTCCATCCCTAAACACACCCCACCTACACATTTCCAAGAGAGTTATCAGGCCATGCCTATTTTTGATGAAGTGCTGATTAAGTGGAGAGAGGAGAATCATTTGATTCTAGCTCAAGGACTACCTCCTCTTCCACATGTTTTTGCCACTTCACCCCTTCTCAAGGAAGAACCTATTCTGTAGGAGGCAAGTGAGGAGTAGAAGATCCAATCTGTAGTCTTTCAAGAAGCTGTCATGAGTGACAACAAATAAGAAATCGTCATTGATATTCCTTGTGGAGACCTTATCAATAATGGAGAAGATGCAGGTCTTGCATATATGCAGATGTTCCAGCAATTTGAGGAGGAGCAAATGCATGGTAAGCTCTCTTCCCCTCTGTTTGATGAACTGCCTTGTTGTTTTGATGATGAGGTCGACTACATTGAAGAGCCTAAGTTAGAAGAAAACCAGGAGGATACTTTTGAACATCTAGAGGTCTTAATTTTTGAGGAGGAAAGGAGAGGTCTATCTTCCTAGAGGAGTTCCTTGAAGAGGAAAGATATGAAAGGGAAGGTGATGTTCTATGGGATGAGCAATAATTTTTTGAGTCTATTTCAGACATCACCATAGTCATCCTTCTTCAAGAAGGCCAAGAGGAAGTCGAAGATGAGTCTGACAAGGTTTTCAATGAGGCAGAAGGAAACAAATTAGACCATGATACATTGTAGAGGAATGTACAGATCAAAGGGCTTATGGTGATGAGCCAACAACCATTGATTTCTTGGTGAGGAGCACCAATAAAAAGGATCAACATTTAACAGGCCTCCAGGGACAAGCAGAATACATATACATCAGAGGCATGTTTGAATATGATCCATTCAAATTCTAGCCAAACCAGGTGACTGGCAGGAGGAGCAAGTTACCAAATCTCATTTTCTTTCAGCTACTTGCCTACCACCATAAGTCTTCTCACCAGGAAGGGGATTTAAAAAGTTTTCCCTTTGATCCAAGAGGGAGGTGGACATCCTGGTTAGCTGTATATAATAGTTTGTTTTTAGTTATTTTTCGTATTTTCCATAAGTGCAGTTGCACAAGTAGTGTTTTTTAGCCTTGTGTGTTTCCCTTTGCATGTGGGGTAAAGCTTCATGTTTGATTCTCGAATCCTTTGGGGCTGTTGTTAATTCTTTCATGGCTACACTTGAATCTACACCCAATCGATTTTAAGGCAACTGGTTCTAAGCATAATAGGCATGCTTCCCCTGTGAGTCTCCATTTGTTGACCAATTTTTTCCCACAGGCAAAATTGTGGTCACCTTCTTTGCCCCTACATTTTAAAACCAGTCATTTTTAGGTTTGCAATTCATGTTTCAATTCAGCTTTGGTTCGGTCTCAGTTCAACAGTGGTTGAACCAACCTGTTAAACCTTTTTTTGTTCAACAGGCTTGGTTCAAGTCAAAAATTCCAAGCCACTTGGTTCAATGTGGTGGTTCAAACAAATTTCATCAGCTTGGCATGGTTCATCAGCTTTTGCCTTTTGGCTCATCAGTGCGCTTATTTGAACCGTTGAACCATTTTGGTTCAACAACCCAGTTCAAAGGTATGCCCCAAGCTGAAGGGTAGTCAAATGGTCAAAATACCCTTTCAAGGGGCAAGCACTTAACATTTGTATGGAAATTGGAATGGCCCAGTTTATAAAGTTCAAATTGAAAATCCCCAAATTCCTTCAGACTTTTTGACCGAAGGAATTCCTTCAGATAAAAAGTCTAAAGGAATTTAGGCATGCTTCCAATCAAAGCAAAGGCTGGGTAGGAGAATTCTCGTGGAAAATTTGTCTATGGAAACAAAGTGAAGCCACATTCAAGCCCAGGGAAATTTAACCTGGGGAAATTATCCATAGATAATTTGCCTGCGGGAGCCTGGAGAATAGTCCAAGCAAACAAGGACACACCGAAGGACCCCAAAGGGTAGGTGCCCTTGCAGGGGACTTCCATGCATACAAAGGACTTTTCAAAGGGCTGAGGAAGGAAAGGATGCCACATGGCATTGGACTCGACTGAGTCAACAATGGACCCGATGACGTCCTAATGGACATCAAATTTAGTAGAGCAGTTTAGCCGTTGGTTCTCAAGCGATGACGCTCGAGAATCCATCATTTTCAAGAGGATGGAATATCTATTGGTTTTCAAAGCTTGATGGCTGAATGAGCATCAAATTTAGTAGAATATGATGGTCGTTTGTTTTCATGCTGAGAAAGCATTATCAAGAACCAGAAATGCAACGACCTACTGAAAGTTTGCCCCTGGGGGCCAACTAAGCCAGAAGAGACAAGAAAGACAAGGGACAAATCACAGATGACAAGTAAGGAGAAATGACATGGCACAAAAGTGACAAGCTAGTCCAAGTGGCAAGTGTTAGGAAATTTATTGCCTGTTAATCCCCAAATGGCACAAACAGCAAGCAGCAGGGTCTGTGTATTTAAAAAAGGGGACAAATTTCATCTGTTGGCAAAAAGAGGCATGACCCATGCTTCCACATTAAATCTCAAATGCCAAAGTCAAATTTGGTGATTATACAGCATGGTTCCAGCAGGGTTCTTCTAGAATGATGACAACAAAATAGTGTTTTCCTCTTTCCAATGGGACGCGACAAGCCAACTTGTCAAAGAAGCACCAAGTTTCTTTATCCTTTCTTCTATATATTTTAACTTCTAATTTTTTAGAAGAATCGGTTCTTCCACTTTTGCAAAGGTGCAACACTAGAAAAATTTCACTTGAATCAAATAAAATGCAGTCTGTTACCTCCATTTGGATAGATGTTTCAGAGTATGCCTTGAGTGTTTGTCTGTGTCCAGTCATTATTTCTTGATGCTCTCACAGGTTTAACACCAACAGACCTATCATCTACAAGGCACCATTTTTGCAGCTAAAAGGAGAAGTGCTGACATTTGAGAAGACCAAAATAGATGGAGTCACTTACAGTGTGTATTCCACATCACCTCAGTGATTTTCTATCTCCTGTGTTTTCATGAAAGCCTCCCTACCAGTCTTTTGTAGCCTGGTCCTTTTTGCCAAATGTGTAGAGTATGTACGTATTTGTCTAGTTCTGAGAGTGGATGTGTGAAGGTCGACCTATTTTGGTGCATCACCTCTTTAGAGTAGGTTTGTTTTCCTACATCTTTCTCCCTTTTCACCCCACCTTTTTTATATACCTATATATATACTTGTTAACTTTTGTTGGAAATAACACGATGCATCAAAGGGAGCTAGCCCTTATTTGGAGACTCTCTCCTCTAGCTTCACTGGTCCCATAGGCAAGAAGAGAGTTTCCATGTTGTGAGGAGAAGGTAGGAGTTTGACTCCTTTCCCTAGGTGCAATTTCCTACGTCAACATAGAGTTAAAAGGTATCCAAACCTCATGATTAACAAGGAATAGGCATAGGTGAGATATTTTAGATTTTGGACAACTCACAAAAGGTAATTATGAATTCCTAGTATATTCTTTAATTTTTGAATTTCCTTTTGATAATTCAATTAATTGCTCAAGGATGATTCAATTATGAATTTGATTAGATTTTACATGTTATTTAATTATGTTTAGAGAGTTTAGTATTGTTAAATATTTGAATTAAAGTTATGGGTGCATTTTCTCTTTTTAATGGATTAATGGGCCAAATTGTATGTTAAGAAGCCAAATTTAAGATGTTTAGTGATTCTTAGGATAGATTTGCAAAGGTTAGTAAGAATTAGTCTAAAGTCTAATATGAAGCCATTGGTGGCCACTTTTATAAGTCTATAATTTTTCCTTATTTGGGAAAGTGTTGCAAGCTATAAGCATAGTAATGTCTTATCAAATAATAAAAGGGTTCTATATGCTTATGACTTCAATGGTAATAGATGAACTATAGGGTTCCCCCTCGAGGGAGTGATTGGAAAATGGGTCAAAAAATGGTCCCTTAAAAGAAATAAATGAGTGGACCAAATAGATGAAAATGATGGGGTAGTAAAGATTGATTTGCCAAAAAGTGGTTATAATCAGTGGCATATAGAGTTACCCTAGTTAGGACAAACAAATATAATGATTTTCCCATAGGTGGTTATAATCATCAGCATGGTGGGACAAAAAAGGTGATGATTTTCCCAAAGGTGGTTAGAATAATTGAAAAAGGCTTAGGGTGACAAGAAACTAATTTACTAAAGGTGGTTATAATTAGTTAAAAGGAGAATGCTGATGGAAACATAATGATTTTCCCAATGGTAATTAGAATAAGAATGCAATTAGGATGGTGTTCAATGGTTTATCAAAAGATAGTTATAAGCATTGTACCCTAATTATGACAAATAATTGGAAACATGTTGATTATTCCAAATGTGGTTAGAATCATTGAGAATGCAAGTGGGATGGTGTATAATGGTTTGCCCAAAGGTGGTTATAATCAGTGTATCTTGATAGTGGAAAAAATGATATGAAATGTTGATGGCAAATATGATGATGTTAAATTGATATAGAGGATAATTATGAATTAGGAAACCTGTTAGTAGGGAGATGCTCATTCAAACTAGCAAGGAAGAAAATTCTTTCATTGTTTAATTACTCTATTTAGGATATGATTGGATCAGGTTAGGACTGTTACTAGTGTTGGTGCTAAGGAAATATCATTATTGAATTGTTGTGTAGACTTCTTGAAGCTAATTTTTACTATAGCACATGATGGTAGGATTCATGATAGAACACCATGAGGACTTAGCTGAAAGATGCAATACTTAGGGGAAAAAATGCACCAATGATAAAAACCATGATAACAATGTTGATGTATAAATATGGATAGATTCAAGAATAATGTACAAGGAATCACCCAATGAATTCATGTAAACTAAATTAAGGAAAAAATACTAAAATCAAAAAAATAGGCACATAAATAAACAAACAAATAAATAGATAATGGTTAATGACATGATTAGTGAAAAAATGTGATACAAACAAGATGATGAACGTTGCCCCTAAAAAATAGGGAATAACTTAACAAACAAATGTTAGGATAAATTAAAACCTAGATCTATCCCCAAATCACATATAAGAGAAAATATGAAATGAATTAATTAAACATTCAAAAAATAAACATAAATATGCACATAATAGGAGACACCATATTTAACGTGGTTCACCCAATATGGGATACATCCACCAAACTTGTCTAGTATATAATTTGTAGTAATATAAGGTAGAAAAAAATCTTGTAATTGTTAGGAATAAGTGATTAAAATTCATTAATTATGTGATAATATGCAACATGTAAATCATTCCTTAGAATCATAGCAGTAGAGACATAGGGAAGAAAATTCATATCTAAGCAAAAATACACACATAACACTAATATAATGTGGTTTACCCAATGTGGGCTACATCTAAAAAGAGTATCTCAATAATATTATAAACAAGAGTAAAAATAACTCTAAACAAGAAACCTCTGATACAAATAATTTTCTCTAGCCCGAATTCACACTAGAATTTTTGAGATGCAAAGCTACACCTCAAAACCGATCACACTGATGATATAGAGAAAGTAGAGCTCAAATTGAGATGAAAAACACAATTACATCATGTTTCCCCTCACCCCTATTTATACTATTTTAAAAAAATGCCATACCTTGGTGAGAAGCCATATCCCCACCAAAATGGCATAATATAAGGGAAGTTTTAACCAACTGGATAAAATATAATCCCTTGATTCTCCCAACCTCTTTAAATCACATTTATTTCTCCATAAATCATGCCACAAATGTGGGAAGTGATTATCACACTAAAAAATTCACCCCACATTTGTAAAAGTAAATAAATACATGTTAGAATTACCCTATTAACTTTATTTTAGCCTTAGAGGTTAAACAAACTCCACATTTAATAATATCCCACTTAGAGTTCATTTCCCCTTGAACAAAATTTAACACTTCACCATGATCTTCATGTATAACAGCCAAAGCTAAACATAACCTCAACTTATCCAATGTTATTTTCTTGGTCAACAAATACATAGGATTTTGGCTCGTATGTATCTTCTCTAGATTCACCATGTTTTTTTCCAAAGTTGTCCTAATGAAAGGATACCACAACTGTATGTGCTTCATCCTCAAGTGAAAAGTAGAGTTATTATCTAAATGTATAACACTCTGAATATCACTATGTATTCCCTAAATTCCTTCTTATACCCCAAATCATTTAGTAACAATTGTAACCAAATCATCTCCTTGCTAGCCTTTTTAGCAACAACATACTCAATCTTTGTGGTTGATAAAGCCAAAATCTTTTGTATCCAAGAAATCCAACTAACCACTATATTCCTAATAGTAAATTCATAACCTATTGTAATCATCCTACTATCAACATCCCTAGCCACATCCAAGTCAACATAACCACACAAAGTGGTGCCCGATCTACCAAAACACAATGGTGTACCCATGGTTCCTCTTAAATATCAAATAATCCATTTCATTGCTTGTCAATGCTCATAACCTAGATTAATCATGTACCTAATTATTAATCCCAATACATGGGTAATATCTATCTTAGTGCAAACCATAACATACATCAGGCTACCAACTGATAATGAGTAAGGTACCTTGGACATCTTTAGATTTTCTTCTTGTATCTTGGGACACTGATCATTTGATAATATGAAATGGCCTACTAAAGGAGTCCCAAATAGTTTAACATCCTACATACTAAAACTCTCCAAACCTTTATTCACATACTCTTCCTAGGATAAGATCAAATTCCTCGCCTTCATGTCCTGAATTATCCTCATACCAAGGATTTGCTTTGCTGCACCTAAATCCTTCATAAAAAAAGAATCACCAAGCTGCTTCTTGAGTACTTATATCTATTGTATATTCTTTCTTTAAACCAAAATGTCATCTACATACAATTATAAGATAATATTACCATCCTCAAATATATTGACATATATGAAATGGTCAAAATGACACCTAGAGTAACCTTATTCTAATATAAAATTTTCATACTTTTTAAACCATTGTCATGGAGCTTGTTTAAGGCCATACAATCTTTTCTTTAGTTTGCACACTAATTTCTCCTTAACTTCAACCTCATAACCCTGTGGTTATTCCATATATAATTCCTCTTCCAAATCACCATGAAGTAATGTAGTCTTTACATATAATTATTCTAAATGCAAATCCTCTACTGTAATTATACCAAACATAGTTCTAATAAAATTTATTTTAACAATAGGAGAAAAAATCTCATCAAAATCAATACCTTTCTTATGTTTAAACCCCTTGACCACCAACCGAGTCTTTTACCTTTTCATTCCTCCATATTATTCTTTGATTTTGTATACCCACTTTTTCTACAATGCTCTCTTTCCCTTGGGTATCTTCACCAAATCCCACGTCTAGTTCTCCATGAGAGAACTATGTTCTTCTTCCATGGCTTACTCCCACTACTTATTAGCATTTACCTACATTACTTCCTCAAAAAAATTTGGCTATCCACTATCAATAAGTAATAAATAACTCAAATATGGGGAAAAACATTAAAGAGATTTTCTTACCCAAAGAGACATTTTTACTATAGAAGTTTGGGTTTCCTATGTAGGAGGTTCCTGAACTATCTCCTTGGACACTTTACCATTCATAATATCATCCAACACTATGTACTCTTTTTGTTCGTGTTCCTACAACTAATCCTTATACATTGACTTTTTATTTAAAGATAGCATCCATAGACTAGAATATTTTCTTGTCTCTAAGACTTTGAACATAAAAATCAAAGTCATCCTCACCATAACCAATAAAGGTACATCTCTCAGACTTAGTCTCTAACTTCATTTTATCCTTCTTGGGAACATGAAACACTATCTCACATCTAAAGACCCTAAGCAAAGAATAATTAACTTTCTTACCAGACCAAGCTTCTTTAAGTATGCCTCCATCCAAAGGCACTGAAGGCCCTTTGTTAATCACATATACTTATGTGATAACTACTTTTTCCCAAAAAATTAAGGGAAACCCTGCATGCAACCTCATGCTCCTAACACACTCCATGATTATCCTATTCATCCTCTCAAATACTCCATTCTCCTATGGTTTTCATGGAACCATCCTTTGCCTATGAATTCCATTTTATGAACAATAATTATCAAATGCTTTGCTACAATACTCACCTCCATTATCTAACCTGAGACATTTCAATTTGAGACCTGTTTCATTCTCAACTAAAGCTTTACATCTCTTAATTGTTTCAAGCACATAAAATTTCTTCTTAATGAAATAAATCCAAACTTTCTTATTTGCATCATCAATAAATGTAAACCACCAATAGAAAATACCTAAGATGGCCCCCATATATCCAAGTGAACCAACTCCAACTTATTATCCTTCTCTGTAGGTCCAACCTTTAGGAACATAACTCACTTATGCTTCCCATACACATAATCATCATAATGTCTAAATCAATTTTTTTTAAACGAGGCAACTTGTCTTTCAAGATCTCCATGCCCTTTTGGCTCATATGATTGAGCCTGTATTACCACAAAGTTGCATCTTCATCTATAGTAACTAAATTATAGTGATCAGCACTACTATTCAAATACAAAGTGCCAATTTTGTTAGCTCTCACAACCACAAGAACACCCTTGGTAAATTTCCAATAGTCTACTGAAAATATCATTGAACAACCCTCACTATTTAATATCCCTATTGATATTAAATGTTGCCTTAACTATGGGACATGTCTGACATCCTTTAGTATCTGTGTTCTCATTTTGCATATTTATCTAAACACATCTTTTCCATACTATACTTCATGGTTCATCATCACCAAGATAAACATGTACAAAAATGTGCTTAAACATAATCATTAAATTGATGTCTATGTGGGGTGGCATGAAAAGAAGCCCCTAAATCTAATACCCATGATTTAGAAACATTATCCACGGAAAGAATTAAAGCATCCTAATTAACATTACCTATTTCCATATTTACCCCTTTGGTCTCCTCATGTTTAGTCTTGTTGTCTCAAAATTCCCAACATTCCTTCTTTGTGTGTCCACTTTTCCCATAGTGCCAACACACCATCTTTGTTCTAGATTTAGATCTTTCTTAACCTTTTAACTTTTCACAGTTTCCTTTTCTTCTATCCTTTTTTATCCCTCTAGTCTCCACCATCAAAGAATTTATTGAAGATGATTCCCCGATGCTCTTCCTTCACATTTACTCACTAAGAATCACACCTATAACATTCTTAGACATTAAACTTCCCTTAACAAGGATGACATTACTCATAGCCATAACTAGGCTATCCCAACTATTTGATAAGGAGAACAAAATCAATAAAGCCTTAAATTCATCTCCATATTTAATATCAATAGAAGTTAGCATACTCAAAACCATATTAAAATCATTCAAATGATCAACTACAGAACCATTTTCTAACATTTTCATATGAAATAACCATTTGAATAAAAATATTTTAGTAGAGGTAGAGGGTTTTTCATATAGCTCCTCTAATTTCTTCATGAGACCAAATGTGGTGATCTCCTCTGAAATATTCAAGGCAACCAAAGATGTAAGGCATAACCATATGGATCTTAGTGTTTTCCTATAAAAAAATCACAATTTTCTTAATTCATACCTGAAGGTTGGGATATTTTTCCCATAAAATTAAGATGAAGATCCTTCTAAAACAAGTAATCTTCCATCTGCATCTTCCATAATCCAAAATTCTACCCATTAAATTTTTCAACTGTAGATCTATGATTATCTACCATAGCTCCCACTCAAGCTAATTTCTTTACGATTCACCACTTTAGAAAAACCACTAAAGCTAGCTCTGATACTATTTTTTAGGAAAGTGATTAAAATTAATTAATTATGCAATAATATGCAACAAACAAATCATTTCTTAGAATCACAATAGTAGAGACATATGGAAGAAAATTTAGATCAAAGTAAAAATACACACATAACACAAATATAACATGGTTCACCCAATGTGGGATACGTCCACCAAGAGGATCTCAATAATATTATAAAAAAAAAAGTAAAAATAAATCTAAACAAGAAACCTCTCATAGAGATAATTTTCTCTAGCCTAAATTCAAACCAAAATTCTTGAGATGCAAAGCTACACCTCAAAACTGATCACATTGACAATAAAGAGAAAGCAGAGCTCAAACTCAAATGCAAAACATAATTATAGTGTGTTTCCCTTCACCCTTATTTATACTCTTTGAAGAAAATGCCATACCTTGGTGATAAGCCATATTCCCACCAAAATGGCACAAAATAAGGGAGGTTTTAACCAACTGGATAAATATAATCCCTCGATTCTCTCAACCTCTTTAAATAACACTTATTTCTACATAAATCATTCTAAAAATATGGGAAGTAATTATCACACTAAAAAAATTTCCCCACATTTGTAAAAGTAAATAAATACATATTAAAATTGCCTCGTTAACTTTATTTTAACCTTAGGGGTGAAACAAACTCCACGTTTAATAGTAATAAACCATGTTACACCTCTCTACCTTTTTTGCCTCTCTATGTAAAATAATTGATTTTATTTTACATCTCAAACATATATCAATACACTTTAGGGTAAAAATTCCTAGACATAACCTCTACCATCATATTTGGAAACCTTTAATTAATGACTGAGATTGACTACAAAATTACAATTTAACAAGGCAGTTTTAATAAAAAAATTCTCTAAGACACATGGCCCCTAGACCTTGTAAGGGGAGTTTCCCCCATGAAATCCCTTGTACCATTAGTGATACAAAGAATGGGATCCAAACTTAGGTAAAATAACATCTAAATTTTAATCTCTGATCCTAGAAGATAATCAAGATCTACACCTAACAATATCTCACTTGGAAATTGATTATAGAAACTCCACTACTACTACATCCACTATACTATCTAAACCTAGACAAGTTCCTTAATTTAATTGTCATCCATTAAGACCAATTGAATTTAAAAAAATCTATAAATTCTCTCTTGTAACTACCGTGGTTATCATATCTACAATATTTTCAATGGTATGTATCTTCTCCAATTTCAATTACTCTTCCTCTATCACTAAATGAATGAAATTATATTGTAACTAAATGTGTTTTATCGTAGAGTAAAAAGCTAAGTTTTTTACTAGATGGATTGCAATCTGAATTTCACTATATAGTGTACATATTTCTTGACTATGTTTTAATTCTTCTATCAACCTCTATAACCAAATTATTTCCTTGCTTCTGTAGCAACAACATACTAAACCTTTGTGGTTGAAAGTGTCACAACCTTCTATAACCATGATACCTAACTAACTATTGTACCACCTAATGTAAACACATACCCTATAGTTCTTCTACCATCCAAGTCACCTATCATATCTGAGTCAACATGTCACATCTGATCTACCAAAACTTAACATTGTATCTATGGTGAAGGAATTACCAGGGGATACACAGGATCCACAAGATCAATCCAGGAGAAAGAACCCACAAAAAATAACCTGCAAATATTTTCAGAGAATAAATAAATTTGTCACACCTAGAAAATAGGTGATAATCCACAAATTTCTCTGTATCCTCTCAATAATCTCTCATTTATTTCTCATATAATGCAAAGTATTTATAATACAAATAGTTTGTTTCATGTTAACAAACTATTTGTAATGATTACAAAATAGAGAAAACAAACTATTTGTTTTCTCATACTACGAACAAATATATTGTTGAGAGATTCTCAACAATAAAATAAATTAATCGAGGTAAATAAAATTAACCCTCAGTAATAAATAACTTACCCTATTAACCCTAGGTAAGCTTAAATATGCATTATTCCAACACCCTCCCTTAAGTGAAACATAGGGAGAATGACAAACAAAGATGGGTCCCGGCTACTAGGCCTGATAAGGTACCCATGTACAAACCAATCAAAATATATGAAAAATAAAGGAAGGAAGGACTTCATTGGAAATCCCCCCCAAGGACAACTTCCTTCACCCCAAGCATCACTCGCAACTAAAGATAATGAAAAGAAGCCAAAGGTTTAGTGAAGATGTCAGCAATCTGCTCAGTTGTAGGCACAAACTCCAAAGAAAGAACTCCATCTTAAATAAGATGTCGAATGAAGTGTATGTGAATCTCAATGTGTTTTGTTCGCTGATGCTAAATAGAATTGCATGAAATAGAAATTGCACTTTGGTTATCACACCAAAGAGTAGTAGGACCTTACTGTGTGAAGCCAAACTCTCCGAGCAACTATCGAAGCCAAAGTATCTCCTGACTAGCTTTGACAACACCTCAATACTCAGCCTTAGTAGTGGACAATGCAATAGCAGCTACTTTTTACATGCCCAAGCAACTAGACCTGAACCAAGTGTGAAAGCAAATCCACAAGTGGACTTGCGAGTGTCAACATCACCAGCTCAATCAGAGTCAGTGTATCCAACAAGCTGTGTAGAACTCTGTGGTGTGTAATGTATACCAAAGTGAGTGGTGCCCCGAATGTAGTACAAAATACACTTGGCTGCTTGCCAATGACTTTCATGAGGCTCATGTGAGAACCGAGAGACAAGGTTCATAGCAAATGTGATGTCAGGACGAGTATGAGTCAGGTATAAAAGACTACCTACAAGTTGCCTATACAAAGTGGAATCAACAAGAGGAATCATACAAGTGGCAAACAACACAATACCTAACTAATATGGAGTGGGGGTAGGCTTACAATTAGCCATGCCAAATCTATGAAGAAGATCTGTCACATACTTTTGCTGTCCAATAGAGATGCCCTCAGAAGACTGAAAAACTTGAAGACCAAGAAAATAATGTAGAAGTCCCAGATCTGTCATATCAAACCTATCTGCCAACTTGTCCTTGATTTCATGTATCAAGGAATCTATACTACTAGTGAGGATGAGATCATCAACATACAAAACCAAAATGACAAGCTCCTCACCTTGCTTCAGGATGTATACATTGTGATCTGACTCACAATGAATAAAACTAGAACTCAAAAAAAAACTATCCATCTTCTCGTACCAAGCTCTAGGAGCTTGTTTGAGGCCATAAAGAGAATGACGGAGTCTACAAACCAATGATGAGTCCTACACAAATCCTGGAGGCTACTCCATATAGATCTCCTCATGGAGATCACCATGTAAGAAAGCACTCTTCACATCCATCTGAAAAACTAACCAAGAATGTGAAGCAGAAAGAGAGAGTACAAGTCGAATAGATTCCATTTTAGTTACAGGGGCAAAGGTCTTAGATTAATCAACCCCTTCAACCTGTGAAAAACCCTTAGCTACTAATCTAGCTTTGTACTTATCTACTGATCCATCTGTAGCATATTTGGTCCTATAGACCCATTTACACTTTACAAGTTTTCTTCCCTTAGGATGAGGGACAAGATCCCAAGTATCATTCTTCATCAATGAAGAATACTCATCATACATAACAACATCCCACTCGGGTATACCAATAGCCTCAAAAAACAACACTGAATCATTTATGCAAGCTTGTCCCAAAAGAGCAACACCAGATGTCTGTGAGTGAGTGTGACGAGAATCAGATGGATCACCAACAAAAGAACCAACTGCCTGTAGAGTGCTCTTTGCCCACTTGGGAAAAGGTGGTGAAGAAGATGGCTATGGTGGTTGAATAAGTGCAACATCATCATCATCAACAATAGAAATCAAATCCTCACTGTCCTCAATAGAAGGAGGGGGAGAAGAACTAGATGTACACTCCTGTGGAGTGGGTAGCGCATCAACCTGAACATCCCGTTGAAACAACACATCATGTGTGACAGGATCAAAAATATGATAGGCTTTTACATCTTCACAATAACCAAAAAAAATGAGTGGTTGGATTTTCTTCTCCAATGCTTTACATTTGTCATCAAGAATGAATGCCAATGCTTGACTCCCAAAGATGTGAAAATCTGAAATATCAGGCTTGATCCCAGACCAAGCTTCTTCTGGTGTCATATTTTGCATAGCTTTGTGAGGCATACAGTTTTGAATGTAATTTTCAAAATTTACAGCTTCAACCCAATATTGTGGACCCAAATTTTTAGAGTGAATCATACAATTAGCCATCTCTTTCAATGTTCGATTCTTCCTCTCTGTTACACAATTTTGTTGAGGAGTGTGTGGTACAATGAACTAGTGTTTTATCCCATGCTCAATACAAAAATCATAGAAAGCATTACTGCCATATTCCCTCCCATTGTCAGTGTGTATCTTCTTAAGAGGAAGAGATGATCATTTTTCAATAAAGGCTTTGAAAGCCTTAAAAGTTTCAAAAACTTCACTTTTCAACTTGAGAAAATATACCCAAGTTTTACGAGTGAAATCATCAATGAATGTGAGTGCATATTTAACCCCTAAAAAAGAAAGAGTTGGAAAAGTCATCAAATCACTATGAACCAACCCTAAGGGTGCATTTGCACGTGTGGCCTTACCAATTGGAAATGGATCCTGGTGCTGTTTACCAACTAGACAACCAGGACACACCCCATCAATACATGAGACCTTAGGAAGGTCTTTTACAAGATGTTTTGTACTCATTTGTTGCATATATCCATAACTCAAATGTCCTAATCTCTCATGCCACAATTTGCTGAGATTATTACCATGTGTTATAAGTGAAGAACCAGAAGACATAAAAGACTCAAACTTATTAAAAGACTCAAACTTATCAAAATTATAGAGTCTTGCAGTATGGTCTGTTGTACCTATAGCAACTATCTCACTAGGATCATTACATTCTCTTATTAAGACATCATGTGAAGTAAACTCCATATTTTTACCAGTACCAGAATGACATATTTGATATACAGAGAGAATATTAGAAGAGATTTGGGGTACAAGTAATACATTGTTAAAACATCCATCCTATTTATCAACATTACCTGATCCCAAAACTTCAATCTATGAGGAGTTACCCATAACAATATGTGATGTACTACAATCTGTAAGAGAAGACAATAGATCCTTAGAATGTGTGAGATGGTGAGAAGCACCTGAGTCAAAAATCCACTGATCATGACATGAAGATATAGCCCTGGCTGAAAGTGCTTTCCCTTTTCCTGTAGAAGTAGAAGGAGATGGAGATGGAATGGAAATTTTGTGTTGTCTAACTGCTGCCTCTAATGCTTCCATATTCTTAAAACATCTACTTTCATCATGATTAGGACCACCACAAAAATTACATGGACCAAATGTTTTCTTCTTTTGCTTAAAGGACTTTTTGGTCTTAGTAGATTTAGAATGATGAGGTGTTTGGGTGGTGGACTTTGGAGGGTTATTTGAAGGTGCTTGCTTCTTAGACTTAGGTGAAGGTTTTCCTTTAGAAGAATTAGCAACTAGAGCATGACTAGGACCAGGTAGAGCATCTAAGGCCATTAATTTTGTTTTCTCCCTAGTCAATCTTTCACAAAAAATTCAAAGGAAGGCCATTTGAATTCATCACCTAATGTATCCATCATAGTATAAAAAGCAGAGGAAAAAACACTATATGGTCCTTTCAAATTTGAAAAAATCATGAAAATGCACTCTTGATCACTTTTATCCTTGTCACCAGCTTTCAACTGTGACCTTATAAATTTGAATTTTGCCAAGAATTCATCTATTGAAGGGAAATCTGATGGAGAGAGAGTACTCAATTCTACATTTAATTGCAAAATTTTAAACTCATTAACTTTGCCAAATAGGTTTTTAAATTTTTCCCATACATCTTTTGGCATAGTAGCATCTACAATGTGAAATTGAATATTATCTGAGACGTTGAGGCAAATCAATCCAAGAGCCTCATCCTACTTACAACTATATGCATATTTGTCTTTTTCAGTGGTGAATGCTGCAGGTGTCATTTCAGAAAAAATTCTCCATAAGCCCTTTGATTGAAGGATTTGTTACATTTTCAGCTTCCAAACATGGTAATTTTTAGAATTTAGAGGTTCAAAGAATCAAGATTCCATTCCTGAGGAAGATGATGAAGTTGACAAGAACAATCTAGACATTCATTTTTCCTCAAAAAACACCCCTCCCGTTACAATTTAACGTCTCTTGACGGAAAAAAAAATAAAAATAGCCTTGACTTATACAAAATTAAAAAATGGATTTATGCAAAATAATGTAGGGGGATTTGACCCCAAGACCTCCTCTCTACAAATTTTCAACAAAATATCTCTAGCCGCTTTAGCAAAGTCAAATTTGAACTTTCAAAGCTAGAGACTTGCATTTAAACCACTAAAAATTAAAATAATTAATTAAAAAAAAGCCAAAATGACTCAAACATGTGAGATAAAAGCTGAATAATCTTTGGCTTTAATCATAATAAACTCTTTTCCAACAAGGCATGAAGGTCAGGAAAAATTCTGAGAAATTTTGTAAACACAGCCAAGGAAAAACACCTCTCAGCAACTGCAGAATGGCTCCATTGGATCTGCCAAAAGGACTATACGGCCTGCTCCAAATCCATCCTTCTCAGCATGAAATGAAATCTTTGGAAGTATTCTATCACATGAAATTTTCATATTTTTATTTTATACATAATAAGGCATTCAAAAATGATAAATCTGTACGGCTATACAGCAGACCAAAAAATAGATTTTAAATTCCTATTGTTGGCTTCCAAAACATTGTACAGCCTGATCCAAATTCATCAAAAATTATATGGATATAAATATATAGCAGTTATATTTCATTAACATGTCTTAAATTTAAAAAAAATCAACCTTACGATCTGCCACATCAGAAAAATGGACAGGTACTGCAGTCTGCCAACAGGCACCAGTCAGCAAGTTTTTGAATGAAATCGCTGTACGTCCTTATCCAAATGAGAAAATTCGAATTGAAATGGATTCCCAACTTGATTTACTACTCCCATATGAAAAAAAATCTGATTTTGGAAATCTGTACGGTCATTTAATGATCATAAAGTATAGAATTTTCCAAAAAAAACTTGTAAATAAGAACCAAAATTTGAGAGAATTAAAAATATATGTAACACATCAATAAAATAATGTTTTTTAATGTGTTAAAAGATAAAAAATTTCAGGGAAGAGGATCTTCAACTAGAACTCCAAGCTCTGATACCATGAAGGAATTAGCAGGGGATACACAGGATCCACAAGATCAATCCAGGAGAAAGAACCCACAACAAATAACCTGCAAATATTTCCAGAGAATAAATAAATTTGTCACACCTAGAAAATAGGTGATAATCCAAAAATTTCTCTGTATCCTCTCAATAATCTCTCATTTATTTCTCATATAATGTAAAGTATTTATAATACAAATAGTTTGTTTCATGTTAAAAAACTATTTGTAATGATTACAAAATAGAGAAAACAAACTATTTGTTTTCTCATACTACGAACAAATATATTGTTGAGAGATTCTCAAAAATAAAATAAATTAACCGAGGTAAATAAAATTAACCCTCGGTAATAAATAACTTACCCTATTAACCATAGGTAAGCTTAAATATGCATTATTCCAACATTGGTCCATCTTAAGTAATGAAGGATCCATTTTACTGCCATCCAATATTCCTTTCCTAGATCACTCATGAATCTTCTCACCACTCCCATTACATGTGAAATGTTCATCCTCATACACATCATTGCATACATTAAACTACCAACTACTGATGAGTATGGAATGTTAGACATCAAATTCTTTTTTCTTGTGTTTTAGGATATTATTTCTTTGTTAATTTAAAGTGTGCAACCAAAGGTGTCACAACCAATTTTGTATCCTAAATATTAAATTATTCCATTTTTTTTTTGATGTACTCTCCCTATGATAATTCTAGCTTCCTATTCTTTATATATCTATTTATTCGCATACTAAGTATCTATTTTATTGCAACTAGATCCTTCATAAAAAAGTAATCACTTAACTATTACTTGAGTACATTACTATTATGCATGTTGGAACTAGCTACAAACATATCATTTACATATAAAAGTAAAATAATATAGATTCCATTTTCAAATATTTTAAAATATACACAATGGTCTAAATGACATTTAAAATAACCTTATTTTATCATAGAAATATCAAACTTAATATACCATTGTCTAGGAACTTGTTTCAAGCCATACAAACTTTTCTTTAATTTTCATACAAAATTCTCCTTACCATTAACTTCATAACCTTGTGGCTATTCCATTTATATTTCCTCCTTCAAATACTCATGAAGGAAAGCAGTCTTTAAATCTAACTGTTCTAAGTGTAAATCTTCAATAGCTACTAAACTCAAAATAGTTCTAATTGAAGTTATTTTAACAAATAGAGAAAATATCTCATCAAATTCTATACCTTTATTTTGTGCCAAAATTTTAATCACCATTTTGGCATTGAATTTATTTTTATCTGCATTCTCTACCCACTATTCTATAATGCCTTCTTTCCTTTGGGAAGCTCCACCAAATCCCCTATTTGGTTTTCCATTAAAGCATCATATTCCTCATCTATAACTTGATCCCACTTATCCTTGGTTTCAATCTACACTGCTTCTTCATAGATTTTTAACTCACCACTATTAGTAAGTAATAAATAATATAAAGGAGCAAAATGATCAGGTGATCTACTTACTATTACATATATTTTAATAGGGGTTTGAGGTACCTATTTATCTTACACATTTTGATCAGGAACCTTTAGGACATGTTTTTATATAATGTCTTATAATACTATATATTCTATTTGTCATACTTATTACCCAATTAATGCCAGATTCTTAAATCTACTTAACATTAATTGTCAACCTAGGGTACATAGACTTTTCAAAGATATTGACACTATATATGCATTATTGATTCATAGACTAACTTAATTACTAGTTGTGGTACAATGAAATTATATTGATTTCACCATATAGATATACAAAAAAAATATTATAATGGAATGCAAAAGTTCTTCACACTTATGAATCACACATGCATTACACTTTATACAATCAAACTCGTAATGAAATCAATTCACACAACACACTTTCATATAAGAAGGGTTAGGATCTTCACTACAACTCCTTTTGAGAGGGCCCTCTTCATTCAAAACTAAGTTCCAATATTTTTGTGAGAGACTCACAAAATATTCTTATAGAATCAACCTTTTCATTACTCAAATCTATAGTAATTAAATATTACTATAATAGACTACAATATTTAGAAATTAGAATGCAATTACTATCTACAATTTCATCATTACCAATCTAATCTAAGTTATATCATTAAATACATAAGGCAATTTATTACCTTTAACTAAAAACACTAAAATAGGAAAGATACAAATAATTTTCAACTAACCCAATCAACATTCAAGTGGTTAGTAACTTAAAGTTACTTTTTTTTAGGCCTAATTAGGTAAATGACAATATGTATAGCATTTTTTTTCTGTTTCTTTTCTCCTTTTCATTGTCCTTTTATTATTCATCCTTTGGCATCACATCTAAGTTTCACTTCATGTGAGGGGTCAATACAGTTGTTACGGAGGATCCTCTTCAAATATTTACTTTGTTCCTAAGATAGTTGGATGCACCCTTAAAAACCAATTACTTATTATCACAAAAATAGTTTGTTTCTATGTAGTGGTTGTGGGATCTTGTAAGTGAAAACTTATAGTTATATGGGAAACTTATAGGTGAAAACCTAAAATTGATATGAGCAACCTCTAGGTAAAAATATTGTAGCTTGACAGTTACTATGGGTAACCTGTAGGTGGAAAGCCTATAGCTTGTCAGTTACTATGGGTAAATTATAGGTAGAAATCCTATAATTTAGCAAGGGATACGAGAAACCTATAAGAATAAATCTTGTAGCTTATTAGTTACTATGGGTTGAAATCCCTCTTTGTTATGGGCTTCTCTATAAGTGTTGTGACCAAGCAAGATTCATGTGGTTTTATTCTACCCTTAAAATGTTTTTTAAATAAGGTTGTATAAGTATATAATATAATAAAATAAAAAGCATCATTAATCCATAACACAACATGTCTATATTAATGTACACATATAATCATTAATTCATATACATAATTCATGGATAGTTCTATGGATTCATATCAAAAAATATGTATAACTAGGTATAGATGAGGTTATAAAAAGAATAATTGGTGACCTCATCACAAACCCTACTTAACCTCTTGCCTGTCTTCAATCAAGCCTTATCTACATTTTGAATCCACAATATTTATTGAAAGATGAAGACTTAGTGTAGACTATCCCTTCAAAGATATAAAAACCTTTAGCAACATCTATGATTTTCCACCTTTTCTTCTCTACTTCTTTGTTAGCTAGCACATTCCCTTCCCAATAAAAAATTAGAAACCAAAACATACATGGATGAAACATCAAACCCAACCAAATTATCTTTCTTTTCCTAATAAGTTAAATGTACATATATAATCTATGTATATCCCCTCTAAGGTTTTAAGGGGAATAAGGCTCTTTTATTTTCAAGGTAGCTAAAAGTTCTACACATCTATATAGACAAGAAATGAAAATTTATTTTCCATCTACCTCCATGAGGATCAAGTAGTGGTTCTAGACCTCTACTTGTTTCCTTATGACCCATGCTCATTGGGTATCTATATTTATAAAGGTAATCCATTCATCTGTTATAGCTTCTAAATCTACATATTCACCCCTAATCATGAGGGTAGCCTCTTTCTATTTCTCTTGGTAGTCCTTGACCTATTTTATTTTTCTTGTTTCATTTAGGACATATGAGGTAAAGGCATTAAATTGGAAATATTCTAGGTATATATTGGGATTTCATTTTGTATCATGTGGCATACTATACTAATGAATGTAAAATTCACTCAATTGGGCCTCCAAATCAGGGTTAACATGCCTATAGACCTCAAAGAAAGACTTAGGATCACACACCATGTAGGATTAATCACTATATATCCTATCACATTTAAATCTAAGCCACCTTACCTCTAAGTATACAGCATATACCCTAGAAGGTGATCTATATTCCATTAACATCTTAGAGGTCTCATACATGTTAGTGATCTTTTCTTTCAAAAAAGTGATCTTAGTCTTAGCTTTTTCTAGGATTTATTTTAAATCATCCTACTATTCCCTTGATTAAAATTATACCTTAAACCTTTGTATCAACTACATATGATAAGTTTCATCATTACTATATTTTTATTCAAGAAAATTTAAAAGGTCATCCATTTATATTGGCCTAGTAGTCGAAAGGTTTACATCAATCACTTCTTTTGATACAGGTATTTTTATAGTAGTCAATGAAGAAGAAAACCTATTGTATAAAGGTACCAAAGCTAGAGCATTATCTACTTTAGGTTCCTTTAGAGGTACACTAATGTCATCTATAGGTAAGGTGGATGAAGCTAATGTAGGAAATTTTAAGGGAGTTGATGAAGTATCCTCCAATGTATTTTCCTTGCTTGAGTCTATTCCCATAGATGGCTCTATAAATTATACTATCTCCAAAAGTGTGTTTAGGCCTCTCTTGCCTTTTAAATCTAATATTTTGTTCCTCAACCTATATATCTCTTTCATTTCTTGTTCAAAAGTTTGGAACTCTTGGTTATGAGGAACTACATCTTACTCTATTATTTCTTCCATGGTTCTTTATTCAAGCAAATTTTCCTTTTTTATAGGCTGATCTGACATTCTTGTTTATTCTTCTATATACCCTATTTGTTTGAGTAGATCCATGTCTTCTTCTGTAAATTTGGGTTTCTTAGGTAATTGCATTTTCTCTTCCTTAACAGATTCTTCTTCAATAGACTATTCTACTATTTCAAACCCATCAAAAGCCTTATGAATTTTAAGATCCTTCTTCCTCCCTTCATCTTCACTTATGTTTATAGGTGAGGATGCTAGGGTTGTATTTTATCTTTTAATTCTATGAGATATCCTAGGAGGAGGTATCATTCTCTTTGATAAAAAGGGCTTATTACTTTTAGTCTTCTTTTTTTTATAAGGAAGAGCTATTGAAACTTGCTCTTCTCGTATATCTAGTGATGGAAGAACTTATTGATGAGGATCAAGTTTTGTGGTATCCCCCTCTTCTTGTGCAACTAGTGATGGAAGATATTCTTCTCCTTTTGAAGGAGCCATGGTGGAAGAATCTAAATTTTGTGATGAAACTACAAAATAAGGAATATGATACCTAGTTTGTTTTGATGGACTTTCCTCCACTATGTCCTTGGGAGGTAGCACTAATTTTATTCATCTTCTACTATCCGTAGAAATTATAGGTGAAACTTGAGTAGCTATGGGATGGATAGTTGTAATATTACCCATAATATCCTCTTGTGTTTTTTGTTTGACTTTTTTTGGGGATTACACCTCATTGTTTTACTCCTTTTGCTGAGGTTCACTAGTCCTTATGGTTAGAAATTATTCCTAGGTAAGGTTAGGTCTAGTATCTTTAATTTCTTGTTTAACTAGTAGCCAAATCAGACAATGATGAGATAAGGCATTATTTACCCCCCTTCAGTATTCTTTAGACGTTTTTTTAAAGATATTCCAAAAGTGGTTTGAGACATTAATAGTCCTACCATGTTTTAAATGGTCCAAAAATTTAAATTAGAGAGTATAGATCAAAGAGTAACTTCTTTCACATGTCAAATATTTGATGATATACAAGGCCACCTCCCTTTAGGATGGGGGTAGAATCAATGTCTCTACACCTTCATTCTTCAACACTAGCCTTTTATTGCCTTGATAGAACTATTATCTTGCTAGTTGGTCGTTAGGTTTATCTTCCTAGTTTCCCCCTACTCTTGGTAACCCAATAACTTGGTTTACCAGTTCTTTTGTAACTAGAAATGTTATGACAAATACTGTCGCATGTTCTCCTGTAAAAGTAATTACAAATTATTTAGTGAGAAGTTCTAAAAAATGTTGTAGTTTCTCAAAATAGATAATCCATCCAACCCTACTAAAGATGGCCCAACTATCTAGGTCTCCTTGCAAATGCTTGTGATCTGAGGGTTCTCTTCTTACTACTGAACCTCCCATTCTAACTAGTTTATCTTCCTATCAAAATTTTAATAGATTTCTCTTTAAAACACCCAATTTTACCTTCAAACATCTACTTGTAGTGAGGTAATTTTATTCATTGATGGTGGTTTTTGTTATAGAGTATGGAAATATCTTACGTAGGTCTATTTTTTGTTAAATAAGTAATGATCTTAAAGTGAAATAAAATTGATTATTTTCCCCTATAAAATTATGATGCAGTTATGGTGTAAACAAGGGTTTTCAATTTACATGTAGAGATTATCCTAGAGTGAATGTGATTGATTTACCATAACATTCTTCCCCCACATGAAGTGTCACTTACCTTCAAGTGACATGGTACATGTAGGATGCAAAGAGATAAGATGGGGTCATGATGAGGGTCTGAGTATTTAATTGGCATAGCTCATGATAAGAATCAATGAATGATGTTTCAATAATTAAATATGCATTTTAATATAATGCATGTTATATTAAAAAAATAAATTTATTTTCAATGACTAAGAGATACACCATACCTTTTTAATCAGTTATTCCTAGGTTTGTGGGATAGTAGATTTGCATGTGAGTGTTTGCCAAAATGGAATCTTAGCTAATTATTTCCTCATGTAATTATTACCTTGGTATTCATTATTGTGTTTTATTTTTACCCTTAGGTAATTATGTGATCACAATATCCTATCCATAAGTTATGTTCCTAACAACCTGCATGTAATCATGATGATCTACACATGACTGGAGTAGTGGTCTTTACTATGCAAGTTGGATCCATTATGAACATGGAGGGAGGGTGATGATATTTGTTGTACTTGATTTCCTTTGTATGAGCTTGTTGATGGCTTATTTCTCTTCTATCTTAATCCCAATGAAATTATGATATTTACTAATGGAATCTTTGTTTAGGAAACTTCTAATTTGGCAATCAGTTGGTTTATCAAAATTGGGACTTGTGCTCAAGAAAGGATCCAAGATCTCACTTGTTTACATAGTAAAATAATTTTGGATGAAGTGATCAGAAGTTGAGAATGGTTTTTTGGTATCCCTGTAGCCATAAATTCTAATCTGCAACTCTTTAAATATAGATTAGAAGTGTATGCTTTTGTTGTAGCCCTTTATTTGTTATTTAGGGGTATGGTCATTCCTTAGCAATGATAGAATTTTTTTCTCTAATCTTCCTTTACTCATATAGATTGTTTGGTATCTTCCAAAAAAAATTCAATAACCCATGGCCAAAGCCATAGCTCATAGTTTCTAAAAAATTAACTTATAGCTACTAGAGAGGTGTATATATATGTTAAGATATACCTGTAGCAACTATAAGTTGAGCCCAATGGTGATGAAGGTACCCATAACAACTATAGAATAACATGTAGCTACTGGATGAATTTATTTATTGACAAATGTGCATGTAGCAATGGTGAGGGTAAATATAGTAATTATAGAAAATTAATGTTGTGTGTAGTAGTTATGAAGATGCCTTTAATAGCTCTAGAGGTACCTTATATCCCCCCTTTTTAGAGTTATTTCTTACCTATAAAAACTACAAGTTGAATGCATAACTACTAATTATTAAGGTTGGAAGCAATTAGAAGGAAATATGTGTTATATAAAAATGAGTAGTTTTGCTCAAAATGATTTCATGTTATCCTTTTTGGGTTTTTACTCTTAAATAATTAGCAAACTAGTTTTATATTTAGGCCCTTTTTATATTTTTATGCACCTAATAAGTTGGTTTTCTCGTTAGAAACAATTAACAATTCCTAGAAGGGTTTTAATTGTTGGAGAGTTTTTTTACTCTAACTATTACCAGTAGTAAAATGTTTATTCTTGGTCCTTGCCATGTCAACTATGAGTTTGATTAGTTAAGGACCATGAAAATATATTAGTCTCTATATCAAAGGAGGGCTAGAATGTCCTTATCTCCTTCTTCATCTACTTGTTGGCTAGTTCTCCCTATGTCTAGTGAGATATCATCTTATCCAACACATCATTGAATCTATTTTGTAATTGCTTGCATACCTTCTTGGTATATTCCTCCTGAGTGAGTGGATTTTTATATAATTTTACCTTATGGCCATTGAATAATAGATGGAATATTAGTGGATTGATGGTCTAGAGTTGTACTGATCCATTGTCATGAACATGCTCACTCTTAAATGGATCAAGCCATTTGGTCTATAGTTTGTCTTTATGATATTTATATTTTAAATAAAAAATAAGGGCCTAATCTCCTACATTAAATTTCTTGGTCTTAATATACCTAACATACCATCTAATCTATTATTGATGTACAAGTTATGTGTTCTATAGTGCCTATTATTTATATTCACCTAAGGCATTAAGTTGTATAAGTTTTATTTTTTGTGCTTTATATATATCCATCCCAAGTTCTAGTGTCGTCTGTAAGGTCTTGTTCTCAAATTCAACTAGCAAGATAGTTTCTTCCCATAGACCAAATTATATGGGGTTAAGCATGTAGTAGTCTTCCATGTGATTATGTATGCCTAAATAGCTTCAAGAAGTCTAGCCTCCTGATCCTTATGGCACATACTAACAGTCTTGGTCAAAATATTTTCTAACTCTTTGTTGGTGACTTTCACCTATCCATTAGACTATGGATGATATGGAGTTGATTTCTTATGCCTAATCTTGTATTATTAGACCAAGGAGGTAATTAAACCAAAAGTAAATTATGGTCCTTGATCAGTGACTATTTTTCATGTCACACAATAACTTGTGAATATTTCTTCATAGAGAAAAGATACCACATTTTTATCCCTAGTGTGTATAATAGCCTTTACTTCCATCCATTTAGTGACATAATTAGTGAATACAATTGTGTACTCTTTTTTGTTTGATTTTGGATCAAAAGGTCCTACAAAATTGAGGCCTTATTTTTCAAATGGTTCAAGCACCATTTGAGGTTGTAAATGAATCTCATATGAATGTTTGGATCTCCCTAAACATTGACATCTATCACAATGAGTTGTATACCTTATTGCATATTGATGGATTGAGGGCCAATAATACCTTGTATTCAGTATTTTTACTATTGTATGCTTGGCTAAAAAGTTTTCTCGATAACGTTCATCATGGAAACCTTTAAGGATATCTAAAACTTTATTTTATCTGAGACATCTTTTGATGATGGAGTCAGGCCCAGTTTCAAAAAGAAATTCAGATAACCAAGAATACCTACCACTTTTCTAAATCAAATCTATTTTTGTTTAGGGAAAATGTGTTTTATAAGGAGACCTATTAAAAGGTAGTTAGAAATATCAACATACCAAGGTGTGGTAAGGGCAAGGGAGAATAGGTGCTCATCTAGAAATGAGTCATCCACTATGGTATCCTTTTGAGGGGATTGTAGTCATGATAGGAAGTCAGTCATGACATTTTCATTACCAATCTTATCTATAATACCTAGATTGGATTCTTGTAATAAGAGCAACCATCTTATCATTCTACTTAAGACAACTAGTTTATTCATAACATACCTAATGACTAAATAGTCTATATGAACAAAAACATGGTATCCTATTATATAGTAATGAAACTTGTTGATATCATAAACTACTATCAAAAATTATTTTTTAGTGATAATGTAATTTAAGTATACTCCCTATAAGTTCTTGCTTAAAAAATATATGGCATAGTTGAATGTTTCCTATTTTTGGCATAACACAACTCCCAATGTAGTATCTAAAGCATCTATGTGAATATGGAAGCGAAGATTATAATTAGGACCACAAAGAAATAGGGTGGTGGTAAATAATTCCTTCAATTGTTTGAAGGTTGCATCACAGGTAAGAGTCCATATGAATTCAACATCTTTAGTCAAGAGAGTAAACAATAATGTTGCTACTTTTCTTAAATTTTAGATAAATCATCTATAGTAACCAACATGTCTTCAAAAACTCTTAACATCCTTCTATTTTTGAGGTACAGGCATAGTTTTTATTATGCTAATTTTTGTAGGGCCAATATTGATACCTTTAGCAAATACATGGTGGCTTGGGATAATGCCTTATTTCATTAACATATAACATTTATTATGGCTTAAAGATAAATAGTTCTCCTGATAGTGTTATAGTACTTTCTTCATGTTCTTCAGAAACTCATCAAATGTTTCTCTATAGATAGTGAAGTCATCCATGTATATTTATACAAATTCATTGGCTAGGTCTAAAAAGATACTTAGAACAACCCTTTGAAATGTTTCTTAAGCATTTCACAACCTAAAAGGTAAGACAACATAAGTATAATTACCCTAGGGATAAGTGAAGGTAGTCTTATCTTGGTCCTCAAGAGCCATTCTAATCTAGTTGTAACTATTGAAGCCATTCATAAAGACAAAATATTTTTTTCTGCTAGTGTATCCAATACCTGATCAACAAATGACAGAGAAAAATGATCCTTTTTGGTTACTCTATTAAGTTTCCTATAATCTATGCAAACACACCACTCTCTATTTTTATTTGGTATAATTAGCAATGGTGAAACCCATTCATTGTGTGAGATGGGATATATAAATCCAATGGTTAGGAATTTTTATAGTTCTACTTTGACTATTTTTTTAAGAGTTGGATTCATCTTATGTTTTGACTATCTGATTGGTTAGCACTCTTATTTTATAGAGATGTAATGTGTGCATGTTTTTGAGATAATTCCTTGCATATAATCATAATCCCATGCAAAATCACATTGGTTTGCATGCAACATGGTGACTAGGTGATTTTCCTCATTTGACTCCAACATGTTATTAATATGAAATGCTTTTCTTAGAGAAATTTCAATTTGATTTTCAAGTGCTTTCATCATTTTTAAATTGATGATGGATTTGGTGTGGGTATAGCTATGAGGTAGAAATTGATCGAATGTTTCTTGTACAAATGCAATAGATTTATCTTCTTCCTAGAGGTTGGTAAATGGGCACTTTACGCATTGTAGTTTGTTGAGATCTTTAGGATTAGTCTAGTAATTATTTTGGAAGACATTTGAGAGAATTGTATCTTCCTCTTGATCATCTAAGGTGCATGCATGATCTATGGTGAATACAAGAATCAAGGGAGGATTGTCTACCTCATCTTATTTAGCCTATAATATATGCTCTAGTTGTAAGGATGGCTATGCTAGAGGATATAAGACCAAATTTTTAGTGTGGTTATCATTGGATATCAATATATTACCTAATTTTTAGCTAATGAAGGCATTAGCTATGGCAAGCCAGGGTCATCCTAAGATGAGAGAGTATCTACCCAATTAGACTTTGGTTTTAGCATAATGAAATCTATAGGATACTCCTAAGAATCTATAGTAATGATAAGATCTTCAATGATTCCTTATGGTTTGACTTTAGACCTATCAACCATTTGTAGCATTGTAGATGTGGGATGAATATTATTTAGATATATTTTTTTCATAGTTTTAATTATCATTACATTTATTATAGCCCCCAAATATATAAATGTATTGGACAATTACTAGTCATGGCTATGAAATATTACTACTAGGCATCTTGAATCTAAATATTTCTTTGGCAAGATGTTTCTTAGCATAATGTCTATTAGTTGGCCAATCACATGCACTGTATTGGGATTTTTTTTCTTCCTTCCAAGTTTATGTAGACATAGGTCTCTTATAGCATTGATATATATGGGTACATCCTTGATGGCTTAGAAGAGATAAATTTTAACATAAAGATTCTTGAGCTACCCTATGAAGTCAAATTTAGGCTCAATTGTCTAGCATTGAAGGCTAAGACATTCCAAAAATAATGAGGCTAACTCATCAATGATTTTATCTATTGGTTTGAAAATTTCTTGTGGTGGTGAAGGTGGGTTAGAATGATCTTTTGGAGTTTATTGAACTATCTCCAATATTATGGGTGGAGATAGAGGTGGTAGAACTCTTCTTAAATGTAGGTGAACTTCATTGATGTTCACTGTATATGTTGGGTATTGAACATGTTCAGTACTAAATTTTGGATGTACTAATTTACTTTTAGGATTTTATATAGGTTGGGAAGGGAGTTGATTAGGCTTAAGTACAGCTTGTGTATTTGGGATAAGAGTAGAATTTTTTTGTTACTATTATGGAGGGAATCCTCCATAATAGTTTTCCTAGGGCTGATTAGGTTTTCAGGCATGCTGCCATTGGTTTGTGAGGGGTGGGCCTTGGGGTGGTTACCAAGCTTGTATCCAATTTGGGGATAAATTTTATATAGGCTACTAGGAGGTGGAGGGGTGTCTTGTCTAAGGTGGCTACCAACTAGGATTAAGAGGTGGAATGTTCATCTATAAACTACTCTAATTTGGAGTAGTATTTGTAAATTGTGAATTGAAAAAGGTAAGATTTGCAAAAGGTGGACTTTGTCCCATACCTAGATAATATGGTCATTGAACCTAAATATTTCTTTATGAAATATAAAAAACTTGGTCCTTATCTCCTCTTATAGTATTTATCTCTACTATTTCTGGTTCTTCAGATGTGATATTATCTACTTTAGTCTGAACCTCATGACACTTACAATGTGTCTTCTTCTTACAATTTGAATAATAAATAGTCAAACCATGATCTAAAGCTACTTGATTTTACCTTGTGTGTAGGATATCCAGCTAGGTGGCCAAGTAACTAATGATATCCTATTTCATGTCTTGTAATAGGTTACTAACTTCAGATTTTGATAAGTTACTTGTGATTACTATTGGAAGCTTACTGCCATGGACTTTGTTTATGGCAGAGCTAGAGTAATATTTTCTCAGCTCTTTTGATTTCAGTGAATGTCATTTGGGAGATATATCCCCCACTCATTAGGTCTAAGGATTCTAGACAATATTCTCTAACTCCTTTTAAGAAGATGAGTTGTAAAGGCTCTTCTCCTAGTGTACTTTGATTGAATTTCTATACACTGAACATGAATCGTTCAATGTAGTCTTCCAAAGATTCATCTACTTCTTGAGTCATTTTTAAGATGCCATTTCTTTTATAATTTCTTCCTCATCCATACTCGTAATACTTAACTAAATTTTTTTTTCATGTCTTCCCAATTATAGATGGAATTACTACACAGTCCCATGAACCAGTGAAGTTCTGAGTCTTTGAGGGTGGTAGGAAAAAATTTCAACTTTTATGCATCTTGCCTATAGTCATAGCTTTGATAGAGGATATAAAATTCAAATAAAAATGTGTTTGGGTCTTATAAAATGTATCTCTAAAATTGATTAAGGCTAAAGATGGGATATTTTTCATTTATGTTACATATGTTGCTTATGGAATAATAAATTCAAAAGTAACTATGTTTGTATCCCTATTGTCATCTACAAATTCTCCTTCTCTATTCATGATGGCTTTTATTATGATATGATAATCAAAGTTACTCAGGATGACATCCTCAAATTCTATATCAATCCCTTGCTCAACATGATAGTAGACATTTATATGTTAATCCATAGTCTTTTTACTAGATGAAAATTTTGAAGACTCTCCTGAGATTTCTTTGATTTTTTCAAGAAAACCTTGTTGGAATGTTGTTCTAATATTATTTTTTAGAGTTTTTGGTTCATTTAGTTCTTCCCCTTCATTTCTTATTACTAACTTAGCTAATACTTTCTTCACTTATGTTTTCATTTTTAAAGCTAATAGTACTTCTTCTGCAAGTTGCTTCCTTTTATTTGTAGTGTTCCCTTCTTCAAGAGTCCTTAATCTTATGGCATATCATTAAAAAAGAATCTTAGCTACTGTAGTTACTTGTGGTTCTTTCTTGATAGTAACTTATGGCTTGTTTTTTAGAATCTCTTTCAAGAATCTCTTTTTCTCTTCATAAATGTTGAGCCACTCCTTCAACTATCTTGTCATTTCCTATATAGGGTTAGCTTTTTTTCATTTTTGTGTGTTTTAGGGGTTGTTTCATAATGAGTAGAAATAAAATGAAAAAAATAAAGGATTAAAAAAATCAAAACAACAAGAAATAAAATTTCACCTCTAGAAAGTAATAAATTTATCTAATGAAAGCAAGAAAGTTACTCCAGAAAGTAGTAAAATTAATCTAGAAGGTAGGAAATGAAAGTAGTAAAATTTAATCTAAAAACAATAATTGATAACCTCCCTAGAAATGATGCCAAAATGTTGGTCAAATTATTATCTAGTTAATACTAGATTCTTAAATTTGCTTAACATTAATTGTCAACTCAGAGTGCATAGGATTTTCAAGGATGTTGGCACTATATATGCATTATTGATTCATAGGCTAACTTACTTACTAGTTGTAGTACAATGAACTTATACTTATTTCACCATATAGATATACAAATAAATTATTACAATAAAATTCATAAATTATTCACACTTATGAATGACACATGCATCACACTTTATATAATCAAATTAGTAATGAAATAAATTCACACAACACACTTTAATCTAAGAAGGGTAAGGATAGTCAATGTAACTCCTCTGAGGTGGCCTTCCTCATTCATAACTGACTTCTAATCCTTCTTTGAGAGACTTACGAAAGCTTTTTATAGAATTAGCCTTTTCATTACTTAGATCCGTAGCAATTAAATATTGTTACAATAGATTACAATATTTAGAAATTATAATGTAATTGTTGTCTATAATTCCATCATTACCAATCTAATATAAGTTATGCCATTAAATACATAAGGTAGTTTATTAGCTTTAATAAAAACACTAAACCAAGAAAGGTACAAATACTTTACAACTAACCCTATCAATCTTCAAGTGGTTAGTAACTTCAAGTTACTTTTTTTAGGCCTTACTGGGTAATAGACAATATATGCAGCATTGTTGTTTTGTTTATTTTCTCCTTTTCATTATCCTTGTCTTATTCATGCTTTGGCAGCACATCCAAGTTTCACTTCATATGAGGGGTCAGTATAGCTGTTATGGAGGATCCTCTTCAACTATTTAATTTGTTCTTAAGATAGATAGATGTGTCCTTAAAATCCAATTACTTATTATCATAGTAATGGTTTGCTTTTTTGTAGTGGTTGTAGGCTCTTGTAAGTGAAAAATTGTAGTTTTTATGAGTAACCTATAGGTGAAAACCTACAATTTCTACGAGCAACCTGTAAGTAAAATCCTACATCTTGGTAGTTGCTATGGGCAACCTATAGGTGTAAATCCTACATCTTATCAGTTATTATGTATAACTTGTAGGTGCAAAGCCTGCAGCTTATTAGTTACTACATATTGAAATCCCCTTTTACTATGGGATTCTCTATAAGTGATATGACCAAGCAAGATTTCTAAAATCTTATTCTAGCCTTCAAATATTTTTTAAATAAGGTTTCATAAGTATATAATCTAATAAAATAAAAAACATCATTAATCAATAACACAACATGTATATATTAATGCACACATATAATCATTAATTCATTCATTCATTTATATAAGTCATGGATAGTTATATGGATTCATATGGAAAAAGATGTGTAACTAGACATGGATAAGGTTATAAAAGGAAAAATTGGTGATCTCATCATATTAGTTTTTGGAATTTTCTTACTTATTTTCTTGCAATTGCTCCCTATACATGACTTTTTCATTGAACGCATCTCTACTCTTGATTATTTTCTTAACTTCCATATTCCACAACTAGAATCCAAATTCATTATTTCCATAACCAATAAATGTGCATTTTTGAGATTTCTCTTCTAACTTATTCCTATGATCTTTGTCAATATAAGAAAATGTCTCACAACCAAAAAAAATTAGAAAAAGATAATCTACCTTCTTTCTATTTTATGCCTCCTTTGGTATTCTACCATCCAAAGCAGTCAAAATTCCTCTATTTATCAAATAAATTGTTGCAGTTATTGCATCTACCCAAAATTGTAAAGGCAAACCTGTATACAATCTCATGCATTTGGCATGCTCTATAATAGTCATATTCATTTTTTTTGACACACCATTCTATTATGGTGTTTCTAGAACTATTTTTTGTCTATAAATTCCACTTTATAAAAAGTAATTATAAAAAGTGTTACTATAATACTCACCTCCATTATTTGATCTAAGACATTTTAGTTTTAACCTTGTTTCATTTTCAACTAAAGCTTTTAATTTCTTGAATGTATCAAAAACATCAATTTTTTTTTTTAATATATTATACCCAAACCTTCCTAGTTGCAACATAAATAAAATTAATATAATAATATGAACCACCAAGTGAGGATACTTGAGCTAGTCCCAATACATCCATATGTACAAGCTCTAACTTTTGCTCCTTTCTAACTGGTCCAACCTTGAGAAACCTCACACATTTTTATTTCCCATATACATAGTTCTCACAAAAGTTTAGATCTAATTCTTTCAAACTTGGTAGTTTATCCTTTGCATGTAGGGTCTTCATTCCATTTTCACTCATATGGCCAAGTTTATAATGCCACAAAGTTGCATCTTTATTTGTAATAGCTATAGTACAAGATGAAATAATAATATTTTTAGACAAATATAAAAGGCCTATTTTCTTAGCTTTTGAAACCATCAAAGAAACCTTTGTAACCTTCCACGATTAGGACATAAATGTGACCATACAACCCTCACTACCCAACTATCCTATAGAGATCAGATTTCTCCTCAAGCTTGGAACATGCCTGACATCCTTTAATACTCAAATGTTTCCATTCTATAATTTAAACTGAACACTTCCTTTTCCAAAAATGTTATAGGGTTCATCATCACCAAGGTGAACATTCCCATAATTACCTTGAACATAATTTATAAAATAATGTCTATGAGCGGTAGCATGAAAAGAAGCACTTAAATCTAAAACCTAAGACTCAATAATATTATCCAAAGAAAGTATAAGATCATCCTATAATAAATCAGCTATTACATTTACTTCTCTATTACCTTCCTATTGGTCTTTACCCAATTTTTCATTTCAAAACCAACACTTTTTCTTTGTATTTTTATACATTTTGAGGTTTGCATTATTATTTTATAGTTCTTTAGTCTCTATATTAGGAATTTCAATATAAATAATGTTCTCATCAATAAAAATTTAATATTGTGCTTAAGCTTGAAAATTTTGTTTTTACAATGCCTAATACATATATGGTAGTCAAAATATGAATTAGCATAAAAAAATTATAGTTTATTCTAGACATGCCTACTTTGATTAGAGGAATATTGATGAGATTACATTCAAGTAGATTTTCTAAAATTACATGAGGAAGATATGGTGACCTTGATAATTTCTTCCTTAATGGAACTTCTAATTAAAGTTTTAATGTTGGTTATGAGATATCATTAATTTCAAGTATAGCTTCATTATTACTTTTTTTAGACACTAAAAAACCACACATGATGGTTTTAGATGTCAAAACACCCCTAGATAGGACCATTACCTAACCTTCTAACCATAACCCTAAGTTTAGTTAGCTAACTATCTAAACTAACTCACTAACCCATATTTTACCAAACTTAATCTCTGACCCCTGACTATAGATGATCAACTGTCAAACTATTGAAGACCACCCTGATCATTGATGGTTAACTATCAAACTATCAATGGTCACCCTGACCACTGACGATCAACTATAAAACTACCGATGATCAGGTCCTCACCACTTGAACCTAAACACTCAATCCATGAGCAAGATAACACATCAAGAATTTAATTTGGATAGCTAGCTAACACATTTACCTATTAAATTAAGGTAGCATGTACATCTCTTCTTTTTTGACTTAAAAAAGTAGAGAAGGATCAAGACAGGGATCAATAAGATATCCAAATAATTAATCTTCTATAAGATCCTTTTCTCATCAATAATCTTTCTCATTAGGACCAATTAGCAAGAGTTTCTTTTCAGGTTTCCATTCTTCCAATGAATTTGTAGGTGTAACAAAGACACGAGGTGCTATTGAAATCACTCTAGACTTCACTAATCATCTAAACATCACTCTAACAAAATTTATATAGACATCTTTAGGACTTATTTAACCACCCACCACAAGCCAAGTATTTACCATCATTTACTCATTTTCTTTGCTTCTATGTCAATAATACCCTCCTTTTGAACATTACCCCTGGCCTACCAACTAGTGACTAACCTCCACCAACCTACCAACCCATGTATAATTTACCTAAAGTCTAACCTTTTACCTTAACTATACTTCACAATAGTAATTGTCGATAGTCAACCTAACCATCGATAGTCAACTATCAAACTATTGATGGTCACCTTGACCACCGATGATTGATTATCAAACTACTTATAGTCATCCAACCATAAAAAATACCTATAACCATTGATGGTTACCCTAATCACCAACGATCACTATGTGAACCAAACCAACAACAAAACTAACAAGCATCAATTGACCTCAAACCTCAAATAAAACCTTATTTTATTGACTTCTATCACTTCACAGATCAGAAACAATAACTTGACCTTAACTTGAACCTACCCTTTAATATTTTAGCATTTACCTTAATGTTATCTTTTTATAACTAGCATTTCTTTTGAAAAGTATATACTTTCTTTTGATTAATTAATTTCTCTTATGTTATGTTATCTTTATTATCATCATATTTTATCAATATTGACTTGTCTTATAAGGTGGACTGATAGCCTCCAAGGATGTCACATACTTCTTAGATATAGATTTCTAGGTAATCCACCCATCTACTTAACTAACCAACCCTTTTCTAGTTCTCTTTTATTGTAGGTCATCTTCTCAAGCCAAAGAAGAGTATCTACAACTATCTAGATCATGAAGAACACACCACATCTAGGTTCTACTAACGTCTACCTCTCTTTTAGTTTCACCTTCCTCTATAACATAAAATCAAAATTTGGTATAACATTTTTGGCATGCCTAGTGGGATCTAGTTTCATCTAGATCCCTTTTCATCCTTATTTTATGCTCATATAATGAAATCAAAATTTAATTTGGGTATAAAATTAACTGCATACATTATTTTCTACATATTTAGCTCACTTAGTTAAATTAAAGCAAAATAATTCAATCATATCTTTACCTCTTTATCACACACATACCAAACCATTTACATCAATCAAACATCTTAACACCTGACATAAGGTCTGACTATAGTTTTATCTCCTAGCGGTAAACCTTTCCTCTTTGGCTATCCCACTTAGACTTCACTACCAAGGGGAGAAACCAGACTCAACTCTCTGGTTGAGTATAAACTTTGAAAATCAATATATCTTGGCTAAGCATCTGACACCCTTATCGCTATAGTGTTTGAAGTGAGGGGGTAGGCCCCAATACCAAGCCATGTACTAAATTTCAATATAAATTTTGAGAGCCTAAACTACCTTGAAACCAATCATAGACTTATTTTTTAGTGTCTTCTCTACAAAATAAGTCTTCAAATATTTTTATAACTTAAGGCATAAACCATAAGATAAACTAAAAATAACCTTAGGAGGTAATGTACTTTAGTGTGTGTTTTACTTCTTTGACTTTTTCTTATCTTTTCTTTGTTTGAGTTGTGATAAATCTACCTTCTACCATTTTGTTTCCATTACATTGTTCAATGGGGAGCCCTCCCATCTTCTCTCTTGGAGATCCTAATGTTGTTAGGATCTTGGAAGACAAAACCTCTTTCCTTAGAGTGGTACCTTGCATCATAATTACTTATGCTCCTAACCTTAACTATAATCAACCTAACCTACCTTACAACAAACATAACCTTACCCATAATCAACCAAAATTCACCTATAACCAATCCAATCTTACCTATAATCAACCTAAACTTACTTATGACCAATCAAACCTCAATTACAACCAATAATCTTCATATCAACTACCATCTGAGTTGGTTAAGATGTTAATAGACCAGATGATCAAGTTAGAGTCATATATTTTTTTTACCTATGACCAACCAACCCTCACCTACTATCAATAAAACTTCACTTGTAACCAACTAAAAACCTATCAATAGCCATTTGGTCATCATCATACCCAAACAAAAACCTATCGACACCTATTTGATAATTGTCATAACCAACTTCAACCTCATCAAACCTTGGGTTACCTACCCCAACCATCATATCAACTATCCCAACCCACCTTATGAAAGCCCTCTTTATCTCAACACAAGGACTCAGTTCATCCTCTTTTCCATCCAGCCAACAACTATCAACCCACCTTATCAACCTTACCCAAACTATCAAACCAACCCATCTTAAAAACAAACCAAATCAAACCAAAAAACAAATAAACCAAATCAACTATTTATCTTACCTCTTTCAACCAATCAAACTAGCCTCTAAACCAAACCAATCAACCACAATCAACATACATTTTAACCTAACCATAACCAACTTATTTAACAACCCAAACCTAGATCAACCCATCAAACCAACCAAACCTACCCTAACATACCTAAATCAGGCCCAACAATATTTCCCTCACCTTGGTATAATAGAGGAAATCCCACCTTAACCACCACCTAAAACTTGAACCTACTAACCACTAACTACTAAAAACCCTTTACAATTCAAATGAAGTCATATTCACCCCTCCTAAACCCTCTTATTAACTAACACCTTCACTTTGGGATCATTTTCCCACCTCAACCATCCATGGAAATAGCAAACTTGGGCAACTCTCCCTTCAAAAGGCTTTGACCATTTATCAACCTAAAGCTTTGCCTTCAATATTAACCAAACTAACCCTTAGCAGTTTTGCCTCAACCTATATCTAGCCTAGCCTAACCTTTCTAACTAACCATTTGTGCTTTCTCAGGATCACATCTTACCTTAGATACCTATGAACACATCAAAAAACCTTTTACTTACTTGACCTTACCTAACTTTTTTGACCAAAATCTAAGTAAACCTACTTCTTTGAGATTTGGAACCTAACCATCAATAGTCACTATTTGACCACCATTGGTCACCCTAACCATTGATGATCACCCTAACCACCAATAGTCATTATCAAAAACTAAAACTTGAGCAATGCATTTTCACACAAACTTGCCTAACAAACCCTCTACCAATCATCATTTATCATCTAAACCTTCAACCTAACCTAAACCAACACCTAATCATAACCAACCACCAACCAAACACCCAAGCTATAAACTATCACCTAATCTACCTTGCCTTCAACCATTGTCAATCCAGTATCTCTTTTTCACATCTAACAAGTGTTGAAAAGTGACAAGGGGACATATAATCTCTTGATTGGCATCAACACTTCACCCAAGTATGGATTTGGGGAATGCCTAAACCCTCAATGATATTCATTCACATCTATTCTTTTTTTAAAATAAGTTCCTTGTCATCTTGTGTCTAACTTAGTCTCATACTTTGTTCTCAATCACCTTCATCTCTTTATTTAAAGGACTACCAATTAAAACAAGATCATGTGATTATCTCTCACAACCTTAGCCTAATCCTAAGCATGGATCTACCCATGGCATTATCCTCATGGTACTTTTTGCCTCCTTCACAAGATGGATTCCCATGATAGTGGTCACTTAAAACCACCTCTTTTACCCATCATTAATTTTTTATGCTATAGTTTGGCCTCCATAAATTGAATCATTAGGTCTATATAGACTAGTCCATGTTTAATCAGTATAAAATCAATTTGGGATACCAAACTATCACTTTGGTTAAATATCTATACCATGCAGACTACTCTCTTGAAGGACAGCTACTCAAAACTAATAAAATTAATCAACATAAGGTAGACTAATTGCTTGAAGGATAAATATAAAAAAAAATCCAAACTTGGACTACTCCATTAAAAGATAGCTAAGTCAACTTTGTCAAAATCAATCACTTGAAGTTTCTTATATCGATTAACTTACAAAACATATCAAACAAAGACAACATACCCTATATCAATATCAAAACCAATCAATCCCAATAAAGTTATAATCAACTTTTACAATAGCACCAATAGACTTCTTACATCAATCAGTCTACACTTATCATAAAGACATGGACTTGTCTATCATAGTTTTTAGGTTACCTATAAAAGGGGCAATCCATCCCCATAAGAAAGTTACCCTATCATCCACTACTTATCACCCACATCCACTTTATCCTCCATAAATCAAGGGATTTTAAGCTTACTTGACACCATGCAATCAAGCTACCTTTTTGTTAACCAAATAAGCTAACAAATGAAGTTAATCATGTCAATGGTTTAGGATCATAAGCCCACCCAACTTGCCATTTTGTTCTTTGTTAATTAGATCATTTAGCCTCCTCCTACGTTCATGACTAATTGGGAAGGCATATGTCTATAACTATTGGAGATTACCCTTCTCCACTAATAATATGTGTCTTCTTAGGATCATATCCTACCTTAGATACCTATGAACACATCAACCATGAACCATTAGAGATTACCCTTCTCCACCCACCAACCTATTAGAGATTACTCTTCTCCACCAACCAACCATTGGAGAACACCTTCTATATCAAAACCAAATTAAGTGGTATGTCAAATTGGGGCAACCCATTTGAACACCACCCAAACACCAACCAATCATTAAATAACACCTTCTCCATCAAACCTGAACTACGTGGTATGTCAAATTTGGGTAACCCATTTGAAGACCACCCATCACCAACTGAACCATTGGAGATTACCCTTCTCCACCAAAGAACCCATTGGATATTACCCTTCTCCACCTACCATGAACATTAGAATATTACGTTTCTTCATAAACCATGAATAATTAGAGATTACCTTTCTCCTTCACCCAAACCAAACTAAGTGGTACACCAAATTGGGGCAACCCATTTGAATACCACATCAACAAAACCATTAGAGATTACCCTTCTCCACCAACCAACCAACCAAATGACCTCACCTTGGTCATTTTTAGCCCAACATTTTGCATATTTTATGATGATCTTGCCTTAGTCCTTTTGACTACATCAATTACCTTACTAAGTTAAACATTCAAACTTGTGTTACCCTGTGCACACTAGACCATTTGGTGTCTTCTTGGGAGTATTTCCTATGTTGGATACCTAAAAATACACTAACCTTATCTAGGATACTTATATAACAACCTGATTAGCTATGCCTAATGTTATGGTTGGTTTTCCTATTACTTATCCTTTTAGCATTAACCTTATTTTAACCAACTATGATAACTTAGTCTATGCATGATCTTAACTATCACACTTAGTCACATTTTATGCACAAACTCAATGCTCAACCTCACCAACCACCCTTGTCACCTACCTTTTCACCCACATAACCACTCATCAAAATATTACCTAATTTTGCTTCACCTCATTGATTCCTAATTTGAGGGAGCACACCTCTTCCCATGCTTAGGTTAATCAAACCTTCGACCCATAATCTATTTTTATTTTATAGATTATTGATACAAATTACATAACAAAAATGGGCAAAATATAGACACTAGAAAACCACACATGATAGTTCTAGATGTTGAAACACCCCTGGATAAGACCATTACCCAAGCTTCCAACCATGACCCTAAGTCCTATTAGCTAACTAGATAAACTAACTCACTAGCCCACCTTTTACCCAGCTTAACCTCCGACCCCTAACCACTAAAACTCAACTGTCAAACTACTGAGATTCACCTTGATCATTGATGGTCAATTGTCAAACTACTGATGGTTACCCTACCTATCGATAGTCAACTATCAAACTATTGATGGTTATGTCCTCGCCACTTGAACCTGAACACTTGATCCATGTATAAGCTAACACATCAATAATTTAATTTGGTCAGCCAATTAACACATCTACTTATTAAATTTAGGTAGAAAGGACGTCTCTTATTTTTTTCCTATAAAATAAGGAGGGCAAGATCAATAAAGGGTTCAACAAGATCTCCAAAAAATTAGTCTTATACAAGATCCTTTTTTGATCAATAATTTTTCTCATTAAGACCAAATAGAAAGAGTTTATTTATAGGATTTCATTCTTCCAATGAATTTGTAAGTAAAAAATAGACCCAAGGTGTTGATGAAATCACTCTAGACTTCACCAACCAACCAATCCTCACTTTTCCAAAATTACTCTAGACATATTTAGGACTTCTTCAACCACCCACCACAAGCCAAGTATTGGTATTTATTTATTCATTTACATTGCTTCTATTTCAACAATACCCTACTTTTGAATATTACCCTTAGCATACAAACTAATGAATATTCTCCACCATCATGCCAACCCATCTATACTTTACCCATGGTCCAACCTTTTACCTTAACTAGAGATATCAACAATAACCATTGATGGTCAACTTGATCATTGATGGTTGACTGTCAAAATACCAATGGTCACCTTAACCACTAATGGTCAACTGTCAAACTACCACTAGTCACCCAATTGTTGATAGTTACCTCTAATTGCCAATTGTCACCCTAAACACCAATGGTCACTATGTGAACCAGAATATAATCTAAACAACCAAGCATCAATCGACCTGAAACCTCAACTAAAACCCTATTATCTTTAACTTTGTCACCTCATAGATAAAAAATAATAACCTAAACTTAAGTTGAACCTACTCTTTAATAGTTTAGAATTTACCTTAATGTTATCTTGTTAGAACTAGAATTTATTTTGAAAAGTATTTACTTTATTTTGATTAAGTACTTTCTCTTATATTTTTCTATCTTTCTTATCACCATCTTTTATCAACATTGACTTGTCTTCTAAGGTGGATTGATAACCCCCAAGGAAGTTGTATACTTCTTGGATCTAGCTTGCCAGACAATGTACCCATTTACCAAACTAACCATCCATTTTCTAGTTCTCTCTTATTGCAGGTCATTATCCCAAGCTAAAAAAGAATATATATAACCATTTGGATCATGGAGTGCACACCACATTCAAGTTATACTAACCTCTACCCCTCTTTTAGTTTTACCTTCCTCTATAATAGAAAAACAAATTTTGGTATAACACTTTCATCGGGTTTTCTCTTATAATTTGGCTTTCTATAAAGCTTGACATTTAAATTATAATTAACATTTTAAGTGTACTTAATTTTTTTAAGAGTAATGAATTTAAGATTACACTCTTGAATATATAGTATAACTCATAAAAATATTTGAACTTTATCAAACATAATTAAATTTTGAAGTGGAGATAGAAAACTCTGAGTGAATATGTCTTGTAGCTCATTATTAGCCATTTAATTTTTTATTTTTTCTATCAAAGTATTGAGCCTTATAACATATTCACCAATTATTTCATTATACCCTTTTTTTAGCTTTAAAATTTTAGAATATGATAGATTTTCACCAATGTTGATAGAAAAGTGTGTTACAAACTGATTTTCCAAAGAATTGAAAGCCTTTAATAATTGAAGAGAAAGATTATAAAACCATATTAAAACATATTATTTGAGACTTATTAGAAAGAGCTCTGTTAATAATTTCTCATTATTTGCATAGTCTTGAAACTCTACATTGTATGTGTGATCAAGGAGTCCAGGAAGGGTGGTTAGATCACATGTTAGCTTTACAATGAAAAGAAATCAGAATTAAAGGAAACACACTAACATGTATAACACTATCTTGCCTAGATCAAAGGGATGAGCATAGTGAATAAAACCAATTGACAATGTGCAAATAAAATGCAATAAAAACAACTTTTCTTACCTTCCTTGAATTCTTTAAGAGATTTATTTATTTTTCTTGCTCAGCTTGTGCTCAAGAAGTCTTTGGCAAATGGATTTGTATGGATCCTTATCCTCTTGGCACCATGGTTTGGCTCATGCTTTCTAGGTGTATCTTGATAGCTCAAAGTGGCTTGGATTGTGATTCACAATTTTGGCATTATAACTCTATTGTTTCCAATATTGTCATAAAACCACCATTATAACATTACTATGTCACAACTTTCCAAATAAAGAGGAAAATGCTTGCATTTATATGTTTTAGCAAAAGGTCTTGAAATGGGTGCAAACCTTACTTCCTTTCATTAATTAACCCTAGTAGAGTTAAAAAATGTCCAAACCTCATGATTAGAAAGGAATAGGCATGGGTGAGATATTTTTTATTTTGGACAACTCACAAAAGGTAATTATGAATTCCTAAGATATTATTTGTTTTTTTGAATTTCCTTTTTGATAATTCATTTAATTGCTCAAGGATGATTCAATTAGGAATTTTATTAGGTTTTGCATGTTAATTAATTTTATTTAGGGATTTTAGCATTTTTCAAGATTTGAATTAATGTCATGGGTGAATTTACTCTTTTTAATGGATTAACAGGCCAAATTGTATTTTATAAAACCAAATTTAAGATGTTTAGTGATTCTTAGGATATATTTACAAAGGTTGGTAAGAATAAGTCTAAAGTTTTGTATGAAGCCATTGGTGGACACTTTTAGATGTCTATAATGTACCCCTATTTGGGAAAGTATTACAAGATGTAAGCACATTAATGTCTTCTCAAAAAATAAAAATGGTCTATGTACTTATGACTTCAATGGTAATTAATGAAGTATAGGGTTCCCCCTCGAGGGAGAGGTTGGTAAAGGGGCTGAAAAATAGTCTCTTGAAAGAAGGAAACAAGTGGACCAAATAGATGAAAATGATGGGGTAGAAAAATATTGACTTACACAAAGGTGGTTATAATCAATGGCATATGGATCTACCCTAATTAGGGTAGATAAACAAGATCATTTTCCCATAGGTAGTTATAATTATCAACATGGTGGGACAAAAAAGGTGATGATATTCTGAAAGGTGGTTAGAATCATTGAAAAAGGATTAGGGTGACAAGAAACTAATTTGCTAAAGGTGGTTATAATCAGTTAAATGAAAAATAATGATGGAAACATAATGATTTGCCCAAAGGAAGTAAGAATCACTGAGAATGTAATTGGGATGGTGTACAATGGTTTGCCCAAAGTGGTTATAAGCATTGTACCCTCATTGTGGAAAACAAATGGTAACATAATGATTTGTCCAAAGTGGTTATAATCATTGAGAATGCAAGTGGGATGGTGTACAATGGTTTTCCCAAAGTTGGTTATAATCATTGTATCTTGATAGTGGCAAACATGATATGAAATGTTGATGGCAAATATGATGATGCTAAGTTGATACAGAGGATAATGATGAATTATGCAGCCTTATAGTAGGGAGATGCTCATCCAAACTAGTAAGGATGATTTTTTTTTCATTACTTTAATTACTTTTTTTGGGATATGATTTGGATTAGGTCAGGACTATTACTAGTGTTGGTGCTAAGGAAATATCATTATTGAATTTCCTTGTAGACTTATTGAAGATAATTTTTACTATAGCACGTGATGGTAGGAATAATGATAGAACATCATGAGGACTTGGTTGAAAGAGACATAAGGACTAATTATTGATCCAATACTCAAGAGAAAAAATGCACCAATGATAAAAACCATGATTACAATGTTAATGTATGAATATGGATAGATTCAATAATAATGCACAAGGAATAACCTAATGAATGCATGTAGACTAAATCATGGTGATAGTACTAAAATATAAGAAATAGGCACATAAACAAACAAACAAAAAAATAAATAAATAAATAATGGTTAACGACATGATTAGTGATAACAATGTGATATAAACAAGATGGTGAACATTGCCCTTGGAAAATAGGCAATAACTAAAAAAAAATGTTAGCATAAATAAAAATATTCTCTAAGATGAGTGGACCTTAGAATCTATAAGGAGGGTTCCCCCTTGAAACCCCCCAACCCCCAACATCAAGGATACAAAGAATGGGATCCAAGCCTAACTAAAATAACATCAAAATTTTAACCTTTGGTCTTAGAAGACAATCAAGCTCCACACCTAACAATCTCCCACTTGAATAATAATTGTAAACAAATCCATTGCTATTACATCCATTTTATTATCTATACCTAGACAAGTTGTTTAATTTAATTATCATCCATGAAGACTAATTAAAGCTAAAAAAATCTTCAACTTCTCTCTGATAACTACCTTGGTCATCATATCCATAGGATTTTCACTGGTATGTATCTTCTCTAATTTTAGTTTCTCTTCATCTATCACTAAATGAATGAAATTATATTGAAACTAAATGTGTTTTATCTTTAAGTGAAAAGCTGAGTTTTTTGATAGATGGATTGTACTCTAACTATCACTATATAGTGTACATCTTTTTGACTGTGTCCCAATTTTTCCATCAACCTCTATAATCAAATTATTTCTTTGCTTGATTCTATAGCAACAACATACTTAGCCTTTATGGTTGAAATTTCCACAACCTTATATAACCATGATATCCAACTAACTATTGTATTGCCTACTATAAGCACATAACCTATAGTGCTTCCTCTACCATCTAATTCCGTTGCCATATCTGAGTCAACATATCTCGATAATATCACATCTGATCTACCATAACTTAACATTGTATATATAGTCCCTCTTAATTAATGAAAGATCCATTTTACTACCTTATAATGTTCTTTTCCTAGATCACTCATGAACCTACTCACCATTTCCATTTCATGTGTAATGTTTGACCTCGTACACACCATTACATACATTAAACTACCAACTATTGATGAGTATGTAATGTTAGACATTAGATTATTTTTTCTTGTTTTTTAGGACATTGTTCCTTTGTTAATTTAGAGTGTACAATCAAAGGTGTCCCACCTGATTTTGCATCATACATATTAAATCTTTCCAACACTTTTTTGATGTACTCTCCCTATGATAATTCTAGCTTCATATTCTATCTATCTATAGTTATCCACATACTAAGTATCTATTTAGTTGCACCTAGATCCTTCATAGAAAAGTAATCACTTAATTTTTTCTTGAGTACATTAATATTGTGCATGTTAGAACCAAATACAAGCATATCATCTGCATATAAAAGTAAAATAATATAGATTCCATTTTCAAATATTTTAAAATATATACAATGGTCTGAAAGACATCTATAATAATCTTGTTCTATCATAAAATGATCAAACTTAATATACCATTATCCAGGAGATTGTTCCAGGCCATACAAGCTCTTATTTAATTTATACACCAAACTATCCTTACCATTAACTTCATAACCTTTTGGCTACTCCATGTATATTTCCTCCTTCAAATCCCCATCTAGGAAAGCAGTCTTTACATCTAACTATTCTAAGTGTAAATATTCAATAGCTACTAAGCTCAAAATAGTTCTAATTGAAGTCATTTTAACAACTGCAGAAAATATCTCATCAAAGTTTATAACTTTCTTTTATGAAAAACATTTAACCACCATTCTAGCTTTGAATTTATTTTTATCTACATTCTCCTCCTTTATCTTGTATACCCACTTATTCTACAATTCTTTCTTTCTTTTGGGAAGCTCCACCAAATCCCATGTCTAGTTTTCTATTAGAGCATCATACTCATCATCCATATCTTGCTCCCACCTATTCGTGGCATCAATCTGCACTGCTTCTTCATAGCTTTCTGGCTCACCACCATTAGTAAGTAAGAAATAATATAAATAAGGAGAAAAATAATCAAGTGGTCTACTTATTCTTGCAAAGATTATAATATGGGTTTGAGATATCTGTTTCTCTTGCACATTTTGATTAGGAACCTTTGGGACATGTTTTTATATAATTTCTTCTAATACTATATATTCCTTTCTGGATTCTTCTTTTTTCTTTTCCTGTAACTGGTCCCTATACATGACTTTTTCATTAAACATAACTTCTCTACTCCTGATTATTTTTTTATCTTCTATATTCCACAACTAGAATACAAAGTCATTTGTTCCATAACCAATAAATGTGGATTTCTGAGACTTAGCTTCTAACTTGTTCCTATGATCTTTGTTCATATAAGAAAATGCCTCAATACTAAAAACTCTTAGAAAAGAATAATCCACCTTCTTTCCAATCTATGCTTCCTCTAGTACTCCACCATCCAAAGCACTTGAAGGTCCTCTATTTATCAAATAAGATATTATATTTATTACATCTACCCAAAACTATAAAGGTAAACTTGCATGCAATCTCATGCATCTAGCATGCTCCATAATATTCCTATTCATTCTTTTTGACACACCATTCTATTTTGGTGTTCTTAAAACTATTTTTTGTCTATGAATTCCACTTTATAAGTGTTGACCAATTTTGCCCAACAGGAAAATTTTTTGGTCACCTTCTTCCCCTGCTATTCAATGCCATTCATTTTCAGGTGCACAAGTTAAATGAGTTTGATTCATGGCCTGGTTCAAGGGGTTTAGCAACCTTTGGTTAAAAAGTCCATCTTCAAGTTCAAACACCTCGATTCACCAAGCGTTGAACCATTAAACCATTGAACCATATTTGGTTTAATGGGCTTGGTTCAATGGGCTTGGTTTAACAGGGTTGGTTTAATGGGCTTGGTTCATTGGCCTTGGTTCACTAGTCTATTGGCGCGCAATGGTTGAACCATTGAACCATTTTTGGTTTAACAACTTAGTTCAAGGGTATGACCTTAGCCAAAGGGGAGTCTCCAAGTTCAAAATGCCCTAGCGGAGGGTAGGAACTTCAAAGGAAAGACTGGGTAAGTTCAAAATTTGCTTGAGTTCAAATTTGACTAAGTCCTGAATTCCTTCAGACTTTTTGTCTGAAGTAATTCCTTCAGACAAAAAGTTTGAAAGAATTTGGGCACGCTTCGAAGCAAAGGCAGAGGCCAGGTAGAATTTTCACAGACTTTTTGTCTGCAGGAAAATGTTCGCGAACAAAATTCCATAAAAAATACAAAAAGCAAGTGACTCAGGAAAATTATCTGTGGGAGCCCAGGAAAAGTCAAGGCAAGAAAAGTGACTCACCAAAGGACCCCAAAGGGTAGGTGCCCTTGTGGGGAACTTTCGACCAAGTACAAAAGGGACATTTCTGAAGGTTGAAGGATCACCTTCCCTTTGGGAAGGTGACATAGACAGAGAAAGAGTGCCCACGAAGGGCCGAGGAAGATAAGCCATAGAAGAGGCCATATGGACTTGATGGTGTTTTCACAGGCCTGAGGATGTCCTAGAGGCCGTCAAGTTCAATAAAGTAGATTAGCTATTGGTTTTCAAACCAATGATGGCCGTATGAACGTCAAAGTTAGCAAAGTGAAATGGACATTCCTTTTCAAATGAGAGAGTGCTAACCATGGAAAAGAAGGCCCAGAATGCAGCAACCCACCAGAATGTTCACCCTCAAGGGCCAAGGAGCCAGAAGAGACAAGATAAAAAAGGGACAAAATCCCAGATGACAAAGCAGGAGAATGATAAAGTACAGAAAGAGATAGAGTAGTCTAAGTGGTAGTGTTGATTTGAGAAGTGACTCCAACAAGTGAAATAGTGGCTACAATTGACCACTAGAAGACATGAATGGCATGGTCTATGCATTTAAAAGGGGACAAATCTCAATTTTTTGGTAGAAAAGAGACGTAGCCTATGTTTCAACATTAATACTCGAATGCCAAAGTCAGATTCAATGATCATATAGCATGGTTCCAGTAGGCTTCTTCTAGAAAGATGACATTAGCAATAGTGTTTTCCTCTTCCCAATGAGGGGACGTGATAGGTCACTTGTAAAGAAGGAATGCCAAATGGGCCTCCTTGCTTCTCATATATTTTGCAAACTTGTCATTTGTAAAAAAGGATCTTCCACATTTTACAAGGCATAGCCTTGCTAATTTTTTTTGCCTGAATCAATAAATGCAATTTTTACCTCTTCTTGGATGGATATTTTGTGTATGTCCTAAGTGTTAATTTGTGTTTAGTCATTGTCTTTTGATTCTCTCACAGGTTCAACACCAACACACCAATTATCTACAAGGCACCATTTTATGTAGCTGATAGGGGAAGAGCTCTATTTGGAAGGTAGAATAGAGGAAGTTACTTGCAGTGTGCATCTCACAGCACCTTTGGTGAACCTCTTTTCTCTATATTTTCATTCAAACCTCCCTACCAGTTGCTTGTAGCCTGGTATTTTTTCCAAGTGAGAAGTGTATCTATGCATTTTTCTAAATTTTAAGTGTAGATGTGTGAAGGTCAACTTATTTTGGTGCATCACCTCTTTAGAGTAGTTTGTTTGCCTATATCTTTCTCCCTTTTCACCCCCATTATATCTATCTATATATGTGTTTTGTACTTGCTAGAAATAACATGATGCATTAAAGGGAGCTAGCCCTTATCTAGAGACTCTGCCCTCCAGCTTCGAAAGTCCCATAGGCGAGAGGGGAGTTTCCATGTTGTGAGGAGAAGGCAAGAGCTCGACTTCCTGCCAAAGGGTGCATTTTTCCTATGTCAATAGTTTTGGCATGCCTGGTGGGACCAACTATGACAGGTTTTGTCCAAAGATTTGAAGAATTTTTGGTGTGATCTTTAATTGACCAGCCTTTGGAGGCTCTTGCATCAACACCAATGGTGACTCTGAGTTGAATTTGTTGGTTGAGCAATCCTAGTGCCATCGAGAAATCACATTTTTTTTGTATAACTTTGGTGGAGCTCAAGGTATTATGGAACCACCTCAAACTCCAGCATTACTTCCTTCATTGTTGAAGGGTAACCAAGAGAAGATTTTGAGGTGATTCCATAAATATTTTGAGCTTGATTAAAACATATGAAGAAATACGAGATCTTTTGCCCTGATGGCAACCTCTTGACCTAGGGGAAATAGTGGAATCATGGGGCAAGAAGGAGGAGCAAGGTTTTTCTCAAAACCTTGAAAAAGATAAAGATGCTCCTACTCATGATAATGCTGATGACCTCTAGGGAAAGCTATTCCAAGAGGACCTAGCCAGGAGAATTATAGAGTTGGAATCCAAAGAAAGATTCCTTAGGTAGTGTGTGATGGATGGCTCAGACCCAACGGCACATTCCATGTATGAACACACCCCATCTACACACTTCTAAGAGAAATATCAGGCCACACCTGATATTGATGAAGTGTTGACCAAGTGGAAGGAGGAGAATCATTTGATTCTAGCTCAAGGACTACCTCCTCTTCCATGTGTTTTTCCCACTTCACCCCTTCTCAAGGAGGAACCTATTTTGCAAGAGGCAGGTGAGGAATAAAAGATCCAATCTACAGTTCCCCAAGGGGTTATCATGAGTGAAAATGAATGTAAAATCATCATTGATGCTTCTTGTGAAGACACCATCAACAATGGAGAAGATGCAGGTCTTGCATATATGCAGATGTTCTAGCAATATGAGGAGGGACAAATGCATGGTAAGTTCTCTTCCCCTTTGTTTGATGAACTTCCTTGCTACTTTGATGAGGAGGATGACTACAATGAAGAGCCTAAGTTGGAGGAGGATTAGGAAGATACCTTTGAACATCTAGAGGTCCTGATCTTTGAGCTGAAAAGGGAGAGGTCTATCTTCCTTGAGGAAAACCTTGAAGAAGAGAGTTTTGAACAAAGAGGTAATGTTCTATGGGATGAATAATCAGTTTTTGATTCCATTTCAGACATCACAATAGTCACCCTTCTTCAAGAAGGCCAAGAGGAGGTAGAGGATGAGTCTGACAAAATCTTCAATGAGGCAGAAGGAAACGGGTCAGACCATGATGTGTTGTAAGGGGATTATGTACATCAAAGGGCTAATGGTGATGAGCCAACATCCATTGATTCCTTGGTGATGAGAACCAATATGAAGGACCAGCATTCAATAGGCCTCAAGGGACAAGAAGAATACATGTATGTTAGAGGCATGTTTGAATATGATCCACTTGGATTCCAGCCAATGCAGGTGACATTCAAGAAGAGCAAGTCACCAATTCTCTTTTTCATTCAGCTACTTACCTGGTACCATAAGTCTTCTTGTTAGGAAGGGGACTTAAGAAATTTTCCCTTTGATTTAGGAGGGAGGCAAGAATACCTGGTTAGTTTTATATAATAGCTTGTTTTCAGTTCTTTTCTTGCTTTCCCTAAGTGCAGCTTGCATAGGTAGTGTTTTTATCCTTGTGTGTTTCCATTTGCATGTGGGGTAAAGGGCTTCATGTTTTGATTCTTGGATCTTTTGGGGCTATTGATAACTCTTTCATAGCTGCATCTGACTTTGTGCCCAATGGAATGCAAGGCAACTAGTTTTAAGCATAGCAAGCATGCTTCCCTTGTGAGTCACCAATTTGTTGACCAATTTTGCCCAATAGGCAAAAATTTTGGTCACCTTCTTTCCCTGTTGTTCAATGCCAGTCATTTTTGGGTGCACAAGTTGAATGAGTTTGATTCATGGTCTGATTCAAGGGGTTTAGTGACCTTTGGTTCAAAAGTCCATCTTCAAGTTCAAACACCTCGATTCACCAAGCATTGAACCATTGAATTGTTGAACCATATTTGGTTTAATGGGCTTGGTTCAATGGGATTGGTTCAACGGGCTTGGTTCAACGGGCTTAGTTCATTGGCCTTGGTTCACTAGTCTATCGGTGCATAATGGTTGAACCATTAAACCGTTGAACCATTTTTGGTTCAACGACTTAGTTCAAGGGTATGCCCTTAGCTGAAGGGGAGTCTCCAAGTTCAAAATGCCCTAGCAGAGGGCAGGTGCTTCAAAGGAAAGACCAGGTAAGTTTGAAATTTGCTTGAGTTCAAATTTGACTAAGTCCTGAATTCCTTTGGACTTTTTGTTTGAAGGAATTCCTTCAGACAAAAAGTCTGAAGGAAGTTGAGCATGCTTCGAAGCAAAGGCAGAGGCCAGGTAGAATTTTTGCAAACTTTTTGTCTACGAGAAAATGTTCACGGACAAAAGTCTGTGAAAAATACACAAAGAAAGCAACCTGGGAAAATTGTTCACAGGAGCCCAAGAAAAGTCAAGGCAAGCAAAGTGACTCGTCGAAGGACCCCGAAAGGCAGGTGCCCTTGTGGGGAACTTCTAGCCAAGTACAAAAGGGACATTTTTGAAGGCTGAAGGATCACGTTCCCTTTGGGAAGGTGACATAGATAGAGAAAGAGTGCCCACGAAGGGCTGAGGAAGATAAGCCACAGAAGAGGCCATATGGACCCGATGACATTTTGACAGGCCCGAGGACGTCCTAGAGGCTGTCAAGTTCAACAAAGTAGATTAGCCATTGGTTTTCAAACCAATGATGGCCGTATGAATGTCAAAGTTAGAAAAGTGAAATAGCTATTCTTTTTCAAATGAGAGAGTGCTAACCATGGAAAAGAAGGCCCAAAATGCAGTGACCTACTAGAATGTTCACCCCTGAGGGCCAAAGAGACAGAAGAGACAAGATAGAAAAGGGATAAAATCCCAAATGACAAAGCAGGAGAATGGCAAGGTGCAGAAAGAGATAGAGTAGTCCAAGTGGTAGCGCTGATTTGAGAAGTGACTCTAGCAGGTGAAATAGTGGCTGCAATTGACCACTAAAAGATGTGAATGGCATGGCCTGTGCATTTAAAAGGGGACAAATCTCAATCTATTGGTAGAAAAGAGATGCAGCCCATGTTTCAACATTAATGCTCGAATGCCAAAGTTAGATTCAGCGATTATACTACATGGTTCCAACAGGCTTCTTCTAGAAAGATGACATTGGCAACAGTGTTTTCCTCTTCCCAATGAGGGGATGCAATAGGCCACTTGTAAATAAGGAACTCCAAATGGGCCTCCTTGCTTCTCATATATTTTTTGAACTTGTCATTTTAAAAAAAGGATCTTCCACATTTTACAAGGCGTAGCCCTGCTAAAATTTTCTGCCTGAATCAATAAATGCAGTTTTTACCTCTTCTTGGATGGATATTTTGTGTATGTCCTATGTGTTAATTTGTGTTTAGTCATTGTCTTTTGATGCTCTCACAGGTTCAAAACCAACACACCAGGTACCTACAAGGTGCCATTTTCTGTAGCTGATAGGGGAAGAGCTCTATTTGGAAGTGTAGAATAGAGGAAGTTACTTGCAGTGTGCATCTCACAACACCTTTGGTGAACCTCTTTTCTCTGTATTTTCATTCAAGCCTCCCTACCAGTTTCTTACAGCCTAGTCCTTCTGCCAACTGAGAAGTGTATGTATGCATTTGTCTAAATTTTAAGTGTGGATGTGTGAAGGTCGACTTATTTTGGTGCATCACCTCTTTAGAGTAGTTTGTTTTCCTGTATCTTTCTCCCTTTTCACCCCCCCATTATATCTATCTATATATGTGTTTTGCACTTGCTAGAACAAACATGATGCATCAAAGGGAGCTAGCCCTTATCTAGAGACTCTCCCCTCTAGCTTCACCAGTCCCACAGCTGAGAGGGGAGTTTCCATGTTGCGAGGAGAAGGCAAGAGTTTGACTTCCTGTCAAAGGGTGCATTTTTCCTACGTCAACAATAAGTAGTAATTATTTAAACCATTTCTACAATATTCACCTCCATTATTTGATCTGAGACATTTTATTTTTGAACCTATTTCATTTTCAACTAAATATTTCCATTTATTGAATGTATCAAAAACATTAGACTTCATTTTTATACAGTATACCTAAACCTTCCTAGTTGCATCATCAATAAAAGTAACATAATAATATGAATCACTAAATGAGGATACCTGAGCTGATCCCCATACATCTATATGCACAAGATCTAACTTTTGATACTTCCCATATACAAAGTGCTCACAAAAGTTTAGATCTATTTATTTCAAACCTATTAGTTTATCCTTTACAGGTAGGATCTTCATTCCCTTTTCATTCATGTGGCCAAGTCTGTAATGCCACAAAGGTGTATCTTTATCTATAACATCTACAACACAAGATGAATTAACATTAATTGTAGACAAATATAAAGTGATTAATTTATTACCTTTTACAACCATCAAAGAACCCTTTGTAACCATCCATGACTCAGCTATAAATGTGACCATACAACCCTCACTACCTAACTACCTTATAGAGATTAGATTTCTCCTAATGTCTATGAGAGGTAGAATGAAAAAAATCACTTGAATTTAAAACCCAAGATTCAATAATATTATCCATATAAAGTGTAAGAACATCTTGTAATACATCACCTTCAACATTTGCTTCTCCATTACCTTCCTATTGATCCTTACCCAATTTTTCCTTTTGAAACCAACACTCTTTTTTTGTATGTCCTGGTTTATCATGGATCCAACATTTCATCTTGCCTCTTAATTTAAATTTTTCACACCCTTTTGATTTTTCATGGTTTCCTCTTCCTATATTCTTCTACCTTGTTCTCTTCTCCACTATTAATGTGTTTATAGATATGGATGTTTTGCCTATGTTTTTCCTTCACATTTCATCACTTTGGATAACACCCACCACATCTTCAAATTTTAGTTTAGCATTGTTAGACATAGAGTTGCTTACTGTCATTACCAAGATATTTTAACTTTCAACAAAAGAATAAAGAATAGGAAGATCCCTAACTTCATCATAAAATTTAATAGTTATGGAATGTAACTAACTAGTAACTATGTTAAACTCAATTAAATGATCTAGTACTAAACCATATTTAGACATTTTCATATTAAACTATTTTTTTAATCAAAAATATTTTATTTGGGGTAGAGGATTTTTATAGAACATACCTATTGTGTTCATAAGACCTTCTGTTATCTTTTCCTATGATATGTTGAATGCTATAGAATATTCAAGGTATAAATGTATGGTTTCAAGGGATTTTTGGTCTAATAGTTCAAAATCTTTAGCTAACATTATTGATGACTTCTTGGCTTACCATCTCAATGGAAAATATAGGTCCTTCTGTTAAAGGTAATCCTCCATCTGCGTCTTCCACAATTCAAAGTTCTATCCATTGAACTTCTCCACCTTAGATTTATTTTCATCTACCATAGCTCTCACTCGAGGTCAAACCATTTTCTTCCTATGATTTAAAATTATGTAAACAAAATCTTTTCTCTAATATTACTTGTTAGGATAAATTAAAAACTAGATCTATCCCTAAATCACATACAAGAGAAACTATGAAATGAATTAATTAAACATTAATAAAATAAACATGAACATCCACATAATAGGAGACACCATATTTAACATGGTTCACCCAAGATGGGCTACATCTACCAAACTTGTCTAATATATTATTTGTAGCAATACAAGGGAGAACCAAAATCTTGTAACAAACCCTATTACACCTCTCTATCTTTTTCACCTCCTCTCTATGTAAAATAATCCATTCTATTTTACATCTCAGCCATATATCAATACATTTTAGGATAAAAATGCCTAAACATAACCTCTACCATCAGATTTAGAATCCTTTAATTCATGGCCCAAATTGACTATAAAATTATAATTTAACAAAGCAATTTTAATAAAAAAATTCTTTTGAGGCACAAAACCCTCGAATCCCCTCAGACCCCACATGGGGGGTTCCCCCTTGCAACCCCCTATGCCATCAAGGATACAAAGAATGGGATCCAAACCTAACTAAAATAACATCAGAATTTTAACCTCTTATCCTAGAAGATAATCAGGATCCACACCTAATAATAAGTAAGATGGGGAAATAGAAGAAAAATAATGCGGTGATCAAGTTGTCTCCATATGTATTAGGCAAGTTGATGTTGCTTACATAGTTCCATGGACATGATGATTCAAGAAAACTTTAGGTGAAATGCAGTTCTCCCAGGATATGGGATAAAATAAAATAATGATAGATAAATAAAACATGATGGATGTGATAGAAGAATAGGAATGGTCTCAAAATGACAAGAGTGTGGGTCAAGGTTAAAAAATGATGGGGTAACTAAATGACAAGGGATTTCTTATGTCTTAAGGAAGGTTTCCATAATCTTTAAGGCAAAGAAGTGGTCAATGTTTTTGGTTTTTATAAATGATTTTCAAATGTTTTTGGAATTTTTGGATCATCTTAACTTAATCGAGAATGATGAGATACTAAATGGTCCAAGATCATAAAATAATGAGAACATTCAAACTAAAATTGTTCACAAAATGTTGAGACTATGATGAAGGTTGCTTGTAAAATGGCAAGATCATATGGCAAAGGGGGACTGAGATGATCTCAACAAGTATCGAGCTCTACCCACATAGTCTTAAAATGGGCTCATGTCATAGAAGTTCCACCTTATAATGGAAGAATCTAACTAGTGTAGTAGATTCAAATAAAATAAGCATAGTTGGCATAATGGTACAATACAACATAGGAATGGCAAGTTGGTATGTCAATGCATAATAAACAAATGTTTCCCATAGTTTACCCATATTCAGTTATAACTAGGATACAATGACTCAAATCAATTGTATTGATTTAACCATAGGTAGTTATAAATAGTAACAAGATCGATGAGACACTAATTTGCCCAAAGGTAGTTATTATTAGGCCCACATAAATAAAGCATGATATGGAATGAAAAAAGAAATGAAAGATGCAATGGTCAAAATTTTTATCATAATACTCCAAAATAAGTCCTCTATTTGGAATACTTAAAAAAACTACTGAAATTGATATGACTCTTCATGCTAAAAGCTAAACTAGTAGATGAACCAAGGTTAAATAGGGTAGGTAGGTAGGATCAAAACATGTTTGGTTGATAGAAAAGGTTTGGTACAATGGGATGGTGGATCGACAAAGTGATAGAATGATAGGATGGTAGGACAACATAATGGTATAATATAAATAAGAATGTTGATAATATGGTACAACTTGAAATGGTCCTCATAGACAATACACCAGGTAACTCAAGTGAAGCAATGCTTGAGGTGTATAATGTTCATAGGATCATTAAGTTCATCTCTATTTGGTGTGGCAAGCCTTTATGCTCTAGTGCCATTGTCTACAATAATGATGAAATGAACTACCCAATTAGTTTTTAAATTGTCTAAATGCTTGTTTTTGGTTATGGTATTCTTTAGGATTTTTTAAGGACATGATCACCAAGTTAAAATTATCTATGTTTCACATGTCAATTTTAGTGGCCACATAGTTGATTTTGATATGCTTGAAGGTTATTTATTACATCCATTTATTTTTCATCAATCAACTCTAGATCTTACATGTGATCTAATCGATAGTCCTCATCATCCAGAACATGCTTCAAAGAGATGCATAATGAAGGTAACTCAACCTTAATGGGAAGAATAGATTTAGTAAAATAAACAAGTATGGAGTAGCACCTATGGGAGTATAGTGATTAATATGGTATGCCTAAAGGGTGAAAAATATCTAAAGGTGTTAATCATGACTAACATCATTGACAATATTTTTTAGGATATTGCCAATGGTTTTGTTTGATGCTTTGGCCTAGCCTTCCTTGAGCGTAATATGCCATAGAAAAATATTGTTTGATTTTTTACTCAACACATAGCTATTCAACATCCTTATTCTTGAATGATCCTCCATTATCATATATAATATCGAAAAGGATAACATAGTGTCAAATGAGATGGTTGAAGATGAATTTATAAATTTGCTTTCTAGTCATGTAAGTGAGGTGTATAGCTTAAACCCACTTAGTGAAATATTATATGGAAGTAACGATGTGTTTATGGCCATTAGATGAGATGGGGTTTATATTACCAATGAGATTGAGGCTCCATGTATAAAATGATCATGATGTTGACATTGGTTTCAATGTCTTGGCCGAGGCCTGAATCATATTAGCATGTTATTTACACTTATCACATCTTTTGACATATGCAATTGCATATGCATTCATTGTTGGCCAATAGTACCCAATACATAAGAGATTTTTGGATATGATGGCCCCACTAGTGTGGGATCCACATACTCCTTCATGAACTTCATGTAACACTAGTGTAGATTCTACTGAATGTAAATAATGAAGCAAAGTTTCATCAAAACTATGGTGGTATAGGGTTGGTCTGAGTAAGGTATAACATTCGGCATTATGGATGAAGGCTTTGGATTTTTTTTGGGATAATTTTGGTGGTAAAATATGGTCATATAAATAGGCATATAGGTCATAATAACAAGTAGATATGGGACCAACAATATCATAGATCATTGTGATGGTTGATGGTTCATGAGATGGCACCATGGCATATACTATTCTATTATTGGATCTTGGTATATGTTCAAACTAGATGTTAATAATTTGATAGTTGAGAGTGTTGACCATATATTTATAAGGAACCAACTTGTCATCTTTGGTTTGAAAATGGCTTGTAACCTGCTTGATGATTAACTTATAATCACCATAAACCTTTAGATGATGTATGTTCCATTGTACTACCTATTGATGTTTTGTAATAAGTATTTCATATTTGGCCATGTTATTGGTATAATGAAAGCTGATTTTTAATGACTTAGGGATTAGATCCCCCTATGGTATTATAAACAAAAGGCCTACCCTTGATCCATGTGTTATAAATGATCTATAAAAATACAACTTCTAGTGTTGCTCCTCAAAAGGTGTTTCAATGATGGTCATAGTAGATTATTCTAGAAATTGGAATGTTAACAATTTTGTATCTACAAAGGGTGTTTTAGCAAGTTGATCTACAATAACTTGCCCCTTGATGACTTTCTAGTTAACATATTCTATCTCAAACTCACTGAGAAACATGATCCATTTGGCCATGTAGCCTTGTAAAGTTATTTTAGATAATAGTTACTTAAGTAGATCTACTTTGGAATTGACCATGGTCTTATTGTTCCACATGTAGTGGTATAGTTTCTATATTACAAAGACCATAATTAAATAGGATTTTTTAATAAGTGTATAATTATACTCATACATGAACAACATATGGATTATATAGTACATTGCATGCTCTTTTCCATTACCATCATGTTGAGATGGAATTAACCCTAGGGCTTTATTTGTTGTTGATAGATATAAAAGGAATGGTTTCCATATCATAAGAGATAATAAAACTAGTGGATTTACAAGATAGTCCTTTAGCTATTGAAAAGCTTTCTAATAATTATCATCCCCAAAAAATGTTACATATTTATTTATTAGGTGTGTAAATAGGTGGAACTTATTAGCCAATTAAGATATGAAACATCTGATGGATTGGATTTTGCCCTGCAAACTATAGAGCTACTTCAAATTAGTCAGTGGTGGCATTTCTATTATGGTGTGTACTTTAGCTAGATCGACTTTAATAGCCATAAAATACACATGTTGAGAATGATCACTAATGTTAGGTTATCATTGATGTCAAATAAATAATGAGATACATCATACATGAATGACAAAGAAGTTATGTTTGCTAGATTGGAGAGACATGGCACATGTGTAGGTATGTAAGGATAAATAAGAAATTATGGGGCATCCATAGATGTCTTGATGGAATTTTTATGTGTCATTTCATAATTTAGAAAGATAAACATGCATATTATGGTTTAATATAAGTTAGACCATCATTGCACATCATGAAGATATGAGTTATCTAACAAGTTTGTGCATTTATTATAGGTACTCAAAAAGTCAACATTGGTCAAAGGTTTTCATGGAGATGTTGTCTATAGTGCCAAGAAGGTATTTATAAGATTTAGAGTCTTGAAGTATTTTATAGATTGAGATATGAATCTTTAAATTTACTCTTGTAGACTGTGATGGACTAGAGGCCTTCAAATTTAACTATGTTGAAGTCCAGGGTCAAATAGTCTATACAGATCTAATAATGAGCATTTAATCATATGATGAAGATCTAAAATAAACATGAAATCTATCAGAAAGAGATAAATAATGAGAATGTGATCATGTAGTTATGATCCAATGACATTCATTTAGTTAATAATTCAACATTTCATGTAGAGATGCCAAGTGTAAGTGCATTAATTGAATGGTATAGGGTGTGTAGAAAGCATGCAGAGCTGCCAAGTGGCATGATCATGAAAGTGTAGATCTAAGATTAAGGGTGAGCATTGAAACATAAATAACAAGTTACATATGAGGATATCAATAGAGTGAATTTATTCAAAGTTATCATGGAGTAATATATGAATTCAAAGTGTCTAATGTTTAACATTAACATAGTGACCGTTGGAATTTGAATATTCAAATTAATGGGGGAAAATGTGTTTGTAGTTTTTGAGCTATATATTTTGATATAGGATGAATTTCATGATGCAGTAAAAATAAAATTTGTAAATGACTCCAAGGTGCATCTATATGCATTGGTTTTAAGTTTTGAATGTCTATATAATAAAATATATTAATCTCTAAAATTGACTATGTGTTTGACCATGTTTTACACGTGACTTGAGAAGGATAATTGAGTTGATCTTGATATTATTTTGATGTTTCACGATGAACTAACTATTGGAGATAATTTTAGAAACTATGAATAATATATATGTGGATTTTATATATCTGAATAGTCCATATTTAGTGTGAACGAAATCTTAGAAGTTGATTGTTTTTATTGAATACACTAATAGTTTTAGTGACCATCTTGTAGGAGTGAGTTGAAGATACTCTAAGAAACATTGAAGAAGGAAATGAGTATGGAGATGTTATATAAGTCTCTAAGGATTAAGGTAAATTATTGGATGTTATGATATGCCCCTGATAAGAGATTAAGAATAAAAATAGTATGACTATATTTTTGACTGTGTGTGACCAGTCTAAGTGGTCACTTTCAGAGAGTTGATTTGAGTGCTTAGAGCCTATGTTGATGTGTATAAAGAACATGGAGGTATATATGAGGTCTCAAAGGTTTAACCCATGTAATCCAATCATATGGATATGAGAAATATTTGATTATTTTCTTCATAAGTTTGAGACTATGTTTTCTATGTATGAAAGCCTAAAGAGTAAGGAGACCTAATTATGTGAGTTGGTATTTTAAGTGGCATGGACCCATGTGGAATTAAGAAAGGTGATATTGTAAATATGTTTTATGTGTTCAAATAATTGTTAAAGTATGAATATGGTCCAATTATTCTCACATATAATATGTGAGTATGAAGGCCTAATTGTTTTAGGTCTCACCAAGACCTAATATTGGTTTGGGGCTAATGAGGTAATGGTTGACCTATGATAATGGATTTGAGATATTTAATGGTTTATAGACTTGATTTAAATAAAAGGTGATGATTTATATACTTGAGTGAGTGGGGTTGAGTAGTTGTGTGTGTGTAGATTCAAGAAAAGAAGAGAACCTTTTATAGAGAAGGTACAAGTCAGTTAGGACCATCATAGTATGAGAAATATTAGACATGTTTATATGATCGAGTTGATATAGGATGACACATAGGTCATTAGAACTAATCATCCTATAAGAGATACTTTGAGAAAGTTATCCATAGAGGAAGCTTGAGAGAGATTGGAGGTGAAGAACATAGATAAAGGTGATCATCATTAGTTGAAGATTAGAAATAAGTGTTAAAGGTGATATATTTATGTAGCTAAATAGGTACTTGGTTTCTTAGGGGGTTAGTTCCTCCTTACAAGGTAAATTTTGCTAAAGGTCTAGTTTTTGTTAGTGGTCATCTAGACAGGGGTAGTTGCTCCTTGTGGGATTAGTGTCTCACTAAACTAAGGGATGGGTATTCCTTGATTAGTGGATGTTGGTCCAAATGTTGGATCTTTTTTTATATGACTATAATCCATCTTTCATGGTTAAGTGGGTTTTATCTCCCAAGATTTTTTCCCACATATATGATGTGTTCATGTACTGTACTCTCTTATGTATACTTTGGATATATATGCTTTCATGTTTATGTTTCTTGATCAAGTTGATGTCTATTGAACAGTTAAGAGTTGGGAATTGATTTGTATTATCTTGGATCACTGATTCACCCCACCTCTTAGTGATTTTACCTCTAATAATTGGTATCAGAGAAATATCTTATGTTCAAGTTTAACTACTTGAAGGTGATCTAAGGTACAAAGATGGATAAGTAGCCGAGGAAATAAAATATTGAGTTGAGATGAATTGTCAAAAGTCTTGAAGAATGGATTAGTCATATTGAGACTGGGAAGAATAATTTTAATTCTAATTCTAAATATGATAAGAATGAGATGAGGCATGAGGAGATTAATAAATAAATCATGAAACATAGTGAAAATATAAGTCATATTCAAACCAAGTTTGAGAGATTAAGTGAAATAGTCAAAGAAGATAAGATGGCCATGCAAGATCTTGAGGGTCAATTAAGGATTACAAAGACTAATCTAAGTTCAAAAGAGGAAGAATGCAAACATCTCAAAACTTAGTTAGAAGATACAAATGCCAATTTGAGTTCAAATCAAGGTAAGCATCATTATTTGAAGTTTAATCTTGATTATATAAAGATTATTGAAGAGCAAGAATGCATATTGAAGGATGACATGACTAAAGAAGCTAATATGGATAAGGAAAATATCCAAGTTCTTATAATTCATTTAGAGGCTACAAGTTCAAGTATGAGAGGTAAATAGGATGATAGCATTAAATTAAAGACCAATCTAAATTTATTAAAGGATGAACATGAGCAACTTGTTTTCAAGGTAAACAAGATTGAGAAATATCAAGAGAGGTCAGCTCAAGATAATAAGGATGTAATCACCAAGATCAACAAGAAAATATCCATCAGGTAGCCAATTTTCATGAGGTATGAAAGACATTTTAATATTATTTGTTATGATTGTCACATTTTTGGTCATAAGGTAAGAAACTATAGAAGGAAGAGTAGCTGGTCAAATAGAGGTATGGATAATGTAGTTTGCTATAATTTTCATGACATGGGACATATTTCTAGATTTTACCCTAAAATGTGTGGGAAAACATTAACATATGTATGGATACCTAATGCAATTAAGCTTGAGATTATTTAACCTAAGAGACAAGATGGTATGTTTGTTGAGATAGAAGATAAAAAGAAAGATCATAATAATCATCAAGTCAAAGGTATGAATAATGTTATTTGTTTCAATTATCATCAAGTTGGTCATATTTCAAGATCTTGTTTAAGTAAGCTCTCAAGTCATAAGAAGGTGCATGGACATCTTAGTGTGCTCAAGAAAGTCAATCCTTGGTATGGAATCCTAAAGAAGATAAGACAAAGAAAACTAATTCAATGGAGCTAAAAGATCAAGGTGGACTACCTTCTAAAGCAAAAGAGAAATCAAATATGAATAAGGTTCAATAATTCCAAGAGAATATGTCATATATCCAGATAGATAATGAGAATCAAAATTTAGTTCAATTTAAACTCCAAGAGAAGAACAAGTTGTCATTTGAGACTAGTTATTAGGTAGGTATGAATTTAAGAGAACATCCTACTATTGTTGGGCATTTTTCATGCAAAGAACATCAATTATCAATGCCTAGTGATGAGGTTATGTCTTCAAATGAAAATATATGTCATGACTATTTGTGCTCTCCATGTCTTATCAATTCATTCTTAAAAAGGAGAATATTGTAGTGGATGAGCATGTTGCTTCTCTAAAGCCTAAGAATAAGAAGAATAAATATCAATATAAAATGACCAAGAAGGAGAATGAATATGAGGAGTTATGGCTAACTCCTAGTTTCACATTGTTCTAGGACATTGTGGGTTAGGGTGTCTCTATCCAAGCTTCAAGGAGACACTTGGCAAGTAAAAGGAAGCATGTTGGATGCTAGTTGAGATTTTTTTGATGTTTTAGGAAAATAAAAGTCATAAGAAGATGTGTTGGTTTATTGGGGAAGGACATGATAAGATTTTTTTAGAAATAATGATACTAAAGTCAAAGTTTTGATCAAATCTAAAGGATGGTCTAGTTGGTTAAATAGTAAAGAATAAAGATGTTGGTTCTGGAGGTCTATAGGTAGAGAATGGAGGTTTCCAAGTTTTTTATCAAGGATGGTGTGTTATAAAGATATTATATTACATATAAAGGTATGTTGATATTATTCAATTGTGCTCAAGGTGTGTTCAGGGTTTTTGGTCCTAAAGATAAGATCTTGTCAATTTTTTAAATTGATTGATAAAATTTTGAAATACTAAAGACAAGGTTGATATAGATTATGATGAGAATAAATTTTCATATCATTGATATTATGAAGAAGGTATCATATTTTTTTAGATGGCAAGTTGTGTATGCCATGAATTTAGGGGGAGCTAACTCAGATAGTTTGAAAGGCTTAAAGAGTTGCATGATGTGAAGGGGAGCATGTGTGAGAGTTATAGTGATGGTGGAGATATGAAGAAGTCTGCTAAAATTGTTAATTTAATAAGATTGATATGATGACTTGATCAAACCAAGTCATATGTTTTGACAAGGTATTGAATCTTCATGCATGAGTAAAGAGAGCTTGTGAGTTCTATAAATAAACAGGTCCAAGGATTAAAAATCCCAAATTTAGATTGGCGTATGTCAAATAACAAATGACATGAGATGGATCTTGATGATAAGAGGAGATTTTTAAGCTTTGTGAGTAGTTTATCAGGTCTAATAGAAGTCCAAGTTCAGATTAGTGCATATCAAAGGGGAGAAATTATTTCATATGCTTGAAAGTATGTAAGTATTCTGATCATATTAAATAGTATTTGAATGCACACATCATGTTGAGGAATGATTTTTGGCATGTTGAGGAAGATACCCATTTTCATCAATATTAAAGGGGGAGAAATATCATAATAAAGGAGTTAAAATGAATAAGTCATTTTGAGGGTGTTTTTCCATCAATGACAAAAGGGGAGACTATTGATCATGGTCATTGATGTTAGGTTGTCATTGATGTCAAAGATATCATGTGATACTAGTACATGAATGAAAAATAAGTTATGTTTGATAGATTGGAGAGATATGGCATATGTACAGGTATGTAAGGATAAATAAGAAATTATGAGGCATTTATAAATGCCTTGATGAAGTTCTAGTGTGTCATTTGATCATTCGGAAAGAGGAACATGCATATTATAGCTTAAGAGAAGTTAGACCATCATTGCACATATTGTAGATATGAGTGATCTATCAAGTTTGTGCATTTATTATAGGTACTCAAAAAGTCAATAATGGTCAAAGGTTTTCATGGAGATGTTGTACATAGTGCCAAGAAGGCACCCTAAATATTTGGATTCTTAAAGTGTTTTATAGATTGATATAGACATATTAAAATTATCTCTTATATACTGTGATGGACCAAAGACTATCAAGTTTAACTATGTTTAATTCTAGGGTCAAACAGTGTAGATAGATCTAATGGTGAGCATTTAATCATACAATGAAGATATATGGTGAGTTTGAAATCTATTAAAAAGAGATCAATGGTGAGAGAGTGATCATGAAATTATGATCCAAAAACACATGTTAAGTCAATGATTCAACATTACATGCAGAGCTACCAAGTGGCATAAGTGTGTTAACTTAATGGTGAAGGTGTATAGAAGGCACACAAAGTTGCCAAGTGGCATGATTGTATAAGTGTATATTTAAGATCAATGATGAGAATTTCAAGATAAAGACCATGCTACTTTAAAGTATATTGATGGAGCACATTTGTTCAATTTTTTTAGGGGGCATAAGATGAATTCAAAGTGTTTGATGTTCAACATTAACATAATGACCATTGGAATTTGAATATTCAAATTAATGAGGGAAAACCTATTTGTTATTTTTGAGATCCAAGATGAATTTATTGATGTAATAAAAATAAAAGTTGTAAAGGAATATAAGGTACATCCAAAGACATTGCTTAGAAGTTTTTAATGTTTTTACTATCAAATATATTAAGCTCCAAAGTTGACTGTGTGTTTGACCATGTTCTACAAATGACCCGAGAAGGATAATTGAGTTATTATTGATAATATTTTGATGTTTAAATATGAAATATCTATTTAAGAGTTTTTAATACTCCATGAAGAATATTTTTATGTATTTTTTAGGTTTGACCAATCCATATTTAGTGTGAACAAAGGCTTATAAGTTTACTATGTTTATTGAATACACTGGCAATTTGAGTGACCATCTTAAGGAGTGAGATAAATATGTTTTGATCAAAATTAAAGAAGAAAATGAGTATTGATATGTTATATAAGTATTTAAGTCTTATTAAAAAGAATTTTATGTCATGATATGCCCCTGATCGGAGATGGAGAGTCAAAACAATATGACTTTATTTTTGACTGTGTGTGACCAGTCTAAGTGGTCACTTTGAGAGAGTTGATTTGAGTGCTTAGAGCTTGTGTTGATGTGTCCAAAGAGCATGGAGGTGTATATAAGGTATTTAAGGGTTCATCCATGTGATATAATCATATATATATGATAAATATTTGAGTAGTTGCCTCATAAGTTTGAGATTGTGTTTTCTATGTATGAAAGCCTAAAGAGCAAGGAGACCTAATTGGTAGGTTCAAGGTGTGAATTGGTGTTATAGGTGGTATGGACCCATGTAGAAGTAATAAATGGGATATTATAAATAGGTTTGATTTTTTTAATCACTATTAAAAGATGAATATGGTCCAATTAGTCTCACATATAACATGTGAGTATGAAGGCCTAATTGTTTTAGGTCTCACCAAGACCTAATGGTGGTTTGGGGATAATGAGGTAATGTCTGACCTATGATAATAGATTTGAGATATGTCTTAGCATGATATAAGTCTTAATGGTTAAGTCAAGTCTTATGGCCAACCAAGAAGATAATACTCATAAAGATTCTATAAAGAGTGAAAGCAAAGGTGATGGTTTCTAAACTTGAGTGACTAGAGTTGAGCATTTATGTGTGTGCAGATTCAAGCAAAAATTAGAGGAAATTTTAATTAAAAATAGTCCTAAAAAAAACTTTAAAATATGACATATGAAAATAATGGAAATCGATTAAAAGATGACATCATCCCTTAAGGTAACATCACCTAAAATAATAAAATAATAATATTTATTTATTCTATAACTCTTGATAAATCGTTTAAGCTAACTCACTTTGTTTGGGATAACCCAAGTTGTTTTATCCCATCTCTACCTTTTTTATAAGGTGAAAATATTTCTATTTTTTTACATGTTACGAGCACATAAAGTATAATTTTTTTTTTCACAAAAAGTGCAACCAAATTTATTAGAAAGTAGAGCATTAAATGAAAGAATTTTTTCTACCATACTCTCAATATTTTGAAAATTATGGTTTGAAGGATATCGGTACCATTTTTTTAAATAAAAAAATTAAAATCATAGGTACCCATGCTTTCACTTACAATAAAAAAAGTATCACATTTGAGTTTTCTGAACTACTATAAAAATATGTAGAATGTGTTTTCTCCATTGAGCATATTAATGGTAATGAACTTGGATGCAATTGGATCAAAGGGACCCACATTGGACCAAATTTTTGGCCACATCAAGTTAAAGGATAATCCTACCTTTTTAGTGTGAATTAATGTTTTTGGATTTATAAGTTTAGGTATATAAATTGAATTACATATATATCTAGTTGTATTGCATATACAGTTTGGCACATTGCATAAATAAAAATTCTAAAATATACATAGTAGGTTACCCACCAATTTTCACTTGGTTACAACATCCAAACTAATTGATCATATTATTTTATTTTATTTTGAGTTGTGCATGTTGATGTTCAAGTAGGTGGGCCTCATTATGAAGTTATCATAGGGATATCTTAATCAAATTAGAGGCTTATATGGTGGGGTGAATCCCCTAGATTCATCTCATAAATATACAAAATGGCATATTCCATTGTTAACAATGTGGTTTTGAATGGTGGCAGTTTGGGGGAGGTGGTGGTGTAGAGTGGTATGGATGATTTATAAGGGATAGGTGTTAAATGGATAAATATGTGGATGATCCTCCATATTACAAACTGGTATTTATGAAGTAGTGAAACATAAGAAGGTGCTAATTGAGCCACATGTTTGGTTATTAAAATGCTTCTCCTATGATTTGAACAAGTGACCTGATATAAACTAAACATATTTCTATTGGATGAACATCTAGACAACTATTTAGATTGATGATGATGATGCCTAAGAAAATAATATGCCCTAGGCAGCCTTCTATATCCATAAGGTTTGAACCTCTTGAAGTAAACTTTTCATCCAACAACATTAACATTGTTGTCATATCAAAGTTTTGATCTTTTCTTTTCTTTAATTCAACCCAAGAGCAACATTGTCATCATTATTTTTTTTTCAACTATTTTAACTCAATTGGAGCCAAATTCTATTTCAGTCAAATATTTCAACAAACTCAAAAAGACCCTCTATGCTTTCAATAGACTATAAATATGTGTTTATCTCCATGTCTGTATATGACATATATATAATGTATATATATTATGGTCATGTTTCTTTCTAGGAGTGTGAGCCACTTCAGATTTGTTTCCTGCATTTAAAAATTATATTAGTAGGGTTAAAATCCTCAAATCTCTATTTGGGAATTAAATGGTAGGGTTAAAATCCTTAAAAGAGGTTATAGACCATAATATTTATTATCACTTTGATAAGTTATGGATGGTCTCTTTCATCTTTCTAATTGGTTGTTATGGTTTATTTTGTTGGGATATTCAAAAATGCATTTAGTCTTTCTTTATTGATATAATCAATCTTCCATTAGCATTTAGTTAGGATACATTGGAGTTTTAGGAGAATTTTGTTCTGGTTGAAAATATTTATTCTTAATTTAAAAAAAATATTTTGAAATTAAAATTTTATTAATTTTTATGACTATTAATGCTTGTTATATATATTTTCATAATTTAATTCTTATTACTTCTAGAATGTAAATACTTAAAAAAAAATTCTTTATAGTGTTTTTAATTAGTCAACTAATAATGGCAAAGTTGGTGTTGGATCAGGCTAAAAAAAGTCAAGTATTGTGTGAAAAGCTCAATAGTGATGGGGTCATTGCCATTCATATGATTTATATATTATATAAGATAACATTTATATATATTTAATATATCATATATTAATACATACCATATATAATATCAAAACAAAAAATTACAATTCCTCTGCCTTTCTTTGCACCTTTAGATTAATTATTAGTATTATACCTATGAGAAATGATTAGATTCATTTGAAACAAAATAAGGGAATTTTAAATTTATTAATAGGAAGAGTGGTATTCTTCAAGGACATGATATGTGGTATTTTCCATGATTTTCATCTTGCTTTATGATATCAATGGTATGCTTGAACTAGAGAAAAATGTTTATCTTAATTTTATCGAACATCATCTTTCCCATGTATGTGAAGTGGAGATAGGATCTTTCTAGATACCTTGATTTAGGGTTTGTTTTGTCATTTTATATAAAGGAAAATTTTACATAAATGGTGGACTCATGAGAAGCTATCCCTCTCTTCATTTTAGACATTATTCACAAGTCATTTATGAAGGTTATTGAAAAGGGCACTGAAGTAGTAGTTTCTACTACAATCATTATGCATGTGGGAATTGTCTAATGGACTTCATTGAGTGCATTCAGGACTTTAAATCTGATCATCTTTTCAAATTTGTCATCAAATAAAATTGAATTGTAGTTATATTCTATGTTGAACATGTAATGAATTATTTGAACAACTAATATCAATAAGCCTTTGCTAAACCAGAATTTTTAGAATCAATTTGTAAAGATGAATACAAAATTAACTAAGAATTATAATAATAATTAGCTACTATCAAATAGACTCTACCATATTTAGATCAATTATTGCATGCTAATTTGAAATATCATTTCTAATACTAAGAATTTAATTTCTAATACTTGGAATTTTTTTTTATCTTCCACATCTTATGCTCCATAAGTTCAATTGATCTTTATTTATAATTGCATGAATTAAATTTTAAAAATATAGACACCCAAAAAATTATAATAACCAAGGCTAGATGTTATGCAGTATTTGTTATAATTGTATGACTTGAATTTTTAATGAATATTGTCAATGCTAATGTTTATTTTATGTAGTAGATGTTTTTTCTATTCCATTTCATGTCTCTAGTAGCACTTAGTAAAGAGCCTTTGTGATGCTATAAGTTAAGAGATACTTAGAAATATTTTATCCATAGGTTAAAATCCATGCCTATGAGTATCAATATCAATGTGTTGAGAAAATATTTGGGAAGTGTGTGAATGTTTAGGGCGATATTATAAATATCAACATTTTTATTTTAAAAAATGATATTTTATAAAACATTGTTAATTTCCTTACATTGTTTATTATAATACACTTTAACTTTTTAATTAAATTTTGTTTTTATTATTCAAATTAAGTTCCAAATATATTATATTAGTTATTAAATGTACATCTTCAAAAAAATATCTTAAATTTATTGTGGAGTTTCAATGCAGATTACAAGGATTAGAAAATGAATGATGGGTGAACTTATAAAAATTATTTTGTAGCATGTTTATTTAATGATTAACAACATACTTTCTTATAGGGTCATTGGTTATCTTATTAGTGTTTTGGTTTTCTCAGTGTTCATGTAATATTTAGGAAATAAAATTCTTAGATCAAGATTACAAATAAATGCTTATGAAAGTCTTTCAATTTTAGGCTAGTTAGAACAATGGTTAGACTTTACATACATTTATTATTAATGCTTATTTTAATTTAATGGATTTATTCTTGTTTTAATTTAAAGGAATTCATTAGTTTTGAAGAGTTAGAATTTTATAGGAAACATAAGAAGCCCCAACCAATACAAAAGCATGAAAAAAATAAAAAAATAATTTGAATTGTAGCCAAAATGGAGATCCATTTATACAACATAGGTTTATGAGACCCTTTTCTAAAATAACCCATATTTATTACCATTTACTTTATATTTACTTATATCTAGAATAAGAATTATATCTTATATTCTTTCTTTTCTTGTTGGCCACTCTTGTAAACACGTATTAAATATTTGGACAAATTTTTCCAAAAAAAATTATTATTCACAATTTTGAATATTTTCATTAGTATTTGGAGGATGAAACAGAGAGAAAACAGAGCTAAAGTTTCTTCTATTATGGCAATTTTGTGGATTGGCCTTGTATTGTAGTTATTTCAACCTTGTGTAGCCACCATAATATTTATCTATAATATGATGATATATCTTGAAAATCAATATTAGTATAAGAGATAAAGGATTATGGGAATCACATGTTGGAAAATACTAAATTATTTTTTTAGTCCTTGAGAGTTAGTTAATTAAGTGTAAGTTCATAAAAAAAGCAAGTTAGTATGTTGTGGCATTCATTCATATTGCATTAATTTTTTATGAATTATTTTTATATTTCTATTATGTTAATTTATAGATATGTTTCATCAAAAAAAAATAGAGAGAGTTTTGCATAATATGACCATGGTTTTATGTGGAAAAATAGATAAAACAAGTTGCAAAGTAAGCAATTCATAATGTTAACACTTCTAGTACCTATAGTCCTATTTTGAATCCTAGAATTAGAAAGGGGAAAAAGGTTATAAATATGCCATCAAAGTGTTTAAGGAAGATATTAATATTTTCTTTCTTTTAATTATATATCCAACTGATTAAGGGATCATGCACTTTAAGAAAGAAGAAACAAGGAAATTATATTGATATCCAATTTAAGCCATTCTTCTATATTTAAGCTTTATAAAGATACATATGATTAACTACTTAGAAGCAATTTTAGAGTTAAGTTTTATAAATTTAAAAAATATCTACACACTTGTGATGATATTTTATGTTTCAAATTAGTTTTGATATTTTTAATATGATCAAGAATGTAGCAAAATAATTTATAATCTTTACATTCAATACCTTTTTTTTTAATATTATTTTTATATTTCTAGATCAAATTAAAAAAAAATGCATGTTTTAATTTTATTTATAATGAAATTTAGTTGTTATTGTTTTTTTTTAATGTGAGAAAGTAAACCATAAAGTATAAAAGGGGTGGGGGGATGTAATGCGATTTCATGATATGTTAATTATAAATCATAAATTTAAGGTTTGAAGAGATATAGATCCAACCTTACAAATTATATATTATATATTTTATTTGTCATATTAAATAAAAATAAAAATATATGACCATAATTTATATTTAATTATTATTTTTAGTTTTGAGAATGTAATAGTTATCACTTCCACTTTAGTATGAACCATACAATACATAAATTAAAAATATAGATTCAATAATATAAAAATAAAAATAAACAATATAAAAAAAATTAACCTATAATCACTTGAGAGATAGTGAGGATAAATAATTATCACATGAGATATCATGTCGTTTTGTACAAAAGGTATTTAATATTCTTTTACATATGTCACCTAGAGTTAGAGGGACACACACCACATTGTATATTCTAAAGATAAGAACACATAAAAAATAAATAAAATTAGTCATTAGACCTATCACCTAGTTTAAAAAGAGGAAATCACAATGATATTGTGATATTAAATTTACAAGATCACAAGCACAATATTTTATTTTATCTATCATTTTGAAGTTTTACTAGTAAAAAAAAGGCAATGGTATAACGGAAAATAGTCAATCATTGTATATGAATCAATAGATGGGAATATAATTATGAATTAAATTACTATTAATTATTAAACATAAGTGATTAGATGTTAATTTCATAATTAAACAATGTGAACATTAAATACATGATCTAATTCTCAAGTAATGGTATACCTTAATTTTATTTGTATTTAAAATTTTCTTATAAATATACCTTAAAATAGTGTCTTTCACGAAATTTGAATTCCCAAAATGAAATTGGTGACATGAGAAAATCATAATCTATTAAAAAGTATATTTTTATATAATTATGTGGAGTGTATGTGAGTATAGATATTGCTTAAATTCAAGTGCACAATTACCGGTTCCTCTCCCTTAGTTATCTTTAAATTATTTAATTCAATTATTATCTTCCTTGAATTCAAGTACAAAATTACTGGTTCATTTCCTTTAATTTTCTCTAAATTATTTAACTCAAATATTATCTTTTTTGATTTCAGGTACACAACTACTACTTCCTCTACCTTAATTATGTTTAAATTATTTAACTCAATCATTATCTTCATTTATCACCAACATGGATAAAATTTGAAAAACATAATTGTATTTGTATTTTTTAACCATGAAATACAATCAATTTTTTAGGATGTTGTATTAAATGCAAGATTTTAATTTGAATAGATTGTCAAAAACTTTTAAAAATTATAATAAATATATAAACTATTTTATAATTATATTAACATTTTCAAAAAATTAAATAAATAACGTTCATAAAAAAATTAAGATAAGATCAACACTCTAATCACTCAATCAAACATCTACTATTTAATCATAACAAAAAATTATTTTATAATTTTATTTCACAATTTTTTAATATGTTCTGATTGAACTAAGTAAAATATGAGATTCCTTTATCTCTCTTAACATTATAGACTATTTTATTAAACGTGATCTCAAAAAAAAAAAAAAAGAGTACATAATAAAGTATTATAATAGCTCTATTTTATTAAAGGCGATCCTTACAAATTAAAAAATTGAGTGTATCCTAAAACAATAGCCATTATTTTATTATATAAACATTTATTAGATTCTCCCCTTTATTAAATTTAGTAAGTAAACTATAAACTCTTTAAAAACATACTTCATGGTTTTGACCTTTTGGCTATTGGATGCTACTTTTTATATTTATTTTATGGGATTAATTTTAGTAATGTGGATTGGGTAGCTTATTAAGTAGGTTTTAAAAGAAATTTCATTTTCAATTATCTTATTAAAAAATAATTTATGCTATAATTTTCTAATTAAAAATGATATTTTTGTTATGTACAAATTTTTGGAAGTGATATCTTTTGAATCACCACTTATAATTTATTATCATAAAAAATATGAATCACAGATAGTGATTCGAAATGCATCAATCCAAAAAGAATACATAATTTATTTATAGAATCTCACTTTCAATTTCATAAATGTGAAAAAATCAAAAATCTTATTTTTATTTTTTTCTATTTTAAAAAAATTATTCATAATTATAAAAATTATTATTATCTCCATTACTATCAAATAAATTTTAAAAAAACCACACACACATACTCATATAATTTATTACAACTATAAAAATTAAATTAATTATAAAATAAAAACCCCATACACAAGAAAATATAAAATTTCATAAAACATTTATTAACAAATAACAACGGTTTCATAGTTTCAACATAATATTATAATATTGCACATGACTATAGATAAATCTAAGGCAAGATTAACTCTATAACTTTTGTATGTTATGTTGTGTTTTTTTTTTTTTTTAAGAAAAAAAATTAGAAGGTATTGTGATTTTTTTAGAAAGCATTTTGCATTCATGTTATAAAAAAATCTTTCTAATAGAATTATATTAATTTAAAAACATAAATTTTATTAATAAAATGTAAGTTAAAAAATAAATAAAATTATTTTTTCACATAAAAATTTATAATTTTATTTTTAGAAACTTAAAATTAAGTTTTATTTTTGAGAATTTAGAAAAATTTATATTATAGTGAACAAGTAGTCATTATATAAATATGTGTTGTTGGTGTAGGCCTTTTTCCTACGATTTTTGGCTACATGGATATATTAGCTTGCTTAGGACTCTAGAGGCTATTTATGAGGATTAGTATCACATTCACTAGAATATGGGATTTCACTATCTCTCCAACCTATAAATATTTATCTCCCTTTGTATTCTGAGCTTGGATTCATTGAGCTTCTTAGTTGTGAGTTGTGATAGCTTTGAGAGCTATGAACTTCATCTCTTTGTATAAGTAGTGCATCTCCATTATTGAATACATTATGTTCAGTTTCTGCTCTCTTCTAGATTTCTTGATTTTAACAATTGTGTGTGTTCACTCTGTAGTCACCGATCTTGGACGTCTGATTCTAGACAACCCTTTCATGGTATTAGAGCACCAATTTTTAGTGGATTTATGAAATTTTGGGGTTTTTTTGAAAAAAATCTCAAAAATGTCAAGATTTGTTGAAATCTCTAAAAACACAAGATTTGTTAAAATCTCAAAATTTCAAAAAATTGTAGGGGTCACTTTTGCAAAACAAAATCCATAGAATTTCTAGTATGTTGGATTTTTACATCGGTTCCATGAGTTTGGTTGTAGATCTGTGTGGAGTATGGCAAGTTTCAATGTGGCATTGAAATTTTTATCTTGCCAAATAAAGCATCTTTGTTGCATCTAGATCTATATTTGATTGTTTTAGAGGCTCTTATTTTGCATTAAAGGGAGATCTGGGATCCACTTTATTGAGGGAAAATGTTGGATCTGAGGAGGGAGAGTGTGTTTTGATCTAATTTTAGTGTTAGAGTTGTTTTGGTGCTTGAAAAATTCAAGTTTGGATTCTTTTGTATTTTATATCATAGAGGATACATAGTTTACTCCATGCCCTCCTACAGTCTCCTTACACCCTACACCACCTTCTATTTAGCGAGTTGGTCTTGTTGTTGGCCTTCCATCTGCAACAAGTGTGAGATCTGGTCTTTTATCAACATTTTCATGTTGTTCTCTCCAATCAAACACCACTTCCAATTCCCACAACCTCCCTTAAACACTTATAACTAGTCAGTGGATCTCCTAGGACATTATTCCCATGTACCTTGTTGACTGCTTCATTGTGTCACTTATCCCTGACCACAATGATCTTGAAACCAGTTCTTTTAGAGAATTGTTGTTGTTATTTATCTAGGAGATTTCATTACTTACAATTGAATTTATCTAGGTGTATTTTATTTCAACCGAGGTTGTGGTACCCTGCATATTATAAATAGGAATACTGGAAGATGTTTAAAGGGGTGGTCCCAAAGTGCTTGGTTATTCATTATAGAGATCACGTTATCGACCAACTCATTTCCAAGCTCCAAAGCTAATTTGACATCCTCATCATATGTCCCACCTCATTGTCTATCACTCGGTATTTATATGCATTTCAATTGCCTCCACATGTTATGGTTTTCTAAACCAATTCTCTTGCAATTTTTAAACTCAAATATTCCTTTATATTTACATGTTTGATTTGTAAAATAGCAAGTGGAAAATAAAATAGTGGGTGGGGAATATTTTTTTGAGTAGTAAACACATGGGAGGATAATTATGAATGGATGGAGATAGTTATGTTAAGGGGTTGTTATTTCAGGTGAAGCACATATAAAATTTTATTATTATTATTATTATTATTATTATTATTATTATTATTATTATTATTATTATTATTATTATTATTATTATTATTATTATTATTATTATTATTATTATTATTATTATTATTATTATTATTATTTTTAAATAATACATTATAAAGGATTATTGCTTGGTTTGTAAATGTACTTTATATTTTTGCCTAATGAAGATGAAGGGTGAGGCTCAAGTTGGCAAGAGGCCACTTCCCCCTCACAAATAAAACCATTGCATTCTTCTTTTCAATCCAATTATAATGAGTAGCTGGAAGGATACCTTTCTCCTTGTCTGCATGAACATTTAAACTTTTAAGTGAGAATTCATTAAAATAGGCCATTAATGATGGGAAATTGATTATGCCATAACTTTTGCTTGATAACTCAGAATTGAGTGCCATTTTTTTGTAAAATTACTTTATTTTTCATTCCCATTCCATTGGTTCTACTTTCATTGTAAAACACACTAAAGTTATAAAGTGCCATATTCAAGGGGATATGGGCCCTACTGCTTTCTATAGCATACATTGTGCACTAATTGCTCTCATCTCTATAGACTCATTTTTGGTCAAGTCCAAAGTCCATCTCTAGAGCGTGCACCATTATTATCCCTTACTTGAGTATTGTTTGATCATTTGGATTTATTAGTGTCTGATGTCCCTTTTATGAGTGTGCTTCTAGGGTTTATTGTAGAGTATTTTGTATATTTGTGCACTTTCCTAGTGTCTTTTCTCAATTATGTCAACCCTATTTGAGAGATTCCAGATGAGGATAGTTATTTCATCTCCAGTGATCCTTCTTGGTAAGACTAACTATGCATCATGGCGTATATACATGGAACATTCACTCAAGAAACATGAACTTATTTCATTCTTATATGGGCAGATTCTTACTCCTATTGACCCAAGTCAATACAATGACTGGGCCAGCTCTTGTGAATGTATCTATGGTTACTTATTGATACATGTTTCATGGGATTTACACCACCATGTAGAGCAAACAGAGTGTCCCTCCACTTTTTGGAGCACTCTTCAGAGTCTTTTTGGAGATCCAATTGAGACTTACATCACACCTCCTTGTTTACTTCCTATCATCTCTTATGAGATATTTTTACTCTCACCTCCTATTTTTATTTCCTATGATGACATGTCTATATTGGATAGTGTTCTTCCTTGTGTTGAGCCACACTACAAGATGAGATTATGCTAGACCTTAATTGTCTTATTATAAATTCTTCATATGTTCTTGTGCTAATTATTGCTCTTTCAGAGCCTTCACAGATTTATACTTTGGAGGAGTCTACTATTTATAGTATGAATACACACTTTGAGAGTATTGATGACTCATATGTTACTAAGGATGTTTATCTTATAGATCTGAGTGCTTCATTTGTAGACCAATCTTTAATTTCTACAGTTGTTGATCATTACTCTCCTCCTCCCATAGACATTCTTTCATCAAATGTTCAATGTCTATCTTCTTCTTTGGCTATTATCTCTCCTTCATTGTATACTTCTTCATTTCCATCTTCTACATTTAGTCTTGTGATATTTGATCAAACTTTGGCATATTTGAGCACTAGCAGGGAGACTTTTCAGTAGTTTACATATATCTACATCATGATTCCTACACACATTCCACTTGAGTGGGAATTCAGTAGTTTGACAGCTCAAGGTTTCTTTCTTCCAAAAGGAAGAGACAACATTTATTTCAGAGGACCTACTATAGCATTCACCATGTGACATCATGTATTTACATTTTCTCTCTTCTATGTGGAGACACACTTCATGTTTTGTAAGATATTGGTGATCATCACTATGTATTTGGAGTGCTGATTATTTTAGCATCTTCTTTTGGGGGGTCTTTTAGTCTCTTCTTTTTATTTTTTCTCTTTTAGGGGAGCTTTTTCCCCCTGGGTTTTCTCCTTTTCTCTACTTTATGAGATATTTCATTGTACATGGGTGCCTCATTATGCCTTGTTGTCAGGACTTTTTTTTTCTTTTTGTATCATTACCTACCTAAGTTGTGCTTATGGGGGTGTGTTGGTGTAGGCCTTTTACCTATAATTTTTGGCTACATGGATACATTAGCTTACTTAAGACCCTAGAGGCTACTTAGGAGGATTAGTTCCACATTCACTAGAATATGGGGTTTCACTATCTATCCAACATATAAATACCTCTCTCCATTTGTATTCTTTATTAAGTAGGCTTGGATTCATTGAGCTTCTTAGTTGCGAGCTATGATAGCTTTGAGAGCTATGAGAGTTGTGAACTTCATCTCTTTGTAGAATTAGTGTATCTCCATTATTGAATACATTATGTTTAGTTTTTGCTCTCTTATATATTTCTTGATTCAATAATTATGTGTGTTCACTCTGTAGTCAGCGATCTTGGATGTCTGATTATGGATAGCTCTTCCAATCCCACTTAACTCATGTAGGTAAGTATTTTTTTATTTTATTTTTAGTTAGATAATTTATGAAATATTACACACACACACACACACACACACACACACACACACACACACACACACACACACACACACATATACATATATATATATATATATATATATATATATATATATATATATATATATATGTATATATATATATATATGTATATATATATATATATGTATGTATATATATGTATATATATGTATATATATGTATATATATACATATCTACACATATATATACATACATATATATATATATATATACATATATGTATATATATATATATATGTATGTATATATATATATATATGTATGTATATATATATATACACACACACACACACACACACATATATATACCTATATATGTGTGTGTGTGTGTGTGTGTGTGTGTGTGTGTGTGTGTGTGTGTATACATACACACACACACACATATATACCTACATATATATATATATATATATATATATATATATATATATATATATATATATATATATATATATATATATATTGGATTTATTAGGAGACCCATTTTACATCTAAATTTCCTCTAATGGAAGAGAACCTTTGAAAGAGAAGGTATAACTTTTACCTAGTTCAAGAAAGAAAAAGATACTAAATCTCAAATCATTAATTTATACAAAACTCTGTTTATTTTTGTCGCCCGCCCCCGCCCCCCCTCCCACCCCCCAAGATGAGGTCTTAGAAGATCATGTGCTAAACCTTATTGAAAGGGTCATATCCCAGGAGGATGATGCCCCAATCATCTCTCCCCCTTCAAACAAGGAGATCAGGGCTATATTGTTTTCACTGCAAGGGGATAAATCCCTAGGACCAGATGGTTTTCCATCTATCTTCTTTTAGGTTTTCTATGATATCATTCACAGTAAAGTTTATTTGGTTGTTGTGAAGTTATTAAAAGTAGGTAACATGATACAATAATTCAATAATACTTTCCCTGTGCTCATTATTAGGAAGCAGGGGCTCTCAAATGATATATTTTAAACCCATTAGCTTGTGTTATACATTTCATAAAATCTACACTAAAGGGATTTCTCTAGAAATCCAACTTATGATGGATAAAATGATCTCAAATTAATAGGGATATTTTATCTTTAAAAGGTAGATATTGGATAGAATAATCATTACCCATGAAACCATCTATTCAGTGTCTTACTCTAATTGATAAGGTATGTTCCTCAAACTAGACATGAACAAGGTCTATGACTAGGTCTCATGGCAATTCCTTGATAAAATTCTAATCAGATTCAATTTCAATCAATCTATTAAAAATATGATTTCCTCCTACATAACTACCCCTATGTTTTTTATTATTATCAATGGATTTCTCAGGTGTTTTTTTTCTTGATTGGGAGAGAGCTTAGATAGGGAGATCCCCTCTTTTTATTTTTTCATCATCCTAGTTGAAGCACTAAGTAGACTTATTATTAAGGCTATAACTTCCAACATTATTAGAGGTATCATAGCTACTCTTAATACCAGTATGGTCACTCATCAATAATTTATTGATGACATGCTAATGATGGGTAAAGCATTTATCCCTAAGGCTAGGTGTTTTAGGAAAATTCTTGAAATCTATGAAGTGGTATCTGACTAGAGCATCAACTTCCATAATAGATATTTTTTTCATCAATACCCCACTCAAACCTCAAGTCAAAATCTCTAAGATACTGGGTTGTGTCATCAAGAATATCCCCTCCTCTTATCTTGGTACACCCTTTTTTGAGGCCCCCATAAAATTGGAGTTCTATAACCCCATCATTGATAGGATTTAGAGAAATTTATTAGATTGGAAAGGGAATATGTTATCCCAAGTTGGTAAACTAAAACTCTTGAAGAAATTGCTTCAAAGCATCTCAGTTTATTTCATGTCTTTATTTGTCATCCCTGGTAAGATTGTTGATTAAATTGAGAATATTCAAAATAAATTCTTATGGAGAGGATCTGAGGATAGATTTAGGTTTTTGGTCATCACTTGGAATAAATCTTGCTTCCCAACCTCACAAGGAGGATTAGGGTTAAGAAGGGCTATATCCATGAACCAAGCCCTTTTAGCAAAGCAAGGATGAAGGGTGATGAAGGAAGGTAACAAGTGGACCAAGATCATAAGAGCCAAATATTTAAATTCTATAGAAGGTCATTGTTTCATTTTGGAAAGTGGCCCAAACAATGGTTCAATGTTTTAGAAAGATTTTAAAGCTGATAAGGATTTACTCAGTAAAGGCCTAAAGTGGAATGTTGGTAGAGAAAACAAAGTGGACTTTTGGCATGATACTTGGATCAACTCCCCATTATCCTCCTCCTTCCAAGATTTGGAATTAATTTCTTTATTCAAAGAGACATTCGACTATAAGGTGTTGGATTATTAGGAGGATATTGATGCAAGGAAGAAGTGAAAAAATCATGTAAAAGATGATCTAAATCAGTATCAAAACCACATCCTACATGACTTAAGCATTTCTCTCCAACACATTCATATCAATCTATTTTTAAAAGAGGATGCTCTTTTTTGGAAAAATGATCGTAGAGGTCTTTAATCTATTCAATCTTGATATGTCTCCCTTTGGGACCAAGTGGAAGTTGATGATAATTGGTCTGATCTTTGGTTGAAGAATCTCATCCCCAAAATCAATGTTTTCTTTTGGTTGGTGGCTCAAAACAAGATTTTAACTATGGATAATTTGGTTTGAAGGGGTATTCATTTTCCTAATAGGTGTGTTCTTTGTAGGCATGAAGTTTAATCCATCAAGCATTTGTTCCTTTCTTGTCCCTTTGATTCCTCCAGTTTTCAACATTTCTTCAAGTCTAACTTTTTTTTATTTACACTAGGCTCCATTAAGGACCTAATTACACAATGAAATCCACCCTATGAATCTCCTCTATTTAAATTATGGTGAAATCAAGCTCTCCCCCACATTTTTTGGGGCATTTAGAAAGCTAGGAATTATTGTATCTTTGCTCCACCTCTAAGAGGATCTTCGCTTTGTCCATGAAAATTGGTCATCTTTTGCCTCCTCTTTTGATCAACCTAGCTCCCCCATCTTCTCTCAGATTCTGAACCACCTCAATCTTGTCATTCCTAGAAAATCTCAGGGGAAGGGAGTTGATAGGTCAAAAGTCAAATGGTTGGATCCTCCCCCCTCCTAGTTTAAACTAAATTTTGATGGGGGAAAAAAGGGAACTCAGGCCCAGTGGGAGTGGGTGGAGTGATCCAAGATTCTTCATATAATATCAAAGTGACCTATCTGAGACCAATGGGGATCCAAAAAAATCATGTTTTAGAAGCTAAAATAGCACTTTGGGGCATCTAACTGGTAGTCAACCTTGATATTGAATTCCTCTTAATAGAGGGTGTCTCAATAAACATCATTAATCATTTAAAAGGCCTTTCCTAATCTTCTTGGAATATTTTTGAAATCATTGATGATGTTAAAAACTTGTTGGCCCATTTCAAAGGGGTCTTCATTAAGCATGTCTATAGGGAAGACAATAGGTGTGTCAATTACATGGCCAACCTTAGGTTTGAAAGTAGTGATTTTATTAGTTGGAACGAGAGTGTTTTTCCTAATAACATCATCCTAATGATTAAATTCGAAAAAAGACACACCCCACATGGTTATGATGGCTTATTTAATAATGACACAAATTTGGAATATGAGATTTGGTTCTAAGACGTGCAAGGTAATTATATATATGACCTTGCATGTTTGGGTCATTTTTGGCTCGCATCACATGTTTGTATTTGGCCCTTTTTTCTATAATATATTTGTCTCCTTCTCTAAGAGATCAAATAATGAAGCTTGTAGTAGAAGTCTACAAATCCACAAAATGGGTGGGGACAGAGACTGGTTTGAACCAATTTCATGCTATGATGTCAAGAAAAATTAATATGTGTGGCATAAAATGTTCAAAGGTGGTCTGGATCCCTTCATGGAAAGGCTTATTGGGCATGACACAGGGATTTATAAGGACTTCACTCACGGATAGAAAGATTATGAAGTTTGAATGCATGGCTTGAGAATCATGATCACTAAGGAGCTCATTAGAGAGACTACCATGATGGACTATAATGGCATCAAAGATTTCAAGGACGAGAATAGAAAGGAGGAGATTTTAGGAATTTTCTTCAAAAAATAAAAAATGCAACCTAATATTTTAACTCAGAAGAGTTTCATGAAGTCAGAATAGCCAAGGAAAAGGCTAGAAGTCTACCTCCAAATTATAAGGTACATTAACTTAGAGGGAAAACACACTATGATTTTTTCCCGTCACTTTCTCCTTAACCATTTCTAAGGCCACACCATCATCATTCCATTTTTATACTACAATCCATGAAAGCCTCAGTGTTGAAATTCAAGAAGAACCTTTCAAAATATTTAATTCATCAAGATTTTATTTTGCTACTGATTAAGTGAGGGGAGCCACAATGGTCCAATATTATCACTAAGGCCATTAATATACCTAGTAAGAAGGAGAATATAGAAGAGGGTGATGATTACTCAACTAAGTCAGATTTAGAGAAGGATCAAGAAGAACAAAATGTTGGGGATGTTATTGAGTAGGCATAGGAGGAACCCAAACTAGATATGGGGAGTTTTGTCTATGTCCATCCACTAGATAGCAAAGTTAGAGGGGTTTCCTACTCCATTGAGAAGGTGAAAATTGTGAATTCTCTCCAAAAGTTATACACAAAGATTTATATCCAAAACCTCCTAAGTAGAAAAATTAGAGATGAATTCAAGAAGTTAAAAGGGCTCCTAAGTCAAGAATCAACTGCCATTAGTTAGAGTAAGGATAATTTGGTTCACACTCCACAAGGTAACAAATCAACTTAGAGTGGTAGAGATGAGGAATTTGACTAGTTTCTTGAAAATGAAAAAGCAGAGACTCAGTATACCGACCTCAAGCACAAAAGATAGGAAGAAGATAAGGACTAGTTCATTAGAAGTAATACCAAAGGTAGGAATAATAAATGGGTTTGTAGTGAGACCAAGCAATTGGTCTTTTATTCTAAATCAAAATAGTCCATTTCACTATGTCCTTTTTTTATAGTTTTGGGTCTTTTGGGCTGAAACTTGATGTGATTTTTATGGTAGGGTATTTTAGTTACTAAGTTCATTTTTTGTTCCTTTTTTATTTTGTTGTTTTATCATGTCTATCTTCTAGAGTTCTTATTTAAATGGAATGAGCACTTCAACTTGGATTTAATCAATTGAATAAAAAAAGATACAAGTTAGTTAGGACCATCAGAGTGTGAGATAGATTAAAAATGTTTATCTGATCAAGTTTATGTAGGAGGGCACACAAGTCAACGGACCTAATGAGACTAGAAGAGGTAGTTTGAGAAAATTAGCCTTAGAGTTAGCTTGGGAGAGATTAGAGGTGAAGAGTGCATACAAAGGTGATCATCATCAATTGAAGAGTAGAAATAAGTGTTCAAGGTGATCTATTTAGGTAGCTAAGTAGGTGCTTAGTTGCCTAGGGGGTTGGTTCCTCCTTATAATTTAAAGCCTTACAGAGTTATAGTTGTTTTTTATGCTTAGTTAGACAATGGTAGTTGTTCTTTATTGGATTAGTGTCTAACTAAACTAAGGAATTAGTGTTCCATGATCATTGGGTGCTAGTCTAAATGTTATATCTTGTTTTATAAGATTGTAGTCCATCTTATAATATTCAGTGGGTTTTATCCCCCAAGAAGGTTTCCCACATATATGATGTGTTCATGTGATGTATGCTTTGGATGTATGTGCATTCATGTTTTTTTTTTATCAAGTTGATGTGTGTTAAATAGTTAAGAGTTGGGAATTGATTTGGATTATCTTGCATCACTGAGTCACCCCCCCCTCTTAGTGATTGTAAATATAAAAATATAATGAATCAAAGTAATTTTCATGAAGTAACTTTAAAAACACATTTTTTAGGGTTGTTCTTAAATTTATATTCATACAGTCACTCAAATATCCTCTTTAGTACTATTGTATTATTGAACCTGGTCTTTGATTTGCTTAGTAGTTAGTTGACATAGTCTTTAATAATGTCATCCATCATATCATGAAATATGACTATAATGGCTCATTGATAGGTGGCCCATACGTTCTTAAGACCAAATGACATAACTTGATATTAGAATGTTTCCCATAGAGTGGTGACCATTATCTTGTGTTGGTCTTTTAGTGTGATTCATATCTGATTGTAGCCTGAAAATCTATCCATCAGTGAAAGTATCTAGTAACCTATTGTGGATTTGATAATCATGTCAATGTTTGGTAGTGGAAATTCATCCTTAGGGAAAGCTTTTTTAATGTCCCTAAAATTAGTGTAGATTTTTATTCCTTTTGGATTTTTAATGATTGGCACTATATTAGAAATCCATTTAGAATAGTCAATTGGCCTGATACATCTCACTTTTAAGAGATTTTTCAACTTTTTATTTACTAATACAATAATGTGAGGATACATCTTGCATAAATTTTGTTTCACTGATTTGGCATTAAGATGTACCATAAAGTGGTGAATAACCAAGGTGAGGTTCAAACTAGGCATGTTAGAGTAGGTCCATGTAGATATATCTAAAAATTCTATCGATAGGGATGTAAGGACTTTGCATTCCTCCTTAGTGAGGGACACACCTAATTGAATCCATTTCATGTCATTTGGATTCCTAATGTTTAACTTTGTTGTATCTTCCACTAAAAGGGTCAAATCATCTTCAAGGATAGTGGGCAAAGATTTAAAATATTCGGTTATGTTAGAGTCCTCTATTATGACTTATTCTTTAATTTCTCCTAGGCATGATGAATTAGAATCACCTAATGGGATGGATGTCCATGTAAAAAATGATGTTGGAAAATCCTAAATTATGCGATCAAATGCCTGCTATTCTTTAAGACTGAACTTGGACCCATAGGCAAGTTCATCATTGGTGGTCTCTAAGTCTATATTTAAAGAAGGTTAAACACCCCCATATAACGATACCTAAAATATGTTTTCACCACTAGATTGGCCTTTATCTTTACTTTTTCCTTGATCTAAAAGCACCTTAAAGAGGTTTTCACTTGGATACCTCAATGTTTTATTTATTTGATTTTGGCTGAGGGTGTTCACCCACTCTATAAAATAGGCTTCAGGATCTAACTTGATTGAGAAACATTTTTTTATGATCTCCCAACGAAACATTATCCCTAAGGCCTAAAAAATCATAGAAGGCCTCATCATTTTGGTACTTGTCAACCAGTACATTAGATTCTTATCGATACTAGTCTATCAGTTGGGGATAATATAATGATAATGGATTATAATGAATGACTGGTCAAAGGGTACAAATGGCATTATTATCAAACAAATTGGTTTTGGATATGTCATTAAATGGGCTATGATAGGACTCTACTTCACTATCAACATTGTCATCACTATATATTGGTGATGGAACTTGAATAAGATATTAATCAAAGAAATTACCTCAAGTGTTCCCTATTGATTTAGCCTGAGGCCTCCTCCTTCATAGTCATGATTCTCTATGATCTGATAGGAATTCGATACTTGGAATTATTATAACAATCAGCCAATTTATCATTTTACAACCATGATTCATCACCTTCAAAAGGGTCCTTTCCTTGGTTAGAGGTTGGTATGAATGTGATAGGTATTAGAATATGCTAATGGCCTTTTATTTTTCTTTACCATTTCCTCAATGGTTTGGTTTTTGGTCTTTCCAAAAGACTTTGGATTCTATGGAAGTTTTTCAATGTGAAATGTGTCATGGGTCAAATACTCTCTTGGGCCATTAACCAAGATGGTGTAATGATTGGACATTTCAAGAGATGGCATGTGGGAAATTGAATCAAGAACATCAAGGCCAATACAGTTGGCCTCTAGTAAATCAATTAGTATTTATTTCACCTTGTCCATTTTGGAAAATAGATTTATGCCAAAATGGTAGTTTGATATTTTAAATTCAGTCTCTAGATATTTGTAATGCTTGTATGGATGCAAATTTCCTAAAATAGTAATCTCCATTTTGAATGAGAGAAATCGATATACTAGTGAAATGTTGATGGGATTACATGAATTTCATATAGCCAAGGTCTACCCAAAGGTATATTATATGACAAATCAATAAATAACACATTGCAAAGTGTAACATGGGTCAAGGGACCAATGATAATTAGTAAGCTAATGGTGCCTTGTGATTCTCATTATTCATTATCGTAGGCTTTGATGGTGATTATTTTTTTTGGAGATATAATATCATGTACTCAAAAATCTTGATGAGCTTTAGAGATACATTATTTAGACCTAATCCATTATATATGATGACACATTTCAATTTTTGCCTCATTATGTAAACTTCAATGTATAATGGATTATTATACATCAAGCCAAGGGATGACATATCACTTTGGTTAAAAGTTACTTATTGGCCTTGAGCTAGGTGTCCAACCACAACTCAAAATATGTTAGGGGATATGTCATTGCGAACTTTTGATTGACCAAGGAAATTTGTCAAGATGTTTTTATGTATTGTATACATACACAACAAATCTAAAATGGATATTTGTGTTAGCATATTTTACAATTATTCCATAATGTCAAAAATATTTTATTAGATAGCTTAAAATGGATTGTTCTAAGGTAGAATGGTTGGTTGGATGATGGGTGAAGTGGTAGTTGGTTATGGGCCTGATATAGTAATGCTTAACCATTGAGTTGTGATTACACTATCAGGATTAGGTATTAGACCATTATTGCTAACAAATGATGGTGGAGGTGGACTAGATAAGATAAGTGTTATTTTCCAATGTAATTATGTATGGCCATAAGCTAACATCAAGTTATCTATATAAGGTCCAAACAAGGGAATCCCTACTTGTTAGTTCACCTATATACGGTCCCAAGTCAGATAAGGATTATTGGCATAGGTTGGTTAGTTGGGAATGATTAACAATGGTCTTATTTAATTAGTACTTGGTCTAGGATTAATGGCAATGGTATAAATGTGACCTCCTATAATATGGCCTATGACTATGTTGTAGTCATGTGCCACTATATGCTAGGTCTGCTGGTTGTTTGCACTATTCTAACCTTGTTTTCATCCATTGTTTTAAAGTTATGGGTTCTATTTATCATGTTGCTTTAGCCTTGATTGTTGACACTATTATTGTTGATGTTACACTAGCAAATGTTATTGGTTGTTATGTTGAGGAAAAGGGTCTTGATAAATACTAAAGTTTTGATTGGAGGTGGAAGTTCCATGATCCAATGTGATCTCTCCATTTCCAACACATTTTCAATGACATGTTTGATTTTCCCACAATACTACAAATTATGGCCATTGACCTGAAGATAATAAAAAAATTAATTTTGTTAGTACTAGTCTAGAATGTTAGTACCGTTAATAATTTACCCTTTTAGAATATGCCATTTAATTAGGTTAGTTACAACAAGTTTTTTAAACACTAATTCAATGGGTTATCTAAGGTTGCAAAATTCATGATGTGTAGGTAGATTTATTCTTAAAGGATGGTTTTGCAAAGGCATAGGTTATTGATTTGATGTGTTGGTCTAGTTTATTACACTTAATACACGTGTTACACTTATTAAAGAGGTTGTTGGTTAGGAGTTATTTGGAAAGGTGGCATAAGCTAAACATATGGTGTTTGCATCATTTAAACATGTGATTTTGTTACTCCATTACCTAAAACATTATTTTTTTGATTGAACTGCTTAGGTTTGTCATAGTTATTGACTTGAGTTTATTTTGATGCTTGTGCTTGGGTTGGACTTTCATTCTAGGTATTATTTTGGTTTTGGTTCTAGCTCTAATTTAATGAGGTTGGTTTAATGGTCTCTTTGTTAATTAGGGATATTTAAATCACTAGATATTTCTCAAAGACCTCTTTAAATGCATGCTCACAATATAATTCTAGATTATAAGATATCTCACTATGTTAATTTTTGGTAAACAAGTGGTTAATTGCTTGTTTTTAAAATTGAGTGAATCGGCTTACAAGGTATCTCCATAATTATAGATAGATTATGAAGCTTTAAATGAATTTTTGTTTTGTTTGTGTTAAATCTACCAATGAAATCTCATGCTTGATATTGTAAGATAAGTGTTGCACAAACTTATTTGAAAGATTATCAAAATACGATAGTAAATTCTTGGGCAACTTCAATAACCATTCCAATGCTTTCCTTAATAGGCTTCATGGAAATAAAAACAAAAGTTAGATATCGCTATAGGTAATTGGTTGGAACACAATAAAGAATTATATCAAATGGGCCTTTGGGTCACCTTTACCCTTGTATTTATCAAACTTTGGTGTTTCATAGCCTGGAGGAAATGGTATCTGTATGTACTCCATGTTGAAAGGGTAAGAACACATATCATCCAACTTGAAATTTTTAGTTTGTTTCTCACTTGAATAAGGGTAATTACATCCTTCATTTATTGTAGTTCTTGCTCAAGAAAACTAATGGGAATATTAACCTAACGAGGTGGAGGATAGGTAGTCAAAATTAGATTATTTTGACTCGGGTCAAGTGGAGGTATTTGCTATGGAATATTGGATTCACTAGGAAATAGACTAGGAATACACATGCATGGATTAGGGTATGATTATTGAAATTGAACGTATTTTAGTGTGATATTCTAGTTGGGATTGGGTATGTAGGCATGATGTTGGGAATATTATGGTTAGGATGGAGGTATATGGATGTACTATGCCTACTAAGGTTGAATATAAATATGTTTCTGACTAGTCATACCTTACTAATAGAGAGGGACTTGTGAACCAAGGCTCTATTGTTAAACTTGTGGCATGTTCTACATGAAAAAAAACTATTTCTTAATAGGTAATTAAAGAACATTATAACCTCTTGCTTGCACAAATCCTTTTTTGGAAGTGGATGCATATTATATATTTGACATGTCATTGACCAATATTTACATATCATTGGTTAGAAATCATTTGGTTTTGGATTAGCATGTTAGTATGTGATTAAAGTAGTATGTTCAATGATACCTAGTGAGGTGGAACATTGGTTTGCCCTATTGAGATGTAAATATGTTTAGCCTTTATTGTGTGGGTACATTGGATGGTCCTTACTATTATGGACTATTACTATTCACCTATTAAGGTGGAGTAAGGTTCATAACATTTTGTTGTGGCATGGCATTGGTCATTGGCTGACTACTTAATCCTTATTTTTGGGTGATTGAAGAATCAATTGGTTTAGGATTATAGGTAATTAGCTAAGATTGGGAATTATAAAATCCTACTCCCTAAGTTTGTGAACCGCTAATGGTTCTAGTTATTGGCACACTTGGTTGTTGACTAGTTATTTGTGTACTAAAACCACTTTAGCCTAAATTAGACGTTACTTACATATTGTCCACTATGTTCTTCTCAATGTTTTGTGTAGAGGTATAAGACACTTCCTTGATGGTTAGGGTATTGAACATGTTTTTTATTGATGTGTTTTATGTAACTAGGTTAAAACCCTAATTTTCTTGGCTAGTCAACCCAAGTGAGACTCACATAGAAGGAAGTGATTGAAGAAGAGGTGAATTTGACATGACAATATTATTAAAGTTACATGTTAGGTTTTGATATGTCTGGTATATTTTTTGTATTTAAATGAAGTGGTCTTCCATGAGACTTCTTTATTTAACAATCATAATAGATTTTGATATGACATTAGTATAATGGAATTAGGGTTATTAGAAGAGGCATGTTCATTATAAAACACATTTTAATTCTCTCTTATTAAAAATAGCACATTATCATGAGGAATTTCTATTGGAGACTGAGCCCCTACATCATAGATCAATGGCATTATACCATAATATGGTTATTATTGGATGTTTTCCATAACTATAGGTATGCTAACTAAATAGTGGGCCATTTGTTATTGATCTTGATCTACATAAGGAAGCATGGTAACCAGATAATTGGTAAAAGGATCTTGACTCTATTCTCCTAATTTATTTTTTAAGGTGGAAAAGAATCTTCCTCCCAAATTACCTTATCTACAAAAGTGTTTTAAACAAAGTCCTCTTGCATGATAACATTTCCATATCCTAGATTATACATGGCTCCATTATGTGTATAATGAGACATGGTCAAATCTATGATAAATGTTTCATAATAAGATGGGTTATAGTTCTACAAACTCTAAAAATATATGTTTAAAAATACAAAGAGGTTCAAACTCTATCTAACTTGGTCTAGGGTGGAGCTGTATCTCCAAAATGTTTGTTGCAAAGATTTGGTAAAAATAGTATAACATTAAATGTATTACACAAACAAGGTCAAGTAAAATGACCTAAGAATAAGATGCCAAAATCTAGGTCCAAATATGTTCCAAATAGGTCTAAACTAGGAAAGGAAAAAGAGTTGCTAGGACTTTTGGCCAAATGCAACATCAAAATCTAGGATCAAAACAAGGCTGATACTAAGACTTTTCATTAAATGTGGCATCAAAATATATAATTTAAATAAAGTATGATGGTATTAATGTAAAAAACTTGGAACACTTTGGCATAAATAAGTCACTTGATTCTAGACATAAACATGATCAAATTAGTATAAGGCACTTAATTATAGACATAAACATGATCAAATTAGTATAAGGTACTAAACAAAAGGCAATTAAAGATAGAATAATTTTATCAAACAAAGGAACAAACAATATAGTTTCCAAATTTGGGTAATGGATTAACGTAAGTTATGCAACTTAAAAGAGAAATATCTATGTACTAGTCTCTATGTGTCGAGGCATAAATAGAAACCAGTTAGTGTTTAGATCAGAACTTGTAAAAGTTAATCAAATACTTAACTTAGGTAAACTAGGGTTTTAAATACCAACAAGCTAGTCAAATTTGAATAACATGACTATGATAAAAAAAAAGATCCAATAAGACACATAAATTAGTTTCAATAATGTGAAACTTGGACATAAGACAAAGATAAGTCTATGAAACAATTTGGGTAGTGTAATGGTGTTATCACTCCCAAAAGATGTGATAATGTTATGATTCAAATAATTCTAAGTCACAAGACTCAAAACTATTTTGGAAACATAATATTACCCATCTCAATCAAGTTCCATACTCAACATTTTGGACACAATGTTTTTTCTAAGTTAAAGCAAGGTGTCAAATAGATGGTGTTGGGTGTGGAGCCTAATTGTCTTTTAGGATCAGAGCTTAAAATTCTAATGTTCTTTTCATCCAAGTTTTATATCTCTGGATCACATTCTTTGTGTCCACAATGGTGATGGGAGTTTGAAGGGGGGATTCATGTGTCCTGATGGGGGTTTGGGGGAAACTCCCCCAAAGGGTTTTTTTTTTTTTTAAATTACCTTGTAAAATTATAATTTCATATTCAATTTGGGCCATTGGTTATAGGTTTTTAGATTTTATGGTAGAGGTTATGTTTAGGTGTTTTTCCACCCTAAAAGTGAATTGATATATGGCTAAGAGGTAAGAGAAGATTATTATACAAAGAAAGGAGGCAAAGAAGGTAAAGAGGTGTAACAGGTTTTGTTGCAAGATGTGTTTCTCCTTTGTATTAATGAAAATAATATATTGGAAAAGTTTGGTGGATGTATCCCATCTTGGGTGAACCATGTTAAATCTGAGGTCTCCTATTTTGTGCATGTTTATTATTATTTTTTTTATTTTTGATTGATTCATTTCATAATTTCTCTTGTATGTGATTTAGGGATAAATCTATGTTTTATTTTATCCTAATAGATGGCATAACAACTCCTCAAATAATGGAGTAATATAAACAAACAAACTCATTCATGATGTGGTATATGCAACAAAGTTTTAGATTGAAAACACAAATAAATAAAATAATAAATGATAAAAATATAACTAAGTATAATTATCCTAGATCCTATCAAGGTGTGGCAAAGTGGGGTTGACTAAAATTTACAAGTTACAACCATCTACATTGATCCTAAGTGTGGTTAACATAAGAGAAGCATCACATCAATTGAGTTCATACTAGTCATCTTATCATGCAAGGGTCTATTCCTTTGCATGACAATTCCATCCATGGATTACTTAGTGGAATCCCCTAGTTGACTAGACTTAACTCAGGCCCTCATTACTAAAGGATAGGTTAGCTACTCAAACCCCTTGCTCTAATAGTATGTGTACCCTAATTTTTATACCCATCATGGAGTGGGGTTGAAACACTTTGGGGAGATGAAACATTGAGTCAATTACTCCCTAAAGAACTTATGAGAGGTAATGGCATCCCCTTCACAAGCCAAAATGTATGAAAAATAAATATTAGTAGAAAGAATTTAGGGTTACTTTTAGATCACCCAATACCATACAAGTTTTGGGGAGATCCTAGACAACTTTCTTTCTACAACTTAAACTAAGGCATAAATACAATGGAAAGGCACTTTTCATCACCTGTGTTCACTATAAAGGATGGGGAGATATCATACACACACTATTATTTATTTTAAAAACAACAAATAATTCGTAAACAATTACAAGTGAAGTTTGATTTTAGGCACCAAATTAAAATGTGACAATGTTCTTTACTTATCCCTTTGGCTTAAGTGTGAAATATTGAAAGAATTACACAACATAACTTAATCAAAATCATCTATGTTCATTTTAATCTCAAAACCCAAATATTCAAGATTTTACCTAAGTTCATTTTTAAACACCAAAAATAAGTATTCAAGACTTAAGCATTCATTTTAAGAACCAAGAATGAAGTGTTTCTAAGACTTAGCCATCCTAATTCTTTTTAAACACCAAATTCCAAATGTTCAAGATCTAACATGTTCATCTCAATACCAAAATGAAGTGTGCATGATTTAGCTAGATTCCTTTTAAAAATCTCAAAATGAAATGTTTATTAGCCAAAACTTGTAAATATTTATTAAAATCACATCCTAGACCTACAATAGTTAGATAGTATCCTTCTAATTTGAAGAACTTTTGATTGTGATAAAATGAACTTTAGAAAAAGAGATCTCAATTTTTATTTTGAACACATAGTAACTGGGGTCAATCAGAAATGATTGATGCCAATTAAAAGCAACCAAGGCTAATCAGTCTCTAAGAGAAATGATGCAGGTCATGGAGAACCAACACTAATTGATTAATACCATCATCGATCATTTATGAACTTGAAGACAAAATCATAACAGAATAAAGCATTAGGGTAGGTAATGATTAGATGAAAACTCAATAAAACCTACAAGGCAAGGATTAGATAGAGAGTTTAAAATTTATTGACATCAAAAAATAACCATTAGGAGTACTAGAAACATTTAAAATGAAATATTGGTAAGCTATGTTCCTCCCAACATACCGATTGATGATAGTCATAAAATTGAGCTTAGTTAGGATTAACTGATGACAATTCTAAAGAAATGATACCGATTAGTTATGATTGGTGTCGATCTTTGTGTAGTTCTGAGATAATTTAACAATTAACAATTTGATAAAATCAACGCTAAAACTAGAAATTTAAAGGAATTTAAGCATTCAAATGTCAATTTCTAAGTTGTTTCTTCATCTCCTTTCTATGTAGGATGCTTCTTATGCCACTAGTCATGCCATATATGATCAAAGAATCCAATAAGGGTAGTTATATCATATGTTAGCTTCACAATGAAAAGAAATCAAAATAAAAGGAAACACATTAACATGCATAAAACTATCTTCCCTAGATCAAAAGGAGGAACATGGTGAAGAAAATAAATTAACAAAGCACAAATAAAATCCAAGAAAAATAACCTTTCTTACCTACCTTGAATGCTTGAAGATATTTCTTCATTTGGCTTTCTCGACTTATGCCCAAGAAGTATTTGGAAAATGGATTTGTGTGGCTCCTTCTCCTCTTGGCACCATGGTTTGACTCATGTTTTCTTGATATAGCTTGATGGCTCAAAGTGGCTTGGATTGTGGTTCACAATTATGGCATTATAACTCTATTATTTCTAATCTTGTCATAAAACCAACATTATAATATTATTATGTCAAAGTTATCTAAATGAAGAGGCAAATGTTTATATTTATAAGTTTTAGTAAAAGGGCTTGGAATGGGTTCAAACCTCACCTTAGTTAATTAATTAACCCCATTAGATTTAAGATGTGTCCAAACCTCATGATTAACATGGAATGAGCATGGGTGATAAATACATGTTTAAGAGTATCATTTGTAGATGTGATTGGAGGAGTATAAGTAGAATGAGTAGGAATATGCATGGATTTATTTTGGAAATTAAGTGATGATGCTACAAGAATAGATGCAATGGTAGAAGTATAAATAGTGGAAGTAAGGGATTTGACAACCTAAAAATGAAACTCTTATTATGGACATGTCGACATTTTATCTTAGTGCTAGAATTAGACTAATGATCATATTGACCTCATAGGGGTTCTCTTGATGAAATTTGTATACTTCTTGTATTTGCTTTTGATCTACTCCATTAATCTCTTATGGATAAATATGAATTTAATGTTCATTACATACATCATAGTCCTCTTTTTTACTTTCATTATCATCTTTAATTTGAATTTAATTATTAAGATACTAAGGGACTTGAATAGTAGCATTATAAAATTGATAAAAAAACATCATGATATCTGATTTAAGAATAAACCAAATGAAAATGCACATATGAAATAAGGATACCAATTAATCTAAAACTACACCTTATAGGTATACAATACAATATAAATCAATCAAAACTATTCACTATGAATACAATACAAGTAAAAATCAGGGTATAATGTTGATATATACACAAGGGTTTAAATGGTTCTATGGGAACACAAATATACTTTCTTATTAATAGATCAATATGGAAACATATTTTAGAGCACTTACTACAAAGGATAAACCATACATGTATCCTATTATACCATCTTCAAGATTATAGTGAGAGTAACTTCTCTAGGTGATATAATCCTCTTAGGTGCACCAAAAATCAAATGGCTAAAATACACTTCCTATGGTATAAAAAAGCCCCATGGGCATTTTAGATATATCGTAACATATGTGAAAAATAAACTATGGGTTTAGTGTTGTAAAATAGATATGAGTATTAGGGAAGTACCCCTCACAGCATTGTGCTGGTAAAATAGATCACCACATAACTATAACAATAGTCACTAAGTAGTTTTAAAACTATCTAAACATAGTTTTTATAGACAAGAACAAGTAAGAGAAAATAAAGTGAAAAAAAAAGTCAAAATTTTCCTGTTAAGGAATAAGAACTTTCTATTTTTGTGAAATTATAAATGGATTTGAAACTATAAACCACACAATAATCAAAGAAAAAACAATTAGTGTTATTAAAATCAAATTGCAAATTCACTAGAGTATTTAAATGTTTTATTGATTTAACCAATGAAATGCTAAGAATAAATAAACCATTGAAAAATAATTTAAATATTATATATATATATATATATATCTGAATGTAAAATATATAATTTAAAAAAATTAAAAGTGAGCTAAAAATAGTAAATTGACAAACAAATCTACAAACTTAATCTGATTTGTTATTAAATATGCAGACTAATTATTGATAAAAATTGTAGACACTCATTTTTGGCCACAACCATGTTCTAACTAGAATTTAAATTGATTTCTACCAAATAATGTAAATTAAGCCTCAAAAGTCATTGGATATCCCAATTTCATCTACACATCAGACATTTTTACCCAGCATTATGTCAATACATCCCTATTTAGGGTACTATCTTGTATATAATAATAACCTCAAATAGATTCATCTCTAGTTAAATTACAACCTAGTAAATTGACAAATTGGCTTTTTGACCCATTAATCAGAGTGCTTAACCAATTACTAAAATGTTAAAACCCTAAGCAAAATTAATTAACTAAACAAATCCAATTAATTGTTTAAGTGAAAATTCCATGTTCAATTAATGAATATCAATTTTATAAAAAGTAAATTTCAATAAAAAATAGGTCTGATGATGTCATCATCCTCAAAGTCAAAGAATTAGAAATATCTTCATAAATGCCTTAAATTTAGAAATAGAGAGCCATGCCTAATAAATGAGATCTCTATCACAAATATTAATTTCTTGTCACTTCCCTAACCTAACAAAAGTTAAAACAAACCTAACCATGGTTGAATCTAACCAAAATATACTTGAGTTAGAGTTAATTAGAGAATCTATAAATAAAAGTTCCAAGTCTATTATTTAAGAACCTCTCAAGCTAAAGTTATAATGTAAATTGTTAATAGAAAGCATCATTTTGTTATTACATGCCAAGATAGGCCACGCCAAGAGATAAATGGACAAGGAGAGGTGTTTCTTGTAAGGTAAACACATTGACAAAAGAATCCATTATACATAAATGTAGATCATGAACACACTTATATGTTAACAAACAAACATCATTTGAAAAGGAAGGTAAAGGTATTTATTTTCTTCATCTTCTAGTTGTATTTGAGATTAGTTACATTGTTACTCACCCAAGTACTTAGGTAAGGTATTGTTGTTTTCATTCCACTAATAAGAGAAGACTAATGATATCCTTCATGATCCTATTCTATATAATGACATGTCCAATGGGACTAAACACCCTACATGCACTAAGAGAGTGATATTTGACCTTCAAAATCCAAGAAAAGCTCACTTACAACCTTGTTTTTACATTTTTTATCTAAATTTTTCCATGTTTGGTGTTTGATTGCCAATCTATGGATTCATCCACTATGAAATTGTGAATTTTAAGAATAAAATCATGAATTATTAAAGGAAATACTTAAATCATCTACAAAAACATGAAAATGCTTCTATTTTAACTCCTCTCTATGTATTTGTGAATTCAACACATATATCTATGAAATCATTAGGGTAAACTATGAATTTGTTATATAGGATTTAATTTTTTTATGATTACTATAAATTCATATAAAATAGTTGCAAAATTGTTTATATCAATTACAAAATTGTTTTATCTATTTTTATCTACTTACACATGAATTTTTTAAATTAGCAAAATTAAATGTGAAATTGTAGATAAAACCTATGAAATAAATCTTTGTATTTCTATTTTGTTTTGTGCAGGTTTTCCATAATTGTGAAAGCATCCATCTGAATCATGAAATCAGAAAATAGAACTATGAAATCATCTTAAAATTCATAAATCAACGACTATAAGTTTCTATTTTTTAATTGTTTTTTTTGTTTTACTTGTCTAAATAATTTTGTAGTTCACACTAACTATGTAACTAAAAAATCATTCTAGAGAGTTGGTTTTTGTGTTTCATTGAGATAATTTACAAGTTTTTCATCTTAGCTTAAACATAAATGAATCCACTAATAGTTTTTGTAATAAATTAGGTCAAAAAGAGAAGGTTTTAGTCAATTTAAAAATTATTCAAACTTGTCTTTTTTATGCTTTAAAATCACTTACAAAATAACTTTAACTTTTATTTTTCAAAGTTACAAGTGCAAACATAAAGGGCCAAAATTCACTTCACATTTTCTTTAGTGCTTAAAAAGAACAAAAACATTAGATTAGTACTCCTAAAATATTTTTATTTTTTCTTTATTTTTTCAAAATTAATTAGCTTATTTTCCTAAAATAGTTTGTTTTTTATCAAAAATTTATGTGTATGCTCTCCACCTGTTGCATTTAGGGAACTTAGGTGATCAAAAGTACATCATTTCATTATGCAAAGGACTAGTCCATTACATTATAATCTAGGTAGTTTGGACTCATTTGATGTGATTAATCCTTTATTTTATCCACACATGTGGAACATATAGAACATGTATACACATAATATTTTGAAACTTTAACAAATATTTGTGCTTTCTCTCTTGTAGGAATCTATCAAGTCTCAATTTATCTAAGTGCATGCCTTAAAGGGTGCAATAAAAATGGGTGGGTAAAACATTAGTGATTCACAAGATTATTATTCCTTATACCACCACTTGAAACCAACACAAACCTCTCCTAAACATTTACCTAAGTTTTGAAACTTTAATTAAACACTCTTATAAATAATTAATTGCCTCAAATATACCTTACCTAAGCCAAAGCCTCTTTTTGACTTTTATCGAACAAAGTTGGCTTAGGCTGACCCTGTACTTAAAACATATGAACACATTACGAGATTAGTTTGGCCTTGGTTGACCCACTCCAAGACCTAACTAATTTATTAATTAAAAAAACATGTTTGATTACGATGAATCTATCGACTAAAACTTTACAAGAGTTAAGGGTTAGATCTGACAATATAAACACACATTTTTTACTATTTTAGAGAGAGATATATAGTCAATAATTTATTCACACATCTACTTATCCAACATTATACTTGAAGAGCCATTATTTAAGGTTTTAATACTACACTTATAGATATGAATCTTATCTTGTGGGAGAAGCCTTTTGAATGCATAAGAGTAGTTGTGTAGCCTACAATTGACCTATCTTTATTATCCTTATAAACCACACCATCCTCTTGCAAAACACCTTGGACAAGGCATAAATTGAGGCTCGATAAGTTTAGATTCAAAGGTAAGTATTCCTAATTCTTTCTCCACTTTATTAAAGTAGATAGATTTTCATTTGTTAGATTATGAATATGTTTTTCTTTCCATGCATTAGGACTACCTATACATTTACTTAAGTAGAGTTTTTCTATACATGTTTACTTTTGTGTTTATTACCCCATTTTGTGTCACATGCCTTAATGAGCACTAGGTTGGATTTTACTTTACTTTTTCATTTACTTTTGATAAGTAAACACAGTACCTAGATAAGGATATCACATGGTATTACTTGACTAGAGACATTAGAACCCTCTTTAGTGATAGTAATGTGGTAAGGGACCCCTTAGTTAGGTCTAGTGGATCCATATTAGTCATGACCCTGATTGTCTAAATACAGTAACAAGTAAAAGGGATAGTGTGATTTATCTTCTATGAACTAGGATTGATTTGTAGATCAGCCTCACTTTCCCTTATATACATTTTTATGAACCCAACATGAATTAACCCTTGCAAGTTTTCCTTCACACCTTTATTTATTATCATTTATTATATATTTTCATTTTTATAATATTGGATTGAATCTATCAATACAAACTAACATTATGTGCATATGTTTGAAACAATCACTATGATTGACTTTGTATTTATCTATGCATGTCATCTTTAACCATAGGTAATTGGATCAATCATCTTGAATCAACTCACTTCTATACATAAAATCTTTTAGTCTTAGTCAACCCAATCGACTCCATCAGTAAGATAAAAATCATCTAAATAACACAGTATAAAAACATTAACTTCAACATTGTCAAAAATTATCAGGTTCACTCTTACGATCTTAGTCATTTCTATTATTTATTTACGGTCTTGTTTTTAATGGTTTTTAGTCTATAAAATTATAACCCTAAATTGAACTAGGTTAGCTAGATCGACACAATTTTATAGCTTGACTTACTATCTAAAAGACTAATTTGACAAGTTTGACTATGTTATTTTGTCTATTGCTTCAACAAACAACATTGACCTATCTATTCTATTTTATATTATTTTCAAACCTAGTTGTCCAAACTGACCATGTATTATTCAAGAAAAGGAATTAACTTAACTTGTTAGTAATTAATTCACTTCATTTTTTCATTTGTTTACTTAGAGTAACACACATATACTAAATAGGACATTTTTAATTCATTGATTTAGTCACACTATTTTTCTTTTTCACACACCTCTAAACCACATAATATCAAAAAGTATTATACAAATTCTATACATGGTCTACTTACCTATATTTCATCACCAAGGGGGAAGCTGACTTAGTTTTATGGCTAAGTATAAATACTTGGTTGATGGTATATATTGGCAAAGGACCCGATACCCTTATGACTGTGAAATTGTGAAGTGAGGGAGTATGCCATAATATCAATTCATTACCATCACTAATACATATCCCTTTTAGGATTAACTAACTAAAACCATCCTTAGATTGATTTTGTAGTTCATTCTTACAACCAAATCTCTATCACATTTTTTTAAAATTATTATAATTTAAAACATTCAAGAATGATCCCTTAGATTAGCATTTCTACTTTTACTACTTACTCTCTAATAATTATATGTTGTTTTGCAAAACTTGTATCAGCCAATATTGGTACAAGGATTATGTTGTGTGCCAAAACTACATCGACTAGATTGATATAATTATTTATGTGTTTATTTCAAATATTATATATAATAAATTTAAATCATGTATGGTCATAATTTTCAAACCCTATCTCTACCTTCAATACATAGTTGATCTACGCGATTGTGTCTCCTATGGCCTCTATTTTCCCACAAAACATAGTCACTTTGTTTAACCAGTCTCTTAGAGACTACTTGTTCTATTTCCTTTTTTATACATCTAAATTTTTTCACTTCATTTATCATCACTAATATTACTATTAGTTGACACTAATTTTAACTTTTTCATTTAATCTCATTTACCCCTCATCTTTATTCTTCATCCACTAACCTTATTACTAAGCCACAAATCAATTAACTCACATAATCCCCATTATATACTAACTAATCCCACTTAACCATTATAGTGGAATTTTAAATTCCAATCCCACTTACCCTAGTCCATTCCTAGGTTCTCCTACTTCCCTAGTCCCTAATCACTTATCTAACTAGTTATTAATCTTGATTATCCCCTAATGGATTATAGAATTATCCAATTATAGAATCCTCTTCTATTCTCTCCATCTTCTATAAAAGCCTCTAAATCTAGAGTCTTCAAAGTAATTTTTAGTTTCTTTTTAGTCATCCTTAAATTGTCTATTTAAATAACCATATCCTTCCATTAAAAACTAACTAGACAATCTATGAGCTTCCATACTATCCTCTTAGTCTTGAGTCAAACTAATCCATGTAATCCAAGTCTTTTGATCAAGTCTATATCATGGTGTTCTAATTCTACTTATAAGCAATACATAATCATTTAGTCTTTTTATTGTTTTGAGTTTTAATTAGGAACATTTAGATTTAGATTAGAATGTTTTTATGAATGTTTATTTTATAGCATTTTAATATAATGGTTCTTAATTTTAATGGTATATTATAGATTTGGTTATTTTTGATAAAATTTGAATAATCAAAATTTATTGTTCAAAATTATCATCTTACACCCTTCAAGACATAGTCAACCTATCTGACTATGTGTCTTTTAGATGCTCTCAATTTTACCATCTACAGAACATAGTCAACCAATTCAACTATGTCTTTTGCAGTTTGTTCTATTTACTATCATATAAGATAGTACTGACTAGCTCAACCCTATATCGTATTAGTTGATTTTCATTTTTACCAAGTTATTTCAGCCTCTCTCATTCATCATGAATTTATTTTTTGAGAATAATATATAATTGAATAAATCAAACATGATGATTTTTACCAGTCCTAATAGGATCCCTAAGACACATCTTCTGACACCCACTATGGATCAAAGTAATATCCATGTTACCACCCACACCACCAAATATGGGACTTATCCACATTATAACTCAACACTTAACCCTTTATTTTATTTATAATATGAGCATGATCTTTAATACACAATTTAAATTCTCTTCTACATTAATGAAAACCCTCAATAAAGAGGAAAAGATCCTACAACCATCTATAATCTCATGATGTGTCCTTCTATATGAGAACCCCATTCACCTTCCCCTACCTTTTCCAATGGATTTTATAGAACCCATTTATTTGAATCCTAATCTTTCCCTTATATAATGTCTCTTTCCCACACCATGACATCATCTTATATGTCTATGTCAACCTCCATGCCAAGTATTTCTACCAACATGGTAGGTTCAACTTCTAGTGGGCCTCTTTAAAATATTGACATCCTTAACAAAGATACCAATGCTTATTTTGAGACCAATGTTTATTTTTCTACCAATGATACTCATACCAGTAGTGTGGTACATGCTACTACCTCATCAAACATTTATAGTGCATCATAAGTTCCTAATACCTCCCATAATACTAATGCATCACATGTTGTATCTAATAGTAAAAATGTTTCTCAAACTAATAAAATTATCTTATAAATGCTTAACCAAATGCATAATTTTCAAACCAATAATGTAAATTAGATGATGCAAACACAAAATCATCTCACACATCTCCAAAGCTAACCTCACTAGGTTTCATAGGAGTGCAAAATCATAATTCCCCCATCCACCCTTAGGGATTCTCATGGTAACCTAATACCATAACATCCACTTATCAATAAAACCATCAAACATTTACAGAACAAACCTATAGTACCTAAAATTGATAACATTGACATCAGAGGTATCATCTCCAACATCAACTATAATAGATCTATTGATACTAACTTTTATATAAAAACATTTGGTAACCTTTATAAAGATTAGGTTGAGATTAATACCTTTAATACTACTAAAATATTAGCAAAAATGTTCTCAATAGATACTTTAGATTGGTACAAGTAATTAAAATCCACTCTATCACTAGCCTAGAAGACATGTTCAACTCACTAGTCCAAGAATTCCAAACTAGTGATCTTCCCAAAAATAAATTAGCCCATTTTGTAAATTGAAAAAAACTTGAAATTTAAATGACACAAGCCTTTATCAAATGATGTAAAAACTTGTCTAAAAAATGTGAGCATAATATGGTGTATGATAATCTATTCCACCTATTTACTAATGCTCTCCCCCTAAATTACAATGTCACATTAGAAACCTCACTCCAAAAACATTGAAAAAAAATATTGAGCAAGCCAAATGATAAGAATTTATTATGCATAAATTTAAACCAACTCAACCTACAATAATCACTCGCATGTTCATGAAAAATAAAAACCATCATGAAACCAATGATGGTGTTACTAAAACTTACGACACTATATATACCATCCACTTTATTGCTCCAAACAATGCCATGGAGCATGTTCCTCCCCCTAACAATACTAATGCTCCCACATTTCCCAAACACAATGACACTAATGTGTACAAAACATTAAGCCTAAAATAAATTCAAAAATGTCTCCTAAGATCTCTACCATGAGATCTTGACCCCACTCACCCTATGAATTCAAGGTATGATCTAAATAAATTTTGTTTGTTTCATGAAAGTTAGGGCCATTCTCATGAGACTTTCAGATAATTACAAATTATTATTATGGATTTTCTTCTTGGTCCTAATTTTTACCATGAATCCCTTATCTAAAAACATCAACAAGATTATGACATAAATTTTAAATCTCATGAAACACAAAATAAAAACCAAGATTTAAGCCAAGCTAATTCTCATTTAGATATCTATAAAGATCCCCTTATTGACCACCAAGACAACATTGAACAACCTACTTTGACTACTAACAATGTTGAAAGTATTACATAACATACCACCAATGATAAAAATGTAGTTAATATTACTAATATGAGAAGATTTGTTATGCCCCTAACCTATCGCATGTATTAGGATATGAATAGCCAACTTGTGGCTTAATTATTACTCTTTAATGATATATCACATTTCTCTATGAATTCATTTTGTTAGTTGGTCAGCCTATGGAGTGACCATGGTCTAGATAGACTATATATAGGAGGTAGGGGGTAATTGTTTATCATCATATTATGAATTTTACTCTTATTGAAGCTTGTGGAGGTTTCCCCCTCAAAGTGGCTTGTCTATTATCATATATTATGATATATTTAAGTCATTTTTGGATCCATTTCTACTATTCTACTTTATTGTTGAAGTAATTTCATTACAAGTGGTATTAGAGATGCAATTTGGGTAATCTTGTGGGTGAAACCCTAATTTTTTTAATTTGGATATATCTAAAAATTGATAGTGGATTTATTTGTAATGTTTTCAATAGAGGTTAAAAATCATTAAATTAAGCTTTCATTAAAATTTTAGCTCATTTAGATCTGTTTTACAAAAGTTATCACCATTTTAAGTTTTTTCATAAAATTGATCTATAGTGCACAATTCAAAGAATTTTTATGATTTATTTACATTTTTAGAAAGATTAGAAAAATGTGGCTAGGGTATGTTATCTGTATGTTTTTATTTGAGGCCGAAATAAGTCCAAAATTGCTTGGTCAAATTTGGGTCAAAAGTGCCAATCAGGGTCGACATCGTAAAACCCTTTTATGGCAGGTCCACAAACTCGAGGCCAAGGAAAGGGCAATGAAACTCTAGGTAAAACTCCTAAAAAGGAAGAGATGGAGTCATAATGGGTATTTAATATATCATTTGTACTAGGGTTCTCTGACATAGATCACAAAGTGATCCAGCTTGACTATAGTGTGCAAGGCATTCAATGTGAGGTACAAGGCATACAATCTAATATGAAATACATACAAGATAGTTTGGTAGATATCATGATGTCTTTGAAAAATAATTATTCAAATCATCTAGCTATCATTATTACATAACCCCACCAAGGTGGTTATCCCAGCCAGTCTACTTCAAATCTAACTACATTGCCACAGAGGAACCCGTTACCAAAGGTGGATATGCACAAATTTGATGGAAAAGATCCACTCAATTAGATCAACCAAATGGAGAATTTTTTCAATCCACATCAGATCCTAGGTGGATATAAGGTTACCATGGCATCCTTGTATCTTAAACTTGATAAATTCATTTGGTATCATTGGTTGTGTGCTCAAAAGAAAAAGATGACTCTCAGTGTCACATGGTTAGTTTTTATAGAGGAGATGCAATTACATTATGGAAATAGTGTGACAGAGAATTACTTTAGCCAACTAGAAAATTTGCAATAGACTAGCTCTGTCAAGGATTATATTCATCATTTTTAGAACCTATCCTTACGTATGGAGATAATTTTTTAGGAGAACTTGAATGACCTATTTTTGGGTGGATTCAAAGACCACATTCAACATGAGGTACGCATGTTTAATCCACTTAAGATTTTTGATTCTATTATCATGGCATGTAGAGCTAAGGAAAACCTCATAGCCAAAAAGAATTAGCCATTCACTCACTTCAAATATTGTAACACATCTGTTGATGGTGTAAAATTGTGCTAAGTCTTAGCCAATCAACAATGGCAAGTTTCAAGCGGTAGGACAATGTGACTTGAAACAACCTCCAAGTTTTAAAGAAGCTGGTCTCTTTTATTTTATAGGTGTTGGGGAAAAGGGATAGGAGACTAAATAGAAATGCAAAATGCAGGAATTGAAACCTAACTATGGTGATGCACCTGAGAGTAATCCTGATCCTAACCTGAGCACAGAGAAACTATTATATGATTCAATTACATTTAAGAGCAGATAAGTGCATGATCAATGTAAATGATTGGAATAACAAAAATAAAGGCTCACAATAGGGGAGTCTTTTGCTAAGATACAAGAATTGTAAACAAAGGCATAGTGTTCAATCTTCTTAATAAAAACCTTTAATCACATAAGAGGCACAAAAGTCACACACAATTATGTAGAACTTCAGATTCCAAAAAATGAGACAAAAGTAAATAACATTTCCAATCACAACACTAGCAAATCTATGGCATTGACTACTGTGTAAATGACATAGATAACACCAACCAAGGCATGGAGCTTAAATTTCCTTAATTCATTCAGCCACATAAAGGGCACAAAAACATGCATGATTATATCAACTTTACAACTTCAAGAAATCAAGACAAGAGCAAATGATATTACTAGTTGAAATTACAAGAATTCTAAACTATCAAAAATCTCCCCCCTTTTATAGATTTTACAATTCTGCTTATATAGCTTCAGATGCCCCCTTGATCATCCCCTTTCCCGCACAATTTCACTCCATCCTTCACTCACAAGGGACAAAATGGATGGTGCATTCAATGCCTTAGATGCATTCTGGTCTTATCAAGAACTGCCCTTACTATGGGACGGAAATCCATGTCTAGTACCTTTCTTCATGCCTGAAATTCCTCATTCCATCACCTCTTTGGCCGCTCAACTGTCTACTCTATCTCTGATGTTAGGGGACAAACAGACAGCACCTTCAATACTCGTAAGCCCCAAAAATCTACCTGGTGCACTGTTCTATCTACCAGGAATAACTTATACCTATTTTCCCTCGCTCTCTATTGTAGCAAATAGGCAGACATGAGGACACTTAGTCAATCTATGACATTTCTCTCCTTTTGATCTAGAAAGCACTAGAGGATGACACTTGGCTGCTTCCACTTTCTTTATATTCCATTGAGGAATGCTCCACCTTTGACACTTGTCACACTCCACTTCCTTAATACTTTACAGCTTTACTGAAACATAACTCAGTGCATTATTTGCCTTGGCAACCCTTAAGAAAGGATGGATACACGTGGCAGTCTTCACTCGTTGACACTCAGCATTTCATCGATACTTTGAAATATCATCTAGGACCCACCACAATCTTCATTTGGCGATTAGGTTCAAAGGTGATCTCTCAGAAGTTGATACGTGGTGACCTCCATTGCTTCTAGGAAGATACGTGGCATCTTTCACTTCTCTTGTTGGGGGTATGTGGTGCCTTTCACTTTCTTTAGGGATGGAGTAGAAAGGGACTTGGAAGGTGACACTTGGCAGCCTCCACTAAACTTTGATACTTAGCAAAATAAATGACACCTTTATGCATTAAATGGAAAGCATTGGACCCAGGCATTGAAACAAAGGCTCTTAGAAATCGACACATGGTGGCTTCTGCTACTTCTTCACAAGGGTAATTTAGGGCCTCCACAACTGCCACCTGGCGCTTTCCATTTTTTATTGCTTAGCTCATTGAAGGTCTTTATCAAAATAGAAAACATGGGTGCCTCTATGATATGTGGGTGCTAACACGTGGTGCATTCTGCTTAACTGCTACTGGGTACGTGGCACGATCTATGGTTCTCTAAAAAGCCATAACAAAGTCCTTGAAAGTCTCCAGCTATCCATCCTTGTCTCCCAAAAAATGACACTTGGCTACTTCTGCTTGAATCCAATACTTAGGCCAAAATTGAAATGGAAAGAACAAAAGGGGCAAAAAGGGATCGTGCTCTGAGGACAACACTTGGCAGCTTCCACTGCACTTTGACACTTAGGTAAAAATGAACCCATCCTCTACTCCAAAATTTTGTAGCTTCGTCCGAGATGTAAAGGAACCAAAATTTTAGTGCTCAAACCAAAAAATAAATTAAAAATGGTGTAGAATAGGAAATTACTCTATAGTTATTGGCGACCATCAGGGATTTTGAGCCTGCTCAAAAAGAATTCGACTCCCGCTCGATCAAAATTTCAAAATTTACAGCTTCAAAAGAGCTATCTAAAAGATATACCACTCATGGTCAGATAATCCTTGCTTGCTCTGCAACTCATCAAAAGCTAGGTCCAAGCTAATGAGATCCTTGTGCGAGAAGGTTTGTAGGATCTAGGCAGTGGCTTTCAGCTTGGATTCTAGCTAGAAAATAGGAATCAAAATAGTCTCGACATCTGATGCTTAGGAATCATCCTGTAGCTCTAGAAAACTATCTGGTCCCTTTGTATAGCCAGCAGTAATGGTTGGAGTTGATCAGCCATCAGAATCATCCTTGCATCTGGAAATGGGGAAGGCAAGCCTAGTTACACTAAACCTTCAATGTGTTGGCTCATCTCACCGATGCCTTCCTTCACGACATCAAGGTAGCTTCTACAACTGTTGGCTGTAGCATTTTGACTGAGCTCTTCATTAATCCATTTCATGGCAACCATTCTATCAGGGATCCCCGCGGCTACTAGTATCGTATCCCTTGAGCTATAGAGCTTCTCCAGTAATGAATGAGAGTCTATGACTCTCTAGGAGATCATGGCCAAAGTGCTCTGTACTAGATTTTCTACCCTTTCACACAGTTGCTATGCATTGTGTAGGAAGGTGAAAATTAGCCTGAGCTAGATAATCTCAGAAGAGATTCTCACCCACGTCGACTCATAGAGCTCCTTCACTAACTATGTGACTCTGCCACCTCTAGGTTTATTGGCCAGCTTGATTACTAGTTGCATCACCCTCTACTACTCTATCTAGAACTGGGCTTGAAAAGCTGCAGCCTTATTTTGTTCTTCTAGTAGCCCTTGCTATGATTGGGTAACCTGCATTTGGAGTCCTTCAACTCTTCCCTACAAAGTTGCATTTTCCTACCTTAGAGCTATAGCTGCATCTTTTGTGAGCACAAGATCTACCTTTAATGAATCATTTTGGGCCTGCATTACCCATTGAGTTTGGAGGGAAATAGTATCTTGTAACTATTTCTACATACTAGCTATTTCATTTTCCTTTTGGCTTATTTGTTCAGCCAAACTATTATAGTTTGCCTTCTCCTGGGCCAAATCGACCTCCATCTTCTATAGTCTCCTTGATTTCTTCAAGTAATCTTATGTCACCATAGAAGTGGATTCAGTCAGTAGCTTGACTCTGTCTTGAGGCCTGAACAGGGACATGTCTATGGCCACTACATTCATGGTGTAGTCCTCTAGCTGCATTTGCTTGCTCGGCCTAACAATGTTGGTCGACAAATAGGTCAGCGTTATCTGTTGTTGAATGGGGTCAAATTGTGGCCTCAATTGTGGGACCACTGGCACTTTATTCTCGTTAATCCTCTTCTTCTCTAATCAGGCTTCTCTTGCCTTCTTGGCAGCATCAGCCTGCATCTGGAAGGTGGAAGGGGATGTAATATGTCCCCTTGTGAAAGGAAATCCTTACGGTAGGCCGTATTAGAGAGTCATTAGTTGTGTAGGGGTGAGCTATAGGGGCATCTTCCTAAGAATGGAAGGGGGAAAATGGGGTAATGTGAGGGCTTGAGGCACTGATGAGGGGGTGGCTCACGAGATGGGAATGGCAGTAGTGGCAGGAGGTGTCACTTGGCTGGGTGCAGGCACTACGTTAGTAGGGTGGGGAATAGGTTGAGAGGGAGGAGGGGGGGAATACTTACCTATGGGGAGGTTGTTTTGGTCTATGTTGAAGGTTCTTCCTCCTCTAGATCTGATTGGAACTGCACCCTTCTTCTTTTTCTAGGTGTTTTTACCTTTGACACCTGTCACATTTGTCTACCCTCTACTTCTGTTGTTATTAGTGGTTCTTGTAGGGAACTGGGGACTTTAATTGCTCTCACTGATGTAGAAGCCTGTGGTGGTGTGGATGCCACACTTGTTTGCTGATCTACGGTAGCTATGGCTTATTTTGGAGCCTACAGTGGTTAGCTTAGTCCTGCTCCAGCTGCTTCTTGTTCTACCTTGAGTGTTAGCGTTGGGCTTGTGTCTGGGCTAGAAATAGGGGATGGATGCCATTCATCCCAAATTTCCTCCCACCTTTCATCTGAGTCCATGCTGCTGAAAGTATGGGTGGTTTGGGATATTTCTTGCCTATATCTCCAATAGGCTTTGATTTTCTCTACATCCCAACCTTTGTTCCTCAGCGTCCTTCTCAAACTAGAGGTCATCCTAGCCTTAGGATCATACTCCCTTTGTTTATCATAGAAGGTCTCCCATGGCCTATTCGGTGGGAGAGGCATGTCTATCAACTCAACATAGAGACCAGGGGTGTCTTCTGCAAGATTTTTCCTGGTTTCCCAATAGGGGCAGCTTTCATGCATGAACTTGGTTCCAATTCTGTTTGTCCTCACTACGAAGGCTATGAAAGTAGTTGGGTCATAAACCCACTTGTCTTCAATCAATAAGAAGCCCAGGGAGGTTAGCTACCTCAGTAGCATAGTCTTAGCTTCTTTGGCCTCTAGGCTTACATTGCCTGCCATCCAAGGGAGATTATACATTCTCCTTTTCTTCTTTTCAGAGCTTAATTCATTATCAACCATTGATACCTGCCTGGCAATTTCCAAGAATGCTAACCAAAGAGTCAAAACTTTTGGTAGCAATACTAACTCCCCATAAAATCCATGGACCCTTAAGGTTGTGTGATGGGCCCCAAAATAGTAATCACATGGGATGGGACAACTAACCAGGAGGTTCATGACACTTGGGAATAACCTATTTATAATAAGATCAGGGCTAAGGCAATGGAGGATAGGGGTGACGAATAATTCCTAGAAGTCATATGTGTCACTAGTTTTTGATAAAATATGTGTCCATGTGGACATAGGGATGGTTATTTAGGGGTTGAAGGCTAGGTCATATAGGTTCAGGCTCATAAATTGGGAGAAGAGGTCAGGGTTCTAGTGCAGAATGAGATGGAATAGAAAGGAGAATACCTAAATATTCCTTGTGCCCTAAATTGGGTCAGTTGCTCGACCATCAAGAAGGTGAGGTGCTCAAAGAAGTCAAGAAGGTACTCTTGCCTCTTATCAACTATTTTTAGCCTGAAGAGGATGGCCATTTGCTCAGCACATATAGCCATGTCATCCTTCATGCCAAAGATGAGAACCATCATCGACAGTGCATCTTGGCTGGCAGGTGCAAACTGAGTTCTTGAAGCAGGGAGTGTGGGTACCATTGCATCACCATCAGCTATTTGCAACTCAGACCTCAGAAACCTGGCCTGAGTATTGACATTTGCCCATGTCCTCTATGCCCTTTCAATAGTAGGGAAGGTGGCAATATCATCGTATCGTAGGGCAAACATTTTTTTGATTTCTTGAGGGGTGACCTGCAGCATGAAGGGGCCTTGCTAGATGGAGCAAGATTGTGGGTTGAGAAAGTCTGTGCATAGTTCAATTATATCTGGGCATGGGTGCATAGCTAGGATAATGAACTGCACTAGTTGTGAGGTCTAGATCCTCATCTCGAATGTTTCATATTGCCTTGCTCAGGCTTTTTGTAGGCACCTTTGGTGTGCCCATTCTCTGAGGTTCTTGCCACTTTCTCTTTGTAGAATCAGGTCCATGATTTCATCTGCATAGTCCCTGAATTTGGATGGGTCACTAGTTTGGCTGACTCTCAGGGCTTTGGTTTTTGGGTAGCTTCTTGGTGGTTGCATGGGAGCTACAACATATGATCTACTCACCAGTAATCTGTCTAGATATCCCAGTGCCCCTGCTCCTTTTTGGGATGATGATGCTCCAGCCATTTTTATATCTCTTGTGTAATATCTGATATGAACTTTGCTCAAGATAAAAACACACTTGCTGAAAAAATTTCACTGGGTGCTAACAATTACAATGAGTAAGATATTTTTTGTAGGAATGCTTGAGAGTTGTAAACTTTAAAATCTGCTAAGGGGGTATTTATGGGCTAATCAAGTCCCAAATGGAATTAATTTTAGGTGACCATTAGCAAATCCTACTCAATCTTTGAGAAACAGTGAGGTGGACATGTTATGCGATGCAAGGTACCTTGGAAATCTCAAAAGATTTGGGGAAGCATTTATTGTAGTAAAAATAAAGAATTCCTAAGACACCGAATCTGTGTTTAAAATGCTTATTTTAAAAGAAAGCGGGAAAGAAAAAAACAAAAACAAAGTGATGCAGGAATGGAAACTACCTAAATATATTTATGACAAATCCTTACTTCCCTCCAGGATCAAAAATGAACTTTCCCATATCCTCTTTATGACAAGTCAACTTGTGTTTCCATACCAATGATTGCAACGGATATGTCGTTGATGGAATGTTCACTGCACCAATCACATGAGTCTGCATGCACTTAAATGAGTCTAAGCAAAATGTGTATTTGACATCTACAAACTCTTCTTATCCTTGAATGCCTATTAAATGTTAGTTCTTCATGCTATCAGGTGTCATTAAGGAATCATTGGCTATTGGTTCTTCACTCTGTGCCTTTTGATATCCATTATCTCTTGGCTCATCTCCTTCGAATTCTAGCTTTATTTCATCATCATGCTCCATGATGACTGCATCCTCTTGAAAGGATGAATCTGAAAGCTGGCATGCTTCCTGCATACTCAGATGAGTGTCATAGTTGTCTTCTCCATATCCTTCCTGAATGATGGTGTCACCTATCTCAATGGCTTGATCAAGGGAGTATCCATACTCCTCCATGTCTTCTTGCAAAGTGAGGAAGAATTTATAAATGATCTGCTCCTCATCTAAAGTTAAGGAAAAAGCTTACAACTTATCCTCTTGCTCATTAAAGGGGGTGCCTATGGTGATTTATTCCTCATCTATACTTATGGAACCTTCTTGACTAGCCATGAATTGAGTGTACTCTTCTGCATACTCAGTTGCTTCCTTCAAAATATATTCTTCTTTGAAAAAGGATGAAGAAGAAGGTTGTGATGGAAAACAAGAAGCCTCTTGAGGGAGGGTAGAAGGGTCTTGAGGGGAAGGTGAGAGTTTGGGGACCTCTTCCCTTGCTACTGTCATAGACTCTGCATTATTGGGAAAATGATCCTAACAAGTCTGACCTTGTTCATGAATAGGGGTGACATATGTTGATATGGGATTTTTGGTGGTGGATATGAATTTTGGTAGACTTGGTAAGGCTGGTTCTCATGAATGCTTAGCCTCTCTTCTAGAAATGCAATCAATCCACACACCTCCAACATTTCATATGTAAGTTCTTGCCAATTTTCCCTTTCAATGGGGTCCCACTCACTTTTGATCAGGTCAATTGCTTCCCTTACTTGATAGATGACATGACAAGGAACCTCTTGGCCATATCCCCTTCTATTGTCAATCTCTAATACATATTTCTTAAAAGCGATCAATGCCTTTTTGAAGGTGAAAATAAGACCAGGTTGGGCATGACATGTGGCATATTAGGGAGACTGGTCATAAGATTGGTATAGCTCATAACCATCTACATCCTTGTTACTTTACATGGTTCCAGTAGAAACTTGTTCTTGATTAAATATATAAGGAGAATAAGACTCATAGCTATGAGTTATAGAGCTATACATACCAAAGGGATTTCTTGATGATACTACTTGATTGGCTGATGACTCAGAGTCATTGTTGGTGTTGATGAAAAAACCTCCAAACGCTGATTGGATAAATAATACACCAAGAATTCTCTAACTTCCTTGAAAGACGGGTCCCACCGGGTGTGCCAAAAATTGTTGATGTCATAAAATTGCGCTAGGTCTTAGCCAATCAACAATGGGAAGTTTCACACTATGGGACAATGCGGCTTGAAACAACCTCTAGGTTTTAAAGAAGCTGGTCTCTTCTATTTTATAGGTGTTGGGGAAAAGGGATAGGAAACTAAACAAAAATGCAAAATGTAGGAATTGAAACCTAACTATGGCGATGCACCTGAGAGTAATCCTAATCCTAACCTAAGCATAGAGAAACTATTATATGATTCAATTACATTTAAGAGCAGACAGGTGCATGATCAATGTAAATGATTGGAATAACAGAAATAGAGGCTCACAATAAGGGAGTCTTTTGCTGAGATACATGAATTGTCAACAAAGGCATAGTGTTCAATCTTCTTAATAGAACCCTTCAATCACATAAGAGGCATAGAAGTCACACACAGTTATGTATAACTTCAGATTCCAAAAAATGAGACAAAAGCAAATAACATTTCCAATCACAACACTAGAAAATCCACAACATAGACTACTGTGTAAATGACACAGATAACACCAACCAAGGCATGGAGCTTAAATTTCCTTAATTCATTCAGCCACATAAAGGGCATAGAAATATGCATGATTATATCAAATTTACAACTTCAAGAAATCAAGATGAGCAAATGATATTACTGGTTGAAATTACAAGAAGTCTAAACTATCAAAAATCTCCCCCCTTTTGTAGATTTTACAATTCTGCTTATATAGCTTTGGATGCCCCCTTGATCATCCCCTTTCCTATGAAATTTCACTCTGTCCTTCACTCACAAGGTACAAAATAGATGGTGCATTCAATACCTTGGATGCATTCTGGTCTTATCAAGAACTTCCCTTACTGCGGCATGGCAATCCATGTCTAGTACCTTTCTTCGTGCCTAAAATTCCTCATTTCATCACCTCTTTGGTCGCTCAACTGTCTACTCTATCTTCACTATTAGGGGACAAACAGACGGTGCCTTCAATACTCATAAGCCCCAAAAATCTACCCAATGCACTATTCTATCTATCAGGAATAACTTCTACCTATTTTCCCTCCCTCTCTGTTGTAGCAGATAGGCAGACACGAGGACACTTAGTCAATCTATGACATTTCTCTCCTTTTGATCTAGAAAGCACCAGAGGATGACACTTGGCCACTTCCACTTTATTTATATTTTGTTGAGGAATGCTCCACCTTTGACACCTATTACACTCCACTTCCTTGATACTTTGCAGCTTTACTGAAACATAACTCAGTGTGTTCTTTACCTTGGCAACCCTTAGGAAAGGATGGATGCACATGGCAGTCTTCACTCGTTGACACTCAGCATTTCATCGGTACTTTGAAATATCATCTAGGACCCACCACAATCTTCATTCAGTGATTAGGTTTGAAGGTGATCTCTCAAAAGTTGATACGTGGTGACCTCTGCTGCTTCTGGGAAGATACGTGGCATCTTCCGCTTCTCCTGCTAGGGGTATGTGGTGCCTTCCGCTTTCTTTAGGGATGGAGTAAAAAGGGACCCAGAAGGTGACACTTGGTAGCCTCCAATACACTTTGATACTTAACAAAATGAATGATTCCTTTATGCATTGAATGGAAAGCATTGGACACAAGCATTGAAATAAAGGCTCTCGACAATCGACACGTGTTGGCTTCTGCTGCTTCTTAAAAAGGGTAATTTAGGGCTTCTGCAACTGCCACCTAGTGCTTTCCATTTTTTCTATTGCTTATCTCATTGAAGGTCTTTGTAAAAATAGAAAACATGGGTGCCTCTATGATATGCGGGTGCTGACATGTGGTGCATTTTGCTTAACTGCTACTGGGTACATGGCATGATCTGTGGTTCTTTGGAAAGCCACAAAAAAGTCCTCGGAAGTCACCAACTATCCATCCTTATCTCCTAGAAAATGGCACTTGGCCACTTCCACTTGAATCCAATACTTAGGCCAAAATTGAAATGGAAATAACAAAAGGGGCAAAAATGGATCGTGCTTTGAGGATGACACTTGGCAGCTTCCACTGCACTTCGACACTTACGTAAAAATGAACCCGTCCTCTACTCCAAAACTCTGTGGCTTCATCTGAGATGTGAAGGAACCAAAATTTTAGTGCTCAAACCAAAAAATAAATTAAATACGGTGTAGAGTAGGAAATTACTCTACAATATCAACACCAACATTTCTTCCACCTACTAGATTAACCCCTCAACAAATTAAAGAAAAGTGTGCAAAAGGATTATGTTTCAGTTGTGACAGAAAGTGGAGCAAAGGACATAGATGCACTGAGAATAATTTATTCTACATTTAGGGATCCAATGAAGATGAAGAAGAAGATGATGCCTCCAATGATTATGAGGAAGAGATTGAGGAGGTACCTAAAGATTCCCAACCTACAATCTCTTGTCATGCACTTGCAAGTATTATCACTCCACAAACTCTTAAGGTGGTGGGTTATCTCAAGAAATAGAAGGTGACAGTGTTGATTGATTCAGGGAGCACACATAACTTCATCAATGATAAGTTGGTCACTTGATTGAACTATTTCATCTACCTAGCACCAAAATTTCAAGTCATAATTGCATATGGTGACACAATGAATTGTTTAGGCAAATGCCATAGTATTAAGCTTGATATGGGTGAGTACAATCTGAATTCTCCTATGTTTTCTATTCCCATGGGTAGCATAGACATTGTTTTGGGATTCCAATGGCTCATAACCTTAGGTACCATTGAGATTAAATTCTAAGAACTATTCATGTGCTTTCATTTTAAAGGTAGGAAAATTGAACTACATAGATTACAAGCAAAATATCCACAATTGATTAGTTCACATCAGATGACCAAGATGCTGAAAAAGGGGGTAGAGAGATTTATTGCATGATTATGTTCCATAGAAGTTCAACCCACACAAGCATCTACACATTCTGATCTACAAATGATTCTTGATGACCACCCATCTATTTTTGGGGCCATGCCAAAAGGACTACCACCAAAAAGAGAACATGATCATGCCATTCAACTAATTCCAGGGAGTCAACCACCAAATATCAGAACATATAGATATCCATATGCATTTAAGAGTGAAATTAAAAAGATGGTCCATGAGATGCTAGAGGCAGGGATCATCCAGTATAGCCAAAGTGCATATTCATCACTAGTAGTCATGGTGCAAAAGAAGGATAACACATGGAGGATGTGCCAAAATTATAGGGAACTCAACAAGTACACCATCAAAGATAAGTTTCCTATTCCATTAATTGATGATTTACTTGATGAGTTACACGGTACTAATTATTTCACAAAATTGGATCTTCACTCGGGGTACCATCAAATTAGAATCAAGGATAAAGATGTTCATAAAACTACTTTTCAAACACATGAGGGCTATTATGAGTTTTTGGTAATGCCTTTTGGTCTTAAAAATGCACCATCTACTTTTCAAAGCTTGATGAACACTATTTTTAGGCCTTTTTGAAGGAAGTTTTTGTTGGTTTTCTTTGACGACATATTGATTTATAGTTAGACATGGGAAGCACATCGGAAACATGTGAAATAGGTGTTCATAGTTTTGGAGAAGCATCAACTCTATGTGAAGCCATCCAAATGTGCTTTTGGAGTATAGGAGGTAGAGTACCTAGGTCACATTGTTTCCCATGAAGGTGTCAAATTTGATCCCCAAAAGATTAAAGCTATGATGGAATGGCCCATGCTAAAAAATCTCAAAAACCTCTAAGGGTTATTAGGACTAACAAGTTACTACTGAAGATTTGTGAAATATTATGGCAACATAGTTGCTCCACTCATCACATTGCTAAAGAAAGATGCCTTCCATTGGAATGATGCCACCACCAAATCATTTTCAAAACTAAAAGTAGCTATGTGCACCACTCCAGTTTTGGCTACTCTAGACTTCTCAAAGACATTAATTATTGAATGTGATGCTTCTGGATCTGGGTTGGGAGTGGTACTAATGTAGGAAGGAAGACCCATTGCATTTGAGAGTCAACAATTAAAAGGTAAGAATCTAAAAAAACCTATCTATGAGAAAGAAATGATGGATATTCTTCATGAAGTTAAACAATGGAGACCCTATCTAATGGGTAGATACTTTAAGGTGAAAACATATCATGATAGTCTCAAATACTTTTTGGAGCAAAGATTTTCATCTAAGGAACAACAAAAGTGGGTAACCAAAATGTTGGGTTATGATTTGAAATCATCTACAAGAAGGGTAAAGATAATGTAGTAGCAGATGCACTATCTAGATGGGATATATCCACAAAAGCATTACTTTATGCAATGTCCATGTTACAAGAAGATTGGGTGGATGAAGCCAGGTTAGAATGGGAGTAAGACAAGGATACATAGGTTTTGATTCAAAATCTCTAGTAAGGTACTTTATCCTCTAATAAATTTGAATGGAAAGCTAATGTCCTATGGTATAAGGTAGGTTATACTTGTGAAAAAAGTTAGAGCTTAAGCATAAGATTCTTGTGGAGTTGCATGCATATACAATTAGGGAACACTCATGGTTCTTGAAAACTTATCATATAATTAAGAAAGAATTATTTTAGGAAGGACTCAGGGGAGATGTACAAAAGTTTGTGGTAGAATGATTGATATGCCAACAAAATAAAGGTGAGATAATTAAGACCTTGGGTCTATTATAACTATTAGCAATTCCTAGTCAAAGGTGGGAGGAGGTTTCCATGGATTTCATCACAGGGTTACCTTGTTCTAAAGGTAATAATTTTATCTTGGTCATTATGGAAAGGCTTACAAAATATGCCCATTTTTGTGCTATCTCACACCCATTTTTAGCAAGTACAGTAGCAACTATTTTTTGGAAGCAATTCTAAAATTACATAGAGCCTCAAAAATAATTGTAAGTGATCATGATCCTATTTTAACTAGTAATATTTAGACTAAACTATTTTATTATTTGGGTACACAGCTAGCTCATAGCTCATCTTACCACCCTTAATCTGACGGACAAACAAAAGTGGTTAACAAAAGTTTAGAGGGGTATCTCCATTGTTTTGTATCAAATAAGCATGAATGTTGGGTTAAATGGATACCACTTGTAGAATGGTGGTATACTACATCTTTTCATACCTATTCTAAAATTTATCCATTTCTAGCACTAAATGATTACCATCCACCTTCTATCACTTCTTCATTAAAGGTGCAAACCAAGGTTCGAGATGTGGAGCACATTCAACATCAACAATAGGTTTTGGCTAGTTTGAGAGAGAATTTGTCCTTGGCATAAAATAGGATGAATAAATAAGAAAATCAACACTATAGTGAGCAAAATTTTGAGGTGAGTGACTGGGTATTTGTACATTTATAGCCTTACAAGCAGATGTCCTTCAAGTAATAGAAAAAGGACAATAAACTTGCTCCTATGTATTATGTCCCTTATTAGGTTCTACAAAAAATTGGAAGTGTGGATTACAAGCTTGAGTTACCTCATTTATCTTGCATAAACCCAATATTTCATTTTTCCTATTTGAAGAAGGTCATTGGACAGAAAGTTTTAGCCCAAATAGAGCTCCTAGAACTAGATGAAGAAGGATGAGTCATTTTAGCACCAAATAAGATCCTCCAAACATGTACTAAGAGGTTAAGAACCAGAGATATTAGGGAATATTTGATCAAGTGGAAGAACATGAGTAGTGAAGATGCAATTTGGGAAGGTGAAGATTTTTTGCAATAACATCTATAGTTGTTCAATGTTGAGGACAACATCGGTTTGAATGGGAAGGGCATGTTACGCCCCTAACCTATCACATGTATTAGGATATGAATAGTTGACTTATGGTTTACTTATTCCTCTTTGATTCTATATTACATTTCTCTATGCATTCATTTGGTTATTAGGTTGGCCTATGGAGTAACCATGGCCTAGATAGACTATATATAGGAGGTAGTAGGTAATTGTTTATCATCATATAGTGAATTTTGCTCTTATTGAAGCTTGTGGAGGTTATCCCCTCGAAGTGGTTTATCTATTGTCATATATTTTGATATATTTCAGTCATATTTGGATCTATTTCTACTATTTTAATTTATTATTGAAGTAATTTCATTACAATATTAGTATCTTTTATTGATTGAAATCCAACACCTACACATCACATCTCTCAACCATTATACATCATTCAAGATACCTCTGCATCCCATCTCAAGGAATTGGGGCAAGAGAAAAAAATACCTATACAAGAACCACTCTCAACAACATAAATTGATTATACATATCATACCATTTCTACTCTTTCCCAAAATTCCACACCACAATACAACATACTTCAAACTTCTAATAGTATTTCTTCTACCCAACCACAAGAAATACCTTAACTAACCACCACATCACCTAAATTAACTCAAGCCACTTAAAATCAACCTAAACCAACCATACCTCTCAACACAAGTTTAATTATACATCCAACCCTCATTCTCAAGAGCTCTTTAAATACTATACACCTATATCTAATAATACTCCCATGCGTTATGATGAATGGGATCCTATTGTAGAAGTTTTCCATCTCCCATCTCAAATTCCATTCTTAGAGCTAATGAGAACTTCTTCCTACCATTGCAACTACTTAATGCAATTATTTTTCAAAATGAACATCCTTCATCCTCTTCTTTTTATAAGTGAATATACTTTATCAAGATTTAAAGATAGTATACTTCAAAAATGTGAAAAGATGTCCATCCATGTTGATGAAATAGTGGATAGTTCTCTCTCACTTAAGTTCCCTATCATTTCTATGATTGTTGATGAGATATTGATTCAATTGGATGATCCTATTTTATTCATTATCATATAAATCAAAAATATCTAAGTAAATAATGGTTTAATTTATGAAATTTCAGGCACTTGTGTTGCCTCCCTTGACTTAATTAAGACAATTGGATATTCTAAATGCAACCTTAAATCTACACGCACTGCATGTCAAGGCTATGATATAAGGTAAATACTTCCTCTAGGTTATGTTTGGCTTCCCATTATCATTACTCTTATTACCATTTGTGTGAAGATTAATATATTTAACTTTCCACTTTCTTAAAATATCTTAATTGATCAACCTTAGACTCATCCTATGAGAGAATTCACCTCATTCACATGACAATGTGTCAAATTAACTCATAATGGATATATATACAAGATTTAAGGGGCACACAAACCCTTATAATTTCCAAAAATTATATGAACATGGTATCTTTAAAATACCCTCTCGTAAAACCTTATCTAGTGTCCCATTTAAGGAATCCCAACACTTATACTATCTAGTCAACTCTACTCTAGGTTATCATGGTCACCCTAAATTAATTGGGAATATTCCAACTAATCTCTTAGAATCTAATGATGATGAACCAAATGAGATAATCCTAAAGATTAAAAATTTTGATCTTTCCCCTCACGTCATCTCCCAACTTTATCCTCTCCAACCTCAATCCCATCATCTACTTTCCAATGACATACCCATTATCTTAACCAAAACTTAACTCTATTCATCATGATTCTTATGATGAAAAAATCATTATGACATGTACCATAAACTTGCATACACCCAACTATGATGATGATTATGCTTTAGATGACACATTATTAGTTTTATTTATCCAAGATAAAAGTGCTAAAGTTTCTTGATATCAATCTTCTTTATTTCAATCTTTTCATTCTTCTTCAATCATTCCTTCTTTTATATCACCTAATACTAGTTTTCCATTATTTTTCATATGGTAGATATGGAACACCTACATGGTATATATCTAGTCATTACAAATCCCATTAGGAGTATGATTATGGATCATGACATGATAATACCTTATCATTTTTCTAGATACTATAATCTTTATAGTCTGTTTCCTCTAGAGATGATAGCTACTATGCTTTGACCCATTGCCTAGACAACCTTACCTAATGATGAATCTAGTCTAGTTTTTGATCTAGCTCCTAATTCCTTTTTGATGGCCTTCTTCACTTACCATAGCTTGATCCTTTGCCCACACAATGGGTAGATAATCCTTATTATAATATTCACAGAGTTGATGGTCATTAGACTAAAGATTATCATTTATATAAGTATCCCTAGGCTTATCATTATATCCTTTCAACTAGTAGACCCCCACAATCTATTAATAACCATTATTCTACTCCCTATCAACAAATTGTGCCTAACCACTAAGTAACCCAAAGATAAGATCCTACCTCCTCCTAAGTTATTACCATAGTATATCCCTAAATATATGGAAGTATATTATCTTTGGCACTAGTGTGGTACACATCATACCAACTGATATTGAGTAGTCCATTATTATATTCGTAATTTCCCATAATCAATGCCAACACTAGTTGAACATATGTTTATAGGTCACTCGTACAAGAAGGGTCCTCCTTATTAGCTGGTTTCACCTTCTTTTATTCTACAGATACCATCCCCATCGAGTCATCCATTCCTTACCTTGATTATCCCACAAAAGAGATACCACATGAGCATTATTCTTATTCTACACCTACCTTTTCAATTTATATGATATGAAAGGAAGTCTTTTCACTACTTTCCCTAAATATTTATGAGACTCTAGGTAGCATGAGAATTTAGCTTCATAAAGATGTTTTATATGTTATAGATAATATCTATGGTTAAATATATGAGTATTTATGAACACAACATGGTGTTCTTTCACATTATTATATTTTATGATTTGGATTAGATTTGTGATCCATTTATATATCTCTTATATTCTTGACTGTGTCAAACTTGATTTCAGTTATCTATGTTACATGGACCATTATATTATTCTTTATGTATTTTTATATGGTTTCATTATATTTTGCATTTTTTTATGTTTTTTTTAAATTATTTTCATGAATGCACAACCTATGTTTATGATTTCACTTCTTTCATGGATTATTTTATTTTATCTATAAAGATTGTTTGTTATATTTACACTCAATATCAAAATAATTATTATTATGACTTGGTTATACAACCCCGATTCCCTTAGTATTTTATCTCTACTATATGATCAATTAGAAAATATGGCTTCTAATTTTACTAATTTTATGCACTAATCTATGTTGATCTCCTTTCTTCCCTTATTTCCTTTTCATATACTAAGCATACATACAATTGAAACTTGAGATTACATACTAGTTCATAGGTAAGTCTGAGTTGTTTAGTCAATCATATCTCTTGTTACTTAACCTCCTTTAGCCAGAGTCTAAATCTCACTCATGTGTATCACTTTTATCATTCATGATGATTATTTCAAATCCATATGGAGGAGTCACAAAATCCATAAAAAGGTTAAAATCCAAATTATTTAAACAAAAGGCAATGATTTAAATGGCAAGATATAATTCAAAAGTCTAATCATACTATAAAATGTGATTCATAACATATTTAATATTATTAATTGAAGGTCAAACTCCACAATTAGCCTCATGATGGAGCTAAAGTCTATTGAAGTGCGATATGATAATGGATTGGGATAGGAGAACAAAAAAATCTATAAGTGCTACCTACTTTCTCACATAAGTACCAAATATTAAAATTATACCAAAGACTCTATCAGAGGTCATGAGGAACATGGAACATGTTGTGGGAAGGTAGGTCCATTTTCCTTTCTTTGTTCATATAACCTTCATGAATTGATATTAGTATCTCACCTATTTGCCTATACATATTTGTGCTTATTATGAGCAGGTATCCTTTAAATTGTGATTGTCATTAAAATCTTAATGTGTCTTCTTTTTACTTAGTATTCCTCATGTTTACAAAGGTTTTTTCATAAATGCATATGTCATGTTTTTAACATTACCTCTTTCATTATAACAATCCTAAATTTTTCCTTGATGAATATTGTTTTGTTAATTTATCATTCCATTTAGGGTTTCCATTTGTGAGTTTTAGTGTAAGACCATACACAAGACCATGCTCCTTCACATTAAACCATTTTTAAAATTATTCTCACCTTTATCTCCACCTCATTGATGTTCCCTTTGTGATTTGTAGTGTAAGACCTTGGATATGATCAGAGTCTCTTTAGAGAATATTCCAATAAATAGTTCATATTATAACCAAGTGAAAATAAAAATACATGCTTCAAATTTGAGATAATTTGTGTTACATTATGATTTACACATCATTGACATAATTTTCATATTGATTTAGTATGTTTCATGCTTACTTTATAAACACTTCAAATTTAATTCCTATTTTACGATTGCATGTATGTTTACAACCATTTTATTAAATTTATCATACTTCCCATCTTGATTTAGGATGATTGATTTGATTTATACTTACATTTTGTTTTTATCTTCATACATCCCATCTTGATCTAGTATGATTGATTAAATTTATTATTTTTTAATTCCTATATCATTGGTTTTCACATGTTTTCCACTTTACTACAAGTTTTCATACTTCTCAATGTGATATAGTATGACTTTTTTAGTTTTAATTTGGTGCAAATATTTTTACATGGTTTGAAAATAGTTTATGGATTGAGGAGGCTATGAAGAACTTATAATACCATTCTCATATTTAAATAATTTTGATGATACCTCTTGATCAAGCTTGAAGTTTCATTCTCAATGTCCTTGTATGCACCTAAATCTACTCCTTTTGACAATCCTATTAAACTAGCTAATTTTGAAAAAAAACATAACCTTAATCAATTAAATAATATATTATTTTTATAAACAATATTCCCTATATCCCATAAAACCTTACATACCATTATAACCAATAAATTACCCCATTAATCTATTAACTAGCCTACTTAGCCACTAATCTACCCCCTAGCCCACTTGCAAATTTAAAATTCCTATTTATTCAACTATCCCATAGATATCCTACCACTATAGCCTCTCATAAATCCATATGAATAATAAACCTAATTTAATTCCCAACTAATCCCTCAATATCCCCTAAAATAATTAAGAAACATCTAGAACTAGGAAAGCTCCTCTTAGATTCTAAAACTCTCTAAACTAGAGGCTTGAAAATAATTTAAAATTACCTATAATATCCTCCACCATCATATAAAATCCATGATTGGGACATGTACAAACTAACTTGGAAATCAATAATCCCTCATTTTACTCTCACAATCAACCACTTCAAAGCATTCTCATATTCTTACCAAGCCATTCAATAATCTAAAGAAGCCATTGGAGTTACTTGGAAGCTCAAAGAAAGCAATCTACACTCAATTAATTTAGCACTCGAATTCACTTGAATACCTTGGAAATAATTTATAAGGCACAAATTGATGATAATATCCCATGTTTAATTGACTTATTAATCCTTTATTCCCTCATGTTGTTGTTGTTATTGTTGTTGTTGTTGTTGTTGTGTTATTAGGTTTTAATTACTAAATATAGTAGGTTTTATAAATAACTCAAAAATACAATCACACATTTATGACCATAGTGTGATAACCCCTTTAATCTAACCCTAATGCTTGTTATAAGTGTTTTAATAACTTATAGGACAAACTACGAGAAGAACAAGCTCTGAACTACTTAAATTTTCATGCATAGGCAATAATCAATTTTGCTCTACAAATCATGATATTGTAGTTGTGGTTTCATTATAAAAGTATAGTTTTTACATTTGAATAACATATTGACCACTAATGGTTTACCTTTTGATAGGTTATTGCCTTGTAATATCATAGATTCACAAAAAGTGATTTTGCATAAAATCAACAATTTTGCCATCTGACTTGTGGTTTTGTAGAATATAATTTAAACCAAAATAACTAATTTTGAATTAATTTTGGATCTTCTATATATGGTATTGCATGATAACAATGAATCTTTCTAAGATTGGTGCCTCTCCTTTCTTGTACATAGAAAATGATCACATAAATACAGATAGATGTCAGGGAGTCAAAGGTTAGCAAGCTAACTTGATCGTTTTAGAAAAAAAATGAAAAATCATAACTTTTGAAGGAAATACTAACTTTTTAGGTTATATCGTAAATGTGTTTCTATGATATTATGTTCTGACGATGAAGCAATCTAGGGCTGAGGTGTTCTATCCTTTCTGGCACACAAAAAATATTTTTTATACTCATGTAAGATAAAACTAGGTGATATAGATCTATAGAAGCTCCAAAATTAAAAATCATACAATGTTATAAGCCAAATAATTTAAACAAAAGGTAATGATCTAAAAGCAAAAATTTAAGTATCAGAATCACCAAAAATGGTTATGGATTTAATACCCAAGAAGAGAGCCATTTGAAGCCCTAAGATCAAAGCCTCATATTCATCCATATTATTAGTACATTCAAAATCTAGTTTAAATGATAAAGGCATAGGATCACCATTTAGAGGTATATGAATGACACCCACACCCCCACCATATTGACATTTAGATCTGTCAAAGAACATCATCATTTGATAGGAGATATCATCGATGGAGAGAATTATGAGTATAATATTTTCTTATAATGTCGATAATATCACCTTGATTGTGTTGAATATGTCAATTTTTATTTCCCATTAATGAGAAATAAAATGGTTTATAGTACTTATAACTGATACTAGTAGCTTTTACTAAGTGATTCATATCTAAGCACATCTCCTATTTCTAATTGAAGTTCAAACTCTATAGTTGGTCTAACAATAAAGCCAAGGTAATCTTAGTAGCGACATGTAGAAAGAGTTATCATCTCCCTCAAAAAACTAAGCATGTAATAATTAAAAAAATACCTTTAACATTTAAAATAAAGTTTAATAAATAAAATAATTAACCTTATCTCCCTCAAAAAATATAGTCATGTATTAATTTTAGAAAATATTTTTAACATTTAAAATAAAGTTAAAAGAGATTAAATAATCAACCTAATGGATTTAAAACAAAAATATTTATTGTTTAATAAATGTTTCCTTTAATTTATTTATCAATCTAAATTACAAAACACAAAAATTAAAATGATCTCTCTCATTTGTCTTTAGTCCATAACAAATTATGATCGACTCTATTTATTTTTGCTTATCTGAGTCACACAGAATTATGGCTCGGTTAACTTAACTAGATTGGTATGATATTTAAATTTTAGATGACTTTACTTTTATAATTTCATTCATTGTTGGGGAATTTTTATTATTTATCACATTATTATTATTATTATTATAATATATATATATATATATATATATAATTATAATTTCATTCATTGTCAGGTCATTTTTATTATTTATTATATTATTATATGATTTTTATTCTATATATATAAAGAGAGAGAGATATTTTATTTGTATTGTCTTGTGGGTTATTTTTTCTTCTTCATATTTTTTGATTTAAAATGAATACCTCATAATTTAATCTAGTGTCTTAAATGTCCTTTTGAAAGGTTTAATTTTTCTTTTAAATTATGCTTACTTTAATTTATGTTTGTTCTATATTTTAAAACCTAAGATAGTTATTATTATAATTTAATTCTTAAAACTTACATCATTTATTTATCCTATCTTTACCATATGATTAGTTAACAAGCATGCTTCTCATTATATCACTACATACATAGATCTATTTTGATCTCTATATATTCCTTGTTATTTCCTTTTTCATACTAAGCAATTATAAGGTTAGGACTTGAGATCACATATTGGTTTTAAGGCAAGCTTAATTGTTTAACAAAACATGTCGATATCTTTAGGTATTTTGTCTACTATAACCAAATTGTATAGCTCATTTGCATTGGTCACTTTTATTACTCATGATTTCTTATTCCAAGTCTATATGGAGGAGGACTCAAAAAACTATACAAAGTTAATATATAAATAATTTAAACAAAAAGTAATGATCTAAAGGCAAAAATAAACATTCAAAAGTCAAAATCACACTAGAAAACATGATTCATATCTAATAAGATATCCTATTTCTAATCGAAGTTCAAACTCCATAGTTGACTTTACCATTTTGGTTTCTTACATTTATTCATGTTTTGTTTTTACACATTTTCCATTGTGATATAGTGTGTATTAAATTTTATGATTATTTATACCTTTATAAACCCTATGCTTTTCTTTTTAACCATGCATGTGTATCACATAATGCTAAAAAAGAAAACATACATCACATATTTCCCATAACATATACAATGAAATTAAAATATATGTGCTAGAAAGGAAATATATCCATACATCTATCCACATATAAGTATAAATCATATACCAAATAAATGTCCATATAAATATTATGTACTATTAATTTTATACAATACAAGTAAAAGATATAATAGTTATAGATCTAAGGCCATGCTCCATCATGCTTATCCTATGACCAAGCCACATTACCTATAGATGGCTATGACTGACCCCTATGAATAGTGTGCTATAATGAGATAGTCTAGAATCTCAAGCCATGAATCTATCCATGAAGGTTGCCCACATTGGCCTACACACATCTAAGCACTATAGTGGTCTCTATATGAGCGGCTCACTCACATGTTAATGCCTACTAGGATTGAGCTTCTCCATTTCCTAGTCCTAAAATTAGTTTTAGACCATCCCCTTGTCCTTATAGATATAGAACAACCTCCCACACTAGCCTAAATCAATTAGCATAAGCTCGGGAATATGGTACCACAAGATCAACCAAGGTGGAAGGATCATAATATGACAACACCCCATCTAAAATATCATGGTGTGCATCCATAATCATGGATTCCCATCAGATCTCCTTTGCTACTGTACCTAAAAAATTGAAACCAAATATATATTATACCTCATGTATATATATCTCAAACCATCTAGTTATCATAAAATACATAAAAAGTAATGTAACTAGTGATATATGTCAAAAATTTAATAAATAAAAACATTTCTCACTAGTTCTTGTATCACCGACCACAGTCTCCCCATCTACTTTTCCATTAAACACCTCCTCTATTAGCTACCTTTGCACAAGTGAAAAAATAGGAGTCACTACCCAACCTCATTGTGATCCCTTCCTAAATGGTCTCTCTATTGACTAGTTGTGTCCTATAGCCACTGTAGGATCACCTTATATGACTGCTTATGTTTGTGTCTACTCATGTCAATGGTGCCTCTATCTCTGACAAACATAAGGTGGTTTATTTTTCCCCTATTGTGGATCCATTCATGTATCCCCACCTGAAACATCCATATCTATAGAAGCCTTATCACCAAGACTCATTATCTCTAATCCTACACTTGCCCTATCCATTATCTCACCCATTGAGGCCTAATCATAGGTATCTTAGTCGGTACCCCTATGCCTCTTCTCCCTATCAGTGTTCTATGTCATGCCTAATATATAGGCACTAATAGAGAGTCCATTGGATGTGGTATGCCTAGATGATTAGGTACATAAACTAATGGATGTGGCTCCCATGAAGTATAGTGTCCCATGATATGAATGCATACCAAACTAATTGTAATAGTCATGTAAGATGGCCATATGGTAGAAATGTCAGTGTATGACTGGCACACTATCTACCTACATGTAATAATTTTTAAAGATGTAACATGGGGCATGGCACACACTACATGATCATGTCTCCATATAACAACTCGAAGTAACCTATCATTCACTACACGGGGAAACCCAACTGACCAATACATAGGTAATCTCTCATAGATCCACGTACTTAGAAAAATAATGAGGTGCATCATTTTATGCCCCTAGGTTAGCATCCCATACATATTGTCCATGAATTGTACCCAAATAATAGAACCAAGATCATGCAATGCACCCTTCTCCAGGATGGATTAACAATGTATAGTTATACCTTCATATCCAACTTATGACATAACACTCGTGCTATGATAAGTTCTATTAATGCATTTTGTATTTTTGAAATGGTCGAGATATAAACATCAAACAAACTCACACATAACCCATGATAAATCTTATCAAAGCCTGTCACCCAAAGGTCTAGGGATTCCCTCTCATCTTCCATCTCTAATGCATAACATATAACTAGAGTCTTGATAATGGGTAATTAAAGCAAGGCATGGACATCCTCCAAGGTGATTCCCACCTCTATCATATCCCATCCACCTCTCATCAAAAAGTGTCAGTTAGTCACTCCCATGCTCTTAAGAACATTATGACTAGATCAACACTAAGTGGGAACCTCTTCATATCCATGATGCCTCCAAAACCCAAGGCAACTAGCCAAACTCAATCCATGTTTAACAATCATTCCAACAAATTTGGTAGCTAGGACATATCCACCAGGTGCCAAAATTTATGTTTCTTTTAAAATATCAAATAACAGAGAATGTATTAGACCTCGATGTCATAATAATAAAATGCATTATTAAATATTCTCAAAATACTAAAATTTAAGTACTTCATCAACCTTTTTATCCTATTTTTCACTTTTTCCTACAAAATTGGCCTATTCGATACTAAATTGACCTTGTCACCTCTTAGCTATACTAAATCAGCCCTCTATTACATAATCAACCCATTCCTATAGACACATCGTGTTTGATATTAAATTGACCTTTTGAATATTTAACACACTATATACACCCTTTGACTCATAGTCAGCCTCCTTTTAATAGCCTATATCGATGACCTATTACATACTTCATCAGCCAAAAGGTACTGTGTTGGCTATTTATCCTTTTATAACTAGATAGACCCTATGCTATGAAGTTAGACACCCTTAGCAATAATAAATTAGCTCACTACTATGCAATTGACCACTTTGATTTTTCTTGCCTTAAAACTGAGTCAATAGAGCTAGATCCATTCTTAGTTTGTAGTAACTTTTCAACCATTTCCATAAATGCCTTAGGAATTTATTGGTTTGATTCTTTCCTACCCAGTACCCTGTTTTACCCCTAGTTTACCTAAAAAATTCTTAGGGTCATTTTTAGTTTCTACATTTTGCCTAACATTTATTTTTTTGTAAATAGCTTAATTTCAATTAAAATTACTCAAAATTTTGAAATTAATGCATCCCTTACTTGAGTTGCACTCGCTATGGCCACTAGGCATCTTCCACATCAAAGTTGTAATTTCCTCACCATGTTCATTCTTGAGGATCAACTTGGTCTCTCAGAGCAATAATTTATCACATAGTAAAAATAAAAAATGAATTAATATTTACCCTATTTACATTTATATTTTAAATTATTTACCACCAGATTCATTTTTTTTCCCATAACTTTGTTTCTATCAACTCTTTCTCTAAGCCAAAATATGTTCTAGAATCTTGATGTCATAGAGAATTTTCCACATATTATATGTATATTTTCTAAAACTTTCAATTTTTCACTTATTTTATAGGTTCACCTAATGTTCCCTACATTAGACACCTTCACATTTTTATCACTTCCTTATTACTCTACAACACTAAGGTAAGTAAAGGTATGTATTTTCAATTCTATCTTTTCAATTATCTTATTCACTTTTTATTGTAATTTACTTAGCTCAATGTTGTGTGTTGCTATGATCTTTTAACGAAGCACCATATCATGTTACAATAGTGTGATGTGATGATCTTTGAGTGGGGCATATGTATACACATAATTTTTTTATACTTTATCAAATATTGATGATTTCTTTCATGCTAAAACCCATCGAGTTCAATCTCTCTATGTTCATGCCTTAAAGGGTGCACTAGGAAAGGGCTAGGTAGAACATTGTTGATTCTCAATATTATTGTTCTCTATACCACCAATTAAAACCAACACAAACCTCTCTTATATTTTTCCCTAAGATTTGACACCTCCCTTACACACTCTTCCAAAAAGTTCACCATCTCAAACAACCCCTACCTAAGCCAAAACCTCATTTTGACTTTTATTGAATAAATTCAACCTAGGTTGACCTTATAATTAAAATATATGATCACATTACAGGGTTAGGTCAGCCTTGATCAACCCATTTTGGTACATAAATTATTTATTAATTAAATAATAGGTTTCATTAGGCTGACTCTATCGACTAGAACTTTAAAAGTGTTTAAGATTAGATCCAGCTATATAAACACATCCTTTTCACATTTTAGAGAGATATATAGAGTTAATTATTTATTTACACATATGCTTATCAATGGAAATTAGACATGAGGAGACATGACTTAGGGTTTTAATACTACACTTGGAGATACAAATATTGTCTTGTGGGATAAGTCTTTTGGATGCATAAGATAAGTCATGTAGCCTAGAGCTAACTTATCTTTGTTATCATTTCAAACCACAATAACATATTATGAAGCACCTTGGCCAAGGTAGATATTTAGGCTTGGTAGTTTCATATTTAAAGGTAAGTAATCCTAAGTATTGCTCCTCTTTATTAAATTAGATATATTTGCATTTGTTAGCTTATGAATATGTTTCTCTCTCCATGCATTAGGATTACATCTACATTGATTTGAGTAGAGTTCTTCTATAAATGTTTACTTTTATGTTTATTACCCCCATTTTGGGCCACATGATCTAGTGAGCACTAGGTTATATTTCACTTTACATTATCATTTACTTATGATAAGAAAACATAGAAGCTAGTTAGGGTTATCACATTGTAATTCTTGATTGGAAGCTTTAGAACCCTTTTGAGTGATATTAATGTGGTAAGGGACCCCTTAGTTAGGTGTTAATGCATCCATTGTGGTCATGACCTTGATCATCTAAATGTACCAACAAGTGGAAGGGATGGTGTGATTTATCTTCTCTAATCTAGTATTGATTTGTATATCAGTTCACTTTCACTTGTATACAAAATGCATCAATTTTTTATATTTAGATCAACCCCACTTGCCATAGAATATCTATCAAAATGTTGAGTTACTCCATCACTCTAAGTTCTTTCCACATATCAATTCTCAAGAGAGAGAGGTGGGCCTAAAAAAATCCACACACACACACACTTACCTTTTTAGATTAACAATTAATTCCTTTTTAACATTGGTATATTGGTGGAAATTTTCATAGAGAATATGCAACCTTTTTAGTTTTAGGGTAGGAAGTGCACTTAGGTGCATTTCATTTAGGGTCTAAATTGTATTTTGTATCAAAACACGTCCCAAATGAGTTAAAATTTTCAAAAGAAAACACATATTACTACCACCACTTTAAGTCAAGAAGTGCTACGCTATTGAAATCAATCAAAACCTTTGATTTGTATTGAGATTTTTAAAACCACTTTTATACACTTGTTTAAAGGGATGTTGTTATGTTATCCAATTTATCCCAAGGTAGTTACCTTTGTTCAAAACCAAGTCCAAAAATGTTTATGTACCTTTATACAAATAGGTGTTGTTATGTTCTTCATTTGAGTCTAGGTCATTATTAATTTGAAAATATGAGTCTTTTATACCATGTTTAAAATTCATATTCATAGTTCAAATCCAAAACTAATTGGTCTACACTAAAGTCTTGTCTAATTTGGGATTTGATGTTCACCTTTTACATTTGGATTGTGCAACTTAGATCGATTTATCGCTTGATCTAAATAACATTGCCTAGACATAAAAGTGATTTATTTTTATGTGTCTCAAACATATTTAACATGTAAAACTAAGGTTGAAACTCATTATTCAAGTATATTTCTAACTATGGCTAGTTTACATTTGAGCCTTGCTTACCATTTGGTTTTGAATACTTACTCTTTTCTCTTAGTTTGTTACTTGATATTGACTTATCAATTAGTTTTAGACACATGCATAGAGTAATTTATTTTGGAAAAAGATAAGTTTATCTTAATTTCATGTTCCAAGATTAATCTATGTGTCTAGATCAAGTGTTTCCAAATAATTTACCTTATAATTAGATTGATTTCAAGTTTTTATATCAACTGTGTTTGTTTCCAAGTCTATATTTGTGATTTTGGACAAATAAATAACATTTATTTTCACACTTTCAACTAATTAATTCCTTTTCAGGTCTATATTTGTGACATTCACTAAATACATAGCATTATTTCCACATTTTAGACCTAGTTCATTCCTTTCTAGGTCTAGCTTTATGACATAGGATAAAGACATAACACCTTTTGTTTTAGTGTTAGATCTAGATTAATTTTGTTTGAATCAACTTGAAAAAGACCAATTTCATGTGCTTATTTCTAGACCTTAGCTTGTTTATGTAGTTCAAATCTTATGTTCCCCATTCTAAGATTTGAGTTTGTTTAAAATACTTTCCAATACCAAGATCCAGTTTTTCCTTTTGTTGACCATTTTTTCAAGAGTCCTTATAGTGTTAGTGATATTTTAGACCAAATTTTGATCATTATTTTTCAATAAGGGATCCTTTATAGGCTAATTTTAAACCAATTACAATAATAGACAAAGTTTTATTTCAGGGCCATTTTTCAAGACATTTACAACAAGGGACCAATCTTTTTGGACCACATTTTGAGCACTTGTGAACATTAGAATTTTTCCTTTAGAGACATTAGCTGTATATTTAGATATGTCTCCCTATACATGTATTAATACCATGTATAATCCATATTATGAAAACATAGTCACAAATGAAACCTTCATTCAAGACCCATATGGTGATGATGTAGTTTGTGATATGGATCCATATCCCTCTTATGATACTCAACAAATAAAATAAAGATAGGACCCACTAGCACAATACCTAGTTAATACACTCTTATCCAATGAAAGATCATGAAAAAATGACCCAATACCATTCAAACGTGCCACCCACCATTAAACAAGTCCAACAATAGCCTTATTATGTAGCCATACCAACAAGATATGACCCATACTTTTTTTAACATCACTTGATTGAAAATAGGGACAATATTTTAGTTAGGGATGTAGAGGTAGGATCAAAATTCCCATTAGACTATCCCTATGAATGTCTACCTAGTTTAATTAGAGTGCCTAAAAACATACCTCAAGTCAGACCAACAGAATGACTCAACTAGTTATCATCAAGCACTCATGTCAATACCTAACCAAGATCTTAATGTGCTTACAAAAGGGAAGGTTCTTATGGATGACCACTTCACATGAATGTAGTAGGCATATTAGACATATCTCAATTTAGCATGGAATTTCAATGCTATGGCTATTTCAAACACCCCACTTATATAGTTAGCTCCTTCAACAGGGGTGAAAATTGATTCTTTAGGCCATACTATCTAAAAATTGACACATTTATTAAAAATAGATTATTTGGTGATGTTTAATGTCCCAATCATTGAGTAAGTGATTGTGGCTTCTACCCAAGACCATTTGTAAAACATAACAAATAGCATACAAGTGTATCCCAATTTGTACTAAGGTGGGTTGAATACACCACAAGCCAATTCATAACATTAGGTGCCTATTACCATTACCATGATTGGTTTTCAATAACAAGGGGAAAGTGTGCCTATTTACCAACCACAATAGGCCACTGCAATCCCTCAACCAAAATTTTCCTCAATCATAAAGTAGGGGGAAAGTATCCAAGCACAAATTGACACTATGCCCCAACAAGTGTTAAATGATACCCTACCTCAATAGGGGGTGACTAATATTATACCAACATAGACATAGACCAATTTTCAACCACAAAAAATGATTATTTAATCACAAACATTATATAATTAACAACATATTCTTATTGGTCAAAAACCAATGTATAACATCCAATAAATGCCCAATTCATAATAGGTGTTTACTTAAAAAAGAAGTGCTAACTTATAAGAATTAACCATTAGGAAACAATTACCTTTTACCCAAACATGTACCTCAAATATAGTAGGGACCCAACATTCAACACATTCAATAGTATGGGTTATCCAACAATAGGTACCATTTATACAACAAGGATATAATAATCAACAACAAGTTCCTAATCAAACCCAACAAACACAGTACCTTCCACCAAGCCATATACCTCCATCGTAGCAATAGTTATTCCAAATTAAATCAATATTCCAAACCCTAATTATAATGTTTATCAATAATATATATTATACCAATAGCCTAATCCTAATGCATAAATGTGTATTCTTGGTCAACTAGTACATTAAACCAACATTTTGCAATACCTCATTCCCCCACTATACCTCAATCAAGGTAATCCAAGTTTGATTTCCTAAACACAACCACAACTAGTTGTGCCATCTAGTTTCTTAGCCCAAGAACTAAAGAAAATAAAAGATGCAACTATATCTATTTATATAAGGAAAACCATGAAGTTTAAATTGGATGAAATGTGTAAATATTTATTTAACATGGAGTACCTCCAAATACCATTTCCTCTTGGCTATGATCCACCAAAATTTGATAAATACAAGGGAAAAAGACCCTAGGGAAAATTTAAAATAGTTCTTTATCACTTGTTATCATGTAGCCTATAGTGAAATATACTTTCTTCTTCTCTTTCCCCAAATTTTAGCTTCACAGGCCTTAGAGTGGCTTCTTAAGTTGTCAACTAATTAAATATCTAATTTTGACAATCTTTTGGATAAATTCATACAAAAATTATCATACAATCTCAATCATGACATTTCGGTAGTTGATTTGAGTCAAGCCATGAAAAATCTCAATGGGATCTTTATGAGTTACAATGGTAGAGATAAATTGATAGTTGCTTCACCCATAATTTATTGGATAAAAAATTGGCAGTTGTGTTTAACAAAAAATTGCATAGAGAAATATCTTATCACTTGGAGTTTTAGTGTGCTCACACATTTAAAGAAATCATTGAGAAAAGTGTAAATATTTAAAAAGGTTATTATTAATAAATAGATTATCAAGTTATCTTCTTTAAAACAAAACTAAAATCAAAACCAGAGCTAAAACTAAAATTTAGGCCCAAGTTACAACCTAAACCTAGTCCAAACACAAGTGTCTATGCCCACCCAAGATAATAAATTTGAAAAACCTAAACCATAAAACTACAACAATAATATTATTAATAATAAATTCAATGAGTCACATCATATTGAAATGGTACAAACACCATCTGTATAGCTTATTAAAAAAATGCATCTTATTCTTCAAATGTAACTTGTGATATAAATGCAATCTATTCCGCAACCATGGATATCTCCACAAATACAACTACTTCCACACATATAAGCACCATGGTGTTTCATAAATTAGTCATGGATGATATGATTAGTTGGTCAATTCTGAAGCACTTTCTTGGAAGTGTACCTTAACCTAATTGATATAAAGAGCATGAGTTCTATGAATACCATCATTATCATGAGAATTATATACACTAATCTATACAATTAAAGCATCTCATTGATAATATGTTAGAAAATAGAGAGATCCAATTGGATAACAAGGCTTCTATTTCCAATTAGAACCTCGATAATTAAGGATTCCATAGTATAATAATACCAATAAAAAATAGCAAAAATTAAGGCCACCACCACCACAACAATAATGTCAACCTCAAAATGGATGGAACTAAGACTAGAATGACCCTAAGAACTAATAGACGTATCATCCATTTACACACAAATATAATAGAATTGCAGGTCATAACCCTAGACCAAATGCCAACATACCAAGACCATTACCAAATAATACCTATCATCCTCCCTATGCTTACAATCCTTCATTGACCTATGAATGAAAAAAAGTGTAATAACAACCAAATATTACCATCTTAGGCCCCTATATTGATATGCCTTCCTTGACTAGTGACTGCAACCAAGCACATCAAAAATCAAGAATTACTATATCAGGCCTCCTCCATCTTCTTCTAGTTATAATGGTCCTTTACCCAATTTGTATTGCATAATCACAATTTGGTGGTCTAAATTCACCATCCCTATCCCATAACCTTCTATCAATGATCCAATTCAACCCACTATATTAGGTAGGAGTAATCCAATTATGACTATTATGGAAAAATGTATGATATAATAAAACAATTACAAAAGATGCCTGTGAAAATGTCTATTATAGATTTTTTGTGCACATGTACCATCCAAATACATTTTATTATTGAACTCTTGACCTAGTCCCAAGTACCCAATGACATTATACCAGATAAAATTTAAGATTTGGTTGGACACATAGGCCCAAGCATTGGCTTTCAACCAAAGTGACATGTCATCTCAAGGCACTTTTTATAATAACCCATTATACATTGAAGTTTTTATAACATTAAATAAATTTAATTTCATCCTCATAAATAATGGTTTGGGCCTTACTATTGTGTTTCTAAAGTTAATCAAGCATCTAGGATATACAATAGTTAACCTTCAACCAAAGACAATTACCATCAAGGACTATCACAATGAAGATTGGGAATCACAAGGAACTATCTATTTGATAGTTATCATTGGGCCTTTGACCCAAAACACAGTTTTACACATCTTGTATTTATATCTATCATAAAATTTATTTCTAGGTAGACCATGGATACACAAAATCTATGTAGTACCTTCAACCTTGCACCAGTGTATCAAGTTTACTCATTCAATCATGAAAGTAACTATTCATGTAGATTTATAGCCATATCAATATTTCAAGCATTTAGAGGCTGAGTATGAGAGATATAATTATTGGTTTGTTTTAGAACCCATACCAAATAAATACAAATATAAGGACATACTTATTGAATTGTCAAAGACCAATTGTATAGACCCTGATAGCCTTACGTCAAATTCACATATGCCTCTTATTTAAATTACCAATCATTTAACTATTTCAGAGAATGGTCCAAGAAATACTTTATCCATAATACCTTCCATATATCTAAGCTTCCATAAAACTCCAAGACTTATAGAAGGCACAAATCCAAGCCAATATGTATATAATGGAGACAAAAGGAAAAAGGAAAACTTCACAACCTAGTGCCTATTATTTTCATGCCATCCACTACCCAAGAACATGACCCACTTTTCGAAGATAATTCTTGGTTATAGAATGATAATTTTTCTAATTTATACCAAAGTAAAAAGTATCCCATCCCTAGCATGATTATGGATAACCAAGCTTATGAAGGTAGAGGCATTGGGGTAAATCAATAGGGTACTATTGAGTCCATTTCTATAACCATGTACAAAATAACTCATGGTATTAGATTTAAAATATCTAGGGGTGACCCCACCTATCTTATTGGTGTTCTTACACCAATGAATAGAGATGATGATGTCATTAGTGAAACAAAATTTGATCATAGTATGTACAAATACCTATCAAATACAAACCTATTTAACCCTTACACCATTTGTACCATTACTCCAACATTCCCCACTTACCCTTTATCACCCTCAAATCATTAGCGGGACCAAAAATAATCTGTATTACCTCTAGATGAGTTTAATAATGATGAGGAAATTTTTATTTTTTGGGTTTTATAGATAATATTCTTTTGGGAGATCATAGCAAGGATTTTACATAAAATTAGATCCCACTACCTATTTTTGAGAGTGGGTAAACATCCTTAGCCAAAAGAAAAAAATAAATCATTGAGGTCCCAAAGTCAAAACCTCTTAGAGGAACTTTTAAAACAAGGAAAAAGTAAAGAAAAAGACCAGTCTCTTGGTAAAAACCTACTTCAAACACCACTATGTGGGAATGTTCACCCTAACTCAAATGAAGCTCGAGAGACCACCAACAACAAACTTGCCTTTGGGTCCAAATTAAGTATAAATGAAAAACATGATTTGGACTAAATTATTTGAGAGTGTCCTAAACTATTTATTATATGGCCCTTGCCACCTTTAGGAGATTCAGATTCATCCTATTTGGGAGAACTTAAATAACCAATCCAACTAGAGGACTTTGTTAGTACCAACCATTTTACATATTTTTGACTATCCTATAAGATTGATCTACTCTCCTTGTAAAGGATACTTTAGAATTCAATATTTGGATTCCAAAGGATCCCAAGTCGATAAAACTAGGCGTGTCCCTTACTGAGGAGGAATCTAAAGTTATTGCATCTTTTCTAAACGAGTTTATAGATATTTTTTCATAGGCTTACTTTCATATGTCAGTTTTGGATCCATCATTGGTTATATGTCATCTATTAGTTCATCTGTATGCTAATCTAGTTAAGTAGAAACTAAGGAAAATCCATCCTCACATTGCCATCTTTGTTAAGAAAGAAATAAAGAAACTATTAGATGCAAGATGTATTAAACATATTGACTATTCAGAGTGGATCTTTAATATTATTCCAATTTGAAAATAACCATAATTTATTATATTGTATACCAGTTTTTGAGACATTAACAAGGCCTACCCAAAGGAAGATTTTCTTTTGTCGAACATCGACATGATTTTTGACTCCACGGCTAGGTATGAAATGCTTTCCCTCATGGATGGAATTTTAGGTTATAACCAAATTAAGATTGCATGAGAGGAATAACACAATAAAATGTTCATCACTATTTGGGAAATGTTTTCCTATCAAGTCATGCCATTCATCCTTAATAATGGAAGGGAAACATACTAAAAACCATGACTATTATATTCCATGATATGATGCATGATATTATAAAAGACTATGTTGATGACATAGTGGGTAAATCTAAGTCTCATGTAGATCATTATACCATATTAAAAATAATATTTGAAATTATTTATGAGTACAAGGTTTGACTTATCCAAATAAGTGCATCTTCAGTGTTACTTCAAGAAAACTTATAGACACTAGAAAATTACACATGACAATGCTAGTTGTCAAAACACCTTAGGACCCCTATCAAACCTAGAGTCTAGCTAACCACATAGTTAGATAACTCAATCAACCTACTAACTTAACATTTAACCAAACCTTTTAACCCCCACCTTGACCAATTTACCTTTGATCACTTGACCACTTACAATCAACCTAACTATCAATGGTTCACTTGACCATCGACAATTAGGTCCTCACTTCCTAAACTTTTTAATGCATCACTAGTTGTGCATGAGGTAACAAGGCATAATTTAATATTTTCACCTTATGTGGTGCTAATGAACTCTTAAGCATCATGATTAGTACCCAAACCTAATAGAGAACCTTCCATCCTCCATCTCCCTTTACCTATAAAATAAGGGGAGTGGGAGGTGAAAAGGGATCAATCATAAGAGTTATCAAGCATACATGTATTCAAGTCTTCCAGAATCCAGTCTTGCTTTAGTAACTCAACATCAACCAAAGAGACCTGAACCTCTACTAAATTTTCTTTTGAGGACAAATTACTATTACTCTAGTGAAATTACTTCAACCTTCCACCATTAGCCAACTAGCAAGTTACATGTATATTTCACTCATTTATTTATTCTATTTAATTTCTAACCCCTTAACCTAATTAGACTTGTCTTCCAATCTCCCACTTCTAACTTAATCCATAACCAAACACTTACCTAATCAATTACTCAGTTTACAAATCCTTTTTTGAGCAATCCCAAAAAACACACATGTAACTGCTAATGGTTAGCATAACTGCCAACAATCACCCCAACCATTGCGGGTTACCCAACCACTAACAATTAGCTCAACCATTGATGGTTTACCCAACCACCAATGGTCATTGTGGAAAAATTAATAACAAGTTATTTTCAATCCTTTAACCTCCACCAAACCCTATTTTCTATGTTCTTGCTTGTTCATAGAGCCTATCCTAATTTCTTGAACCTGACCCCATTTATTTTAGCATGAATATCAACCTACATTTTATATATTTAGTCATTTTATTTATGTAGCATCTACTTGTTTTCTTATATTGCACACATTTAGTTTCATGTTATTGAATGCAAACACTATTTCCTTTATCTATATCAACTTAATTGTTATCAATAGTGGATTGATAGCCTCCTAAAAAGCATATGCTTCTTGGATCTATCTCACGCTAGGAAGTATACTTAACTATCTTCATAACAAGCCCCTTTGTTAGTGTGTTATTATTTGTAGGTTATTCCTTCCTAGATAAAGAGGAGTTCTTGACATTTATCTGGATTATGGACATATCACAAACTAGGTATTTCTACCACACCCTTATTACTAGTTTCTTATCTTCTTCCAAAATAAAGAAATGATTATATTTAAGAGAAACAATTTGGCATGCCCGATGGAACCCTAGCATCATCTATATTCCCCTTTATTTCTTCCTTTATTCTATGCTCATTGATTGAAATCTAAAATTTAATTTGGCATAAAATAAACCCATTACATTAAATTGATTGCTTATTTATTTTAGTTCATCTAGTAACTTAAAGGAAAATTAAGTAATCATAGTTTTCACTCTTGTAGAACACACCTATCCAAACCACATAATCAATCAACACATCAAAACAAAACTTTAGACAAGGCTCGACTAGGATTTCATCACCTAGTGGTCAAGCTTACCCTTTTCTATCAATCCTTCTTGGAGGTAATTACCAAGGGGAGAACCAACTTAGCTCTCTAATTGAGTATAAACTACAAAATTTAGTATATCTTAATTAAGCACTCAACACCCTTATCACTACGATGTGTGAATTGAGGAGGTAGGCCCCAATAGCAAACCACATACTAAAGATCAATACATATTTCTCTCTTGAGCACCTAAACACAACCTGAAACCAACCTTAGATTTACTCTTTAGTACTTGATCTACAAGCTGAATTTCTTCTAAACACTTTCTAAGGCATAAGCCAAAAGTGATCTAAAAAGAATCCTATGTTTAAACGTGTAGACACCAAAATTGTGTCTACTCCTTGGTCGACTCCCCCTTGGTCCCCTTGGTCCACTTCTAAACATTTCTAACCCATACACTTATTAATTTAAAATAAATTACCTATTTTAAATTAATAACACCTCCCTTGACACCTCACCATGGACACATCACCCTTGACACCTCACCCATGAAACCTCACCTCAGATTCCTTGCCCTTGGATACCTCATTTATCACCCCATGACTAATCTAAGACCCATTTTAACTCCCCCCACTAATTCTCACACCCATTAAACCCACCTTCAGACCGTTTATCAATGACATTTGACCCTAGCAGATGGAAGAATGGGCAAAAGGCTAATTTTAGCCTTTTTACCCATTCTCTAGCCACTGACGTCGGTCAATAGTCGACCGACGCCAACATCGGTTGCTTAAAGCAGACTCAAATGCAAATTCTTAGAGGTGAATGCAAATTATCTTGCTTTGAATCCAACTTCTCTTACTCCTCGACTCTTGGCATATCAAAGGTAGGCTTTGGGACGAGACACCAGCATTCTGTCATCACTCTCCAGGCTATAGGCACTCTATAGAATTCACCCCACACCAGATTGAAGGTTGTACGAGATTTCCTACATCAACCGCATCAGGGACAAGCATCCTACACCTCTGGTTCTTCATCAAGCAAGAGCTAAGTATTCTTCTTCTATTTCATTTTAGTACTTTAAAAGGCATTGGTAATTAGTCAATTTGCTACTTTTAAGTGTTGTAGACCAGACCCGACCTGACTTTCTTCCTGGAGAGGCTGAGAGGCCTTCCACATATCCTTGCTCCTTTTGACAACCTGTCTTCTACCCCTTGTCCCTCTTAAGACTCTATTGACTCCCCTACAATCTTGCACAGACCTGAACTCCGTCCAAACCCCTCTATCGATCATAAACCCATCCATAATTCGTCCAAGTCCATTGCCCTAACCGACATTGACCATTTCCCCTACTGACGTCGGTAGCATAATTGACATTGGCAACTTAACCAACTGACTCTAACAGAACCACTGATGTCGGCGATTGTGATAGACTGACAAAAAAATATAGGTATGCATTATCTCTATTTCTTTTGTTCAATCTTTTCACCATTTCTCTTTCTAGAAACACTCTTTTATCAACTAGTGGACTATCATCCCTCAAGGAAGTCTTTGCACTTATGGGACCAAGCTTTGCTTGGCAGTCCACCATACATCTATCTAACATCTTCTTTGTTTTATTTTTCTTCTTATCTAACAGGTGTCATCCTCCACAGCCAAAGAGGAGCTCCTTCAATTGTCTGGATAATGGTGTGTAACTTCATCCGGGTACGTACAAACCCCTGACCATTACCTTTTAGTTTCTCATTTCTTTTGAATGTGAAAAGCGAAAATAGTTAGAAACATTTTGGCATGCCTGGTGGGACCCCTGGAATTTTCCTTGGGTTCATCATTCTTTTTCTTCTAAAAGCAAACATTCATATAGGTGCATTAGATTTCTTCTTGCATCCTCCTTCTATCTCTTTATTTTGAAAAGACATCATAAGCGGAAGTTAAAAAGAATCTCTTTCTTTTTCTTATTGTCACCTTTCCTTCTTGCATCTTAGAGTAGTGAAGTTCATACTCTTAACCTTTTCTCAACTTGTTTGCATCCGAATAAAAACATTTCAATTTGGGTTAAAAATATATTGCATCTCATTCCTACTTGAATGCATTTTTAGCTGATCTAGTAATTGAAAACTGCATTATGAATAAAGCATAGTACACATATGTTACACTACCAAACCACATTCACAAAATCAAACATCTAAACATACCTAAGACAAGGTTCGACTAGGATTTCATCACCTAGCGAATACCTTACCCTTCTTGGTAATCCCACTTGGACTTCACTACCAAGGGGAGAACCCACTCTGTTCTCTGGCAGAGTATAAACTCTAGGGGAAGCATATACTAGCTAAGCAACCCGGGTTGTCTTTGGGCTCGTGAAGTGAGGGGAGCAAGCTCTTAGCACTAGGCCATGTACGAAACCTAATACAGATTTTGAGCACCAAAGCTTAACCCGAAACTAGCTTTAGACTGCCTCTTTAGGACTCGTTCTAAAAGCCCAACTTCCTAAACACACTCTTCTAAGGCATAAGCCAACAAGACTCTAAAAATTATTCTTAGGAATTTAACGTTTAGAGGTTGCTTGTCTTCATCTATTTTTTTGTCTCTATCTGGTTTTTTGAGCTGACGAGGTCATATTCTGAGCTCCACAACAACTCAGATTTTCTTCTTTCTTCCAAAAACTTTCAATTTTTTGAAGTTTCTAGAAATACATAGTAACCGACATTGATTTGTCCACTGACATTGGCAACTTATCTTCACCGACATCAGTTATCTGACTAACATTAACAACTTTTTCACTGACATCATTTTTTCTATCAACGTCGATCACTGTCAAAAACTTTTTCTTCTCAAACAACAAGCTAAAAACCTGACCTTTTTGCTATTAAAATCACATTCTGGTTTTTTGAGGCTGAAACATACATTTTTCAGAACCTAAACCCACCTTTTTGCCTTGGATGGTTTTGACACGTAGTCAAACCAAAACTCTTGTTGACCATGTAAGGCAACAACCACTCCCACCTTCACCTTCTATATCAAGTCCCCAAATGGAGTATAATTCAGAAACTGAACGTACTCCTATCCAACCAACCCCCAATCAACATCTAATTGTTCTCGAAGGGGATCAAGACTTTGAAAGGTTCCTTGACCTCAATGTCAAGGCCCTTTAGCACTATCTTGCAAGAAGTCAAATGCAAGATCCTTCAGGCAACCCAGTTTATGGGATGTCGACTTCTTTAGTTGAAACAACAATCATATCATTAGCCTCCGTAACCCAACCCATGGTCACCCAGGCCATTACCTCAACTAACAACTTGACCATGACCAATCTTTAAAGTGTGGCCTCTCCTTCTATTTCTAGACCTACCTCCTTTGGGGTTTCTGTACCCCCTCAACCACAAACCATTCAACAAAGTCCTACACCATTCCAAAACTTAATTGTCTCCATCCCAGCTACTCTTTCACCCATAAATACAAGAGTGACTACTTATCCCTTGGCTAGTGTTACCACCATCCAACCACCTTTGACGACATCAAGTCAAGTTCTGCCTTCTAGCTTCATAACACAACCACCCCTGGCTTCAACATCAATCCCCATGATGAACTACCAATATGTTGCACCTATACAAGCACAACCAACTATGTCATACGCCCCTCCTAACTCCTTCCAAGCATCTTACAACTTAGGGGGTGCCCCACCTATCAATCCACCAGTCGATCTAATCAAGATGCTGATGGAAAGGTGTCTAATCTTGAGACATCCATTTCGGGTTCAAGAAATGTTCTCTCATATGAACAAATCTGTAATGAACCTATTCATCCTTCAGTCCCAATCCGACCATATCCTAGTCAATGGGAACTTCCCAATTTTACTCACTTTTAGAGTAAGGAGGACCCACATCAACATCTATGAGTGTTTAGACACGCTTGTTACCTTATAGCACATGATGATGCGTTATTACTATGCACATTTCCCATGTCGCTTTTTGGTGCTGCCCTCGATTGGTATAGTTCTATTACTAGTCACTCTCTATTTACCTTCACTCAACTAGCTCAACTATTTCTTGACCACTTTTCTATCAACATCACTAAAAAGGTCTCCATCACAGACCTATATTCTATCAGACAATTTGATGATGAATCCATAGCTGATTTTGTTGCTTGATGGAGAAGTTTACTCAACCAACTTTCCTTTTCTTTACCTCAACCTGAGCTCATTGAGCTCTTTTCACAAGCGTTTGCCAAACACATTTCATCTACCTTATGGGTCCAAACATTCCGCACATTTGACGAAGCTTTCACCATGGCCAAGAAGCTTGAACTCTGTGCTGTCGAAGAAAATAAAGTCAAATTGCGTAGTAAAATTACTAACGCAAAATCAAATGACTCTTCTTCCAAATCTTCTTCCTCCAATTCCAAGTCTAAGGGATCAGCAAATGCTATGGTACTTAGATCATCATCATCTACCACAACTAATCAATCTGAACCTTCCACATCTCAAAGCATTACATGATAGTTCCAACAACGATGCGTACAGTGTCAATATACTCCAATTAGAGAATCATACACATCCGTGTTGGATAAACTAGTTAAATAGGGAGTCCTCAATCTCCCCCAAATTTGACCACCACCTCAATTTGACTCCTCAAAAGCCATCCCTACATGGTATAGGGAAAATGACTTTTGTCATTATCATCATGTCAAAGGCCATGACATAAACAACTGCAAAACCTTCAAAAACATTGTCCAAGACATGATAGATAAAGGTGATCTTGTTTTGGATAGCCCAAACGCACCACCTAACCAAAACATAGACATCTTTAGACAACCTTTCCCTAACCATCCCCCTAGTCAAAATAACATTCAGACCATGGCAAAAGACCCCCAAGAGTGTAATATACACATAGTCAACACAGTTTCACCTCCCATCCCTAATCAACCTCTTCCACAAACCGAAGAGGTTAATCAACCTATTTGTCCATCATAGGTAGACGAGCCTTCTTCTCCTATTTGTCCACCACAAGTAGAAGAGCCTTCTTCTCCTATTTCTCCCCCATAGGTGGAAGAACCTTCTTCTCCTATTAGTTCTCCATTTACCCCTCTTATATTGGAGGATGCTTTAACCATACCAGCACCACTAGCCCCACCTTCATCCTTCTTACTACCAATGGAGGACCTTACCTTTCCTGCTCCTCAACCACAAGTAGAAGGCACAATCATCCCTGCCCTCTATCCTCTTGAGGAGTCACATTCTCCAATTCCTTCTCCACCAAGAGAATAACTTGTATCTTCACCTACATCGACTGAAGACAATCCAGTGATGACTCTTTCTCACCTTTGGCCCAAGATCATTGCATCTAACACATTTCCAGTCTCACAACCACCCACATCTTCTAAAAAACCAAAGCCTCATCCAACATCTTCCAAACCATTCTCTCAATTGGTTGAGAACTTAGGATTTCTCCATTAGAAAAAGTTAGAGCATGAGGCATTATGGGAGCAACTCAAAGCTCCTTGTCTTACACATCTCGCTTCATCTTGTACTATCGACCCTTCTATGACAAAATCTCCAAAAGTCACCAACGAAGATCAGGCTTCTACATCCAAATCTTTAGAAGCCCAACTGTCCACATCTAAACCTAAACCCTCACAAACATCCACCATACCAACACTGGTTAAATCCCTAGATGCTCACCCCATATCTAACCTCACTCACCCACAAGTGAAGGTAGACTTGAACCTTGCCTCACACAATAGTGGTCCTCGCACTAAACCAAAGAAGGCTACTAAACCACGTTAGAGAACTCCTCCTCCACCATCATCATTGCCCTCCATTTTGGGCCCACATCCCTCTACCTTAATAGGAGTGCTCCCTACTCCAATACCTAACAAAAACAAGTTGCCTCCATTACTCCCTTTACCCACCACAAACCTACCTCCTCTAAAAAATTTGGCACCCCTCGCAAAGAAAGTGTCGTCTACACGAGTGTCAGCACCACCAACCCAAAAGGTGGTATGGAAGTCTCCCTCAATAACTCCCAAACAAAATTCATCAACACCTAGTACATCAACAAGCACGAACCCCTTAGTGGGTTCATATGCTTTGATACTACGCCAAATTTTGCAAACTTCTAAAATCACTCTTCCACCTATCAAACCATTTCAACCTCTCAGACCAAAGCCGTCTTGGTTTGATGATACTAAAATTTGCCAATATCATCACACACCTGGGCATGACACTAAAAATTGTTGTGCCCTTAAGGTTGTCATCTGCCAATTCATGGAAAAATACACCCTTCTTATTGGGGATACTATCAACAAATCTCTAAAACCATCTAATGTCGCTCCAACCTCTCCACCTTCATCAGAATCCCATCATCGTCCCTTTACCTCCTTTGTCCCCTTTATTCGAGATTAACACCATCAATATGGCCACTAGGTCACAAACTTTAAAGGATAAAAGAAAAGAGAAAGTTTCTATTCCTTGGACTTACCCATTTGTCAAACCTGCTCAACCACCCAAACCTAAGATTTCTATCTTGGGTACATCCCAACCCACTTCTTCAGAGGCAATCCGTGATTCTATGGTGAAACAACTTCACCAAACCCCCATGAAGATGTCCTTATATGACCTCATTCAAAGCTCTCCACAACATCATCAAGCTTTAATCAAGGCTTTACAGGCAGTGGAGGTCCAACCCAAGGACCCCCAACCACTAGCTGCCTTAGTCCAATCATTACCCACCATCACCTCTATTACCTTTAGTGATTCTAAAATTCCTACCTCCAACTTGGAAGATCAGGATGCTACCCTTTTCATCACAACCTACATTGATCAAACTCACATTAAGTGAGTTATGATTGATGGGGGCACTAGCATCAATATCATTTCCACCCATGCCTATGACCAACTAGCCCTCCCAAAGAATTGTGTATCAAAAACTGACACAATTCTTCGATCTTTTAACGACACCACCACCACTACCACTGGCACCGTCATCTTACATATTCATGTTGGCCCATGAACAATCCTAGATCTCTTCCACATCATCGAGGGAGATTTCCAGTACAACATGTTATTAGGATGACCTTGGATCTGAGCCATGGCCTATGTCCCTTCTACATTACACCGTTGTGTCAAATTTGAACATGACGGTCAGGTCCATGTCATTCCTACAAACCCCTCCCCTTTCAAAACATGCAACACAACTTATTGACCCAATGATGTTCTCATTCCTTTCAAGACATCGACCCAAACACCACCTCCACCTGCAGAAGCTTCAACAAGTATGCAAACAGCGGTTACACCTACACCACCTCCTCAAGTGACAACAAAAGACCCTATGAAAGATATCTTCCAACGTCTTTCACTTGGGGAGTATCGTCTACTCACCTTGGACATGTTCTAGACTCCTCAAGAGTATGGAAAACTTTATCAAAATCCTAGCTATGACCATCGTATCGGAATGGTCATCCCTTATGGTCCTCCCAATCTTCAAACAAATCTCATCTATGGAGGGTTAGATCGAGCTCCCACTGATGGGAATCCTCTTTCATCACCCCAACTATTTATGTCTGACTTCTCTTTTCTTGGCAACCCAAAGTTTGCTCACACCTATCTTTATAGGTGTGTGTGGAAGGGCTTTGGCTTTAGACGCTACGAACAAGGCTCCCACCAGCCTGTCGAACCACCAAATGATGAGGCCATAAAGAATGCCAAGAAGTGACATGGCCTGGGTTTTGAGGAACCTACTAAAACTTCTAAAAACCCTTGTCTTGAACCTATCATAGACCAATCACCTCCAAACTCACCTATTCCCTCATCTTCACCTACGGAGTCGGTGGTTTCCATCCCTCCTAGTTTTTTTTTCCATAAACACCATTCGCTTAGAAACCCTCACCTATCGACTAGGTGGGGTATCTAGGTCTCTCCCTCTCATTTATCCAAACATGATAGATGATGAATCTGCTACCATCAACACTATCTAATGCATGTACGATGATGCCATTCTCACCTACATGGGTGCAGATGACTCTTTCATCCAACGATCACTTCCTTCAAAAACATAGGTTATGTTAAATGAATCAACCATTGACATTAACCTTCCATCTTTCGACGTTCCTCATATCTTAAAAATTGGTCAATCATTGGAGACCCAAGAACAAATTGACTATACCAAATTCCTTTCAGACCATAGCAAAGCCTTTGCTTGGACCTATAGTGATATGCCTGGCATCAACCCTAACATCGTCATCCATAACATCATCACAAACCTAGAGGCTAAGCCTGTCAAGCAAAAGCTTCACAAAATGCATCCTCGCATTGCACTACTTGTTAAAGAGGAGCTTCAACATCTTCTTTCTGTATCCTTCATCCAACCCATTGATTATCCACAATGGGTGTCAAATATCGTCCCTATCACCAAAGCAACTGGGGGGATCCAAATCTATACTGACTATCATGACCTTAGCCTAGCTTGCCCAAAGGATGATTTTCTTCTACCCAACATCGACCAACTTTTTGATCTTACAGCAAATCATGAGATGCTATCACTCATGGATGGGTTTTTAGGATATAACCAAATCCTGATTATGCCAGAAGATCAACACAAAACCACCTTCATTACCCCATGGCAGAATTTTTGCTATAGGGTCATGCCTTTTGGCCTAAAAAATGTAGGTGCCACATATCAACACACCATGACCTACATCTTTCAGGATCTCCTCCACAAAATCATGGAGGATTATGTGGATGACCTACTAGGCAAATCTAAGCTCTGTCATGACCATTTGACTATTCTCAAAATCATCTTCACTCACCTCCTCCAATACAACGTTCATCTTAACCCCAAGAAATGCATCTTTGGGGTTCTCTCAGGGAAGCTTTTGGGCTTCATCGTCTCTCTTTGTGGCATTGAGATTGATCCTGCTAAGATAAGAGCTATACTCAAGATGCTGCCACCTACCAATCTAAAGTAACTTTGCAGCCTGCAAGGGAAGCTCCAATCTATTCATCGCTTCATCTCATAGCTTTTCAACCGATGTCAACCCTTTCATCACCTCCTCAAGAAGGACGTCTCCTTTAATTGGGATAAGGATTGCCAAGAGGCTTTCAAAGCCCTTAAACACTATCTTGTCTCTCCACCAGTCCTTATTCCACCTAAAGATGTCCAACCTTTCTATCTCTACATCTTAGCAACAAATCATTCTTTAGGTGCCATGATCGCGCATCGAGATGAAAACATCGTGAGCAAGCAGTTTATTACATAAGCCAAATGCTCATTGACTATGAAACTCAATATACGCATACCAAAAAACTCTATTTGGCATTAGTCTTTGCTGCTACCAAACTCTGTCATTATTTTCTCAATCACAAAACTTATGTCATTACCCACACCGACCCTCTAAAATACATGCATTCTAACCATACCAAAATCAACGTATGGCTCGTTGGCTCATGCTTCTTTCTAAGTTTGACTTGGAATTCATCCAAAAAAAGTATATAAAGGGGTAAACAATCACTGACCAACTAGCGGATGCCCCTTTACCTGATAACCAACCTTCTCACTGCAAATTCCATGACGAATCCATTGCCATGTTATCCACCGATGACATATTCTATCAAATGACAATGTTCTTTGACAGATCCAAATGTCAACACGGTGGGGGTGGAGGGGTCATTCTCATCCCACACGAGGGTGAGCCCATGCCTCTATCTTTCAAACTTGACTTTAAATGTACCAACAACATGGCTGAATATGAAGCCTTAATTTTGGGACTTCAAACTACCCTTTTCCTAGGCACGAAGACTGTCAACATCTTTGGTGACTCATAACTAGTCATCAATCACATCAACGATTCATATCTTTGTAAAAATGAAGTTTTGCAAAGGTAAAAACACCATATTGACACCCTGCTAGAATCTTTCGACCATTACCTCTTGCAAACTATTCCTTGATCTACGAATAAGTTTGCCGACACCATGACCTCCCTCACCTCATGTATCCCATCATCATCTGCCTCCTTGATAATCTATGTTATGGTACACCATTTGGCATTACCTTCATATATATCCACTAATGTCAACCTCGTCACCACCATTGACTCTAGTCCATGGGATGTTTGGTATAAACAACTTGTGGACTACTTAACTTTCTCAATTGTCCCCCTTGATCTCTCTAGCAATGCATGATAGGCTTTTATCAAAAGCACAGCTTGATATACTATGCTAGGGGGTCTTCTCTATAAACGAGGTTTCGATGGCCTCCTTCTTTGATGTCTAACCTCCACTGAAACATCTCATGCCATCAAATAAGTCCACAATGGGATTTGTGGCAGACACTTCAATGGTAACTCAGTTGCAAAACGTATCCTTCACCTAGGCTATTATTGGCCCACTCTTCACCAAGACTATAGCAACTATGTTCGGTATTGTATCAAATGCCAACAACATGCTAACTTGCTTCACATCCCTAGCCATGCTCTACAAGTTACTATAGACTTCTGGCCCTTTTCACAATGGGGCTTGGACCTAATCATTGAGATTAACCTCCATTCATCTCTCCGACATCAATCAATTATCACTACAACTAAATACTTCACTAAATGGGTGGAAGCAATTCCCCTTGTCTTCGCTAAAGTTGACAAAATCATCAAATTCATCAACCAACACATCATCTATCATTTTGGTGTACCTCACAAAATCATCACCGATAATGGCAAGTCTTTCAAAAATAAAATTATCCAAAAACTTTGTGACTCATTTGGCATCAAACTCAGCTTCTCCTCGCCTTACTACCCATAAGCAAATGGGAAGGCCAAGGCTTCCAACAAAATCTTAACCAAAATCCTCATGAAGGTGGTTAATGATACGAGAAGGGATTGGCACATTCACATTCCCTTCGCTTTGTGGGCCTACCACACTAGCATTCAAACCCCTATGAGTACTACACCTTTCTCTTTAGTGTATGGAATAGAGGTTGTCCTACCTCTTGAAGTATAGATACCTTATTTATGCATCTCTATGCATGACATTCTTTCTAATGATGACTTTCATCAAGATCGCTTAGCTCACCTTGAGTTACTTGACGAACGTTGTCTTGCTGCCCTTAACCATCTCCACATCTATCAAAATCATATCAAACGTGCCTATAACAAAAATTTGAGAGAATGAGATTTCAAAATCAAGGATCTCATCCTTAAATAAAACCAACATGTGACCAACATGGAAAGAAGTAAACGAGGCAAATTTGCTCCTAATTGGCTCGGACCTTATATCATAATGCACAAGTATGGATCAGGGACTTATCATCTGTCTTCCCTTGAAGGCCGACCAGAACCTAAGCCCATTAATGCCTTGCATCTACGACCATTCTACTGTTAATCAAGTAATCATTCAGTTGATGTTTAACTTGAGCTCGTCCCTTGAGCAACCCCTGTCATCATCATTCCTATTCCTTTTAACCCTGTTTCCCTACAAACATTAGTCAACCCTTTTGTCAAGCATGTATACTTTGTCCTAATGAAAGGGAAACCCTTAAACCTCTACAGGCTTGTCCACGACTAAAATTTCAGTCCAAAAAATATAAAACTAGGATACCTACTCAAAGGTCATAAACTTTAAATGCAGACTGCTCCCTCGAAGGATAGTTGCATCATCATTGATGTAGCTAATAGACTGCTCCCTTGAAGGACAACTATTCAAAGCCCTCAAAAACATATAAAGCAAAAATATAGACCAATCCCTTGAAGGATGGCTATGCCTAAAAATCTTGCTACAAATAGCACTCTCTTAGAAGCTTCCCGCATCGATTAGCTTCACATGTGACCACAAAACAAAACAACATCCCCACATAGACTTCCCGCATCGATCAGTCTACCAAAAAAAAAACATTGACTGACAAACTCTTAAGTCATGGACTTGCCTATAGTCGTTCTTAGGGTCACCTATAAAAGGGGCAAAGTTATCCTTGCTAAAAAGGGTTACGCTATCCTGACATATCACATCATCAAACTTATTACCCCAACATACTCAAGGGATTTTGAGCTCACTTAATGTCAAGTGATTCAACTATTTCTCTAACATAAACCAATGGTCAAAAGACGTAATGCATAAATGGGGCTTTTGTTTGCAAAACCCTTATCTATGTTATCATTATGGTCCTTGTCAATGAAAGAGCAATGCGCCTTTCACTTCTTACGCACTTTGGTCACATAGAACCAATTCAAATCCAACCAAATCATTTTCTAAACCAAACCAAACTAACCAAACCTTTTTCAGACCACTAACATTATCATAGCCTATTCACACTAGTTTCTATGGAAACCAATACACATGGAAACTATTGACCACACAATTTATGCCAAGCATAAACCATTACTTGCTAAAGCATAAGCATACTTATTTCATTTTTAGCATACGTCCATCACTAATATGGACACTTGCTAGGGATGGAAAACCCTATCACCAATGTTACAGAATACACCATCACATAATATGGAAAAGGTTGTAACATCATCATACACTCATCATTTCAAGCATGTACCATCACACATATGGGAAATGCTAACAACTCTAACACGACCAAACCAACCTATCAACCAGTTTTGAACTACATTGGTCTGAGGCTCTTCAAATAGGGGCTATGTAGGTAGCACTTAGATGACATGACGTCTTCTGGGGTTAGCTCAGCCACATCCATTTGTTCATCTACTTGATGGACAAACCATTTAACCTTTAACCATGACTTAGCTTAGTCAAACCCACATCCATAACCGACCCTCTTCCTCCCTTTTGGGAGAACTACATTAGCCTGAGGCCCTTCCAACAAGGGCTATGTAGGTAGCACTTAGTTGACATGGGGTCCTTTGAGGTTAGCTCGGCCATTCTTTTGTCCATCCATCTAATGGACCAACTATCTATACCAACCCAAAATAATGACCAAACAATCAACCTTAACACTGAATGAGTTACCTAAACTTCTCATGGGGCACATTGGAGATCACGTACATCTCCCTGACCATAGCAAACGTCACTTGAGATCACTTATATCTCAGCCTGACTCGACCAATGACCTTGGAGGTCGTGACTATCTCCTCAGACCATGACCACTTCCAAGACAACTTTGCCTTGGTTGTTTTTGCATGTATGCTACCTCACGAATAGTTAGCAAATTTTACGCAACCCACATTATGACCCTCACACATATTATTGGATTGCGAGCAAGTTGATCCCCAATATTTGTGACATTTTTGTGTTTTTTGAGAGCACTTCCTAAGCCTGGGATACTTGGAACATGACGACCATTGGAGCTACAACTTTGATCATTTAATCCAATCAGCTAAGACTAAATGCTGGGGACCGGTTATTTCAATTTTAGCACTCCTCAACCCTTGACTACGACAATTTGACCTACCTCTCACATGAAGTGGTATATGCACAATCTCAACTATTACAGCATTCACACTCAACCTTCACCATATCCATCCACTATCTATCAAATCGGCACCCAATATCAGGTTACCTTCCCTCGACTCCCACTTTGAGGGGGAATACCTCATCCCTCATCTGGGGCAACCAACTCCTATTTTTGTCTTGCAGTTCACTAGAACAACCAACAGGACAAAAATGACCTTATCCCATACCTGGGGTAACTTACTCTTGTTTTTGTCTTGCAATTCGTCAAGAATAACCAACAAGACAAAAAGGGGCAAATGTAGACACCAAAACTGTGTCTACTCCTTAGTCGACTCCCCCTTGGTCCCCTTGGTCCACTTCTAAACATTTCTAACCCATACACTTATTAATTTAAAATAAATTACCTATTTTAAATTAATAACACCTCCCTTGACACTTCACCATGGACACATCACCCTTGACACCTCACCTCAGATTCCTTGCCCTTGGATACCTCATTTATCACCCCATGACTAATCTAAGACCTATTTCAACTCCCCCCATTAATTCTCACACCCATTAAACCCACCTTTAGATTATTTATCAATGACAATTGAACCTAGCAGATGGAAGAATAGGTAAAAGGCTAATTTTAGCCTTTTTACCCATTCTCTAGCCGTCGACATCGGTCAACAGTCGACTGATGCCAGCGGTATCACTGACATCAGTTGCTTAAAGTAAACTTGAAGGCAAATTCTCATAGGTGAATGCAAATTATCTTTCTTTGAATCCAACTTCTCTTGCTCCTCGACTCTTGGCACATCAAAGGCAAGCTTTGGGACGAGACACTAGCATTCTGTCATCACTCTCTAGGCTACAAGCACTCTACAAAATTCACCCCACACCTGATTGAAGGCTGTATGAGATTTCCTACATCAGCCACATCAGGGACAAGCATCCTACACCTCTAGTTTTTTAGCAAGCAAGAGCTAAGTATTCTTCTTCTATTTCATTTCAGTACTTTAAAAGGCATTGGTAATCAGTCAATTTGATACTTTTAAGTGTTGTAGACCAGACCCAACTTGACTTTCTTCCTAGAGAGGCTGAGAAACCTTCCACATATCCTTGCTCCTTTTGACAACCTGTCCTCTACCCCTTGTCCCTCTTAAGACTCTATTGACTCCCCTACAATCTTACACAGACCCAGACTCCATCTAGACCCATCTGTCAATCATAAACCCATCCAGAATTTGCCTAAGGCCATTGCCCTGACCGACATCGACCATTTCCCTTATTGACGTCGACATCATAACCAATGTCGGCAACTTGACCAATTGACACCGATAGAACGACTGACATCGGTGATTGTGATAGACTGACAGTAAAATATAGGTACGCATTATCTCTATTTCTTTTGTTTAGTCTTTTCACCATTTCTCTTTCTAGCAACACTCTTTTATCAACTAGTGGACTATCATCCCTCAAGGAAGTCTTTGCACTTCTGGGACCAAGCTTTGCTTGGCAGTCCACCATACATCTATCTAACATCTTCTTTGTTTTAGTTTTCTTCTTATCTAACAGGTGTCATCCTCCATAGACAAAGAGGAGCTCCTTCAATCATCTAGATAAAGGTGTGCAACTTTATTCGGGTACGTACAAACCCCTGACCATTACCTTTTAGTTTCTCATTTCTTTTGAATGTGAAAAGTGAAAATAGTTAGAAATAAAATGCACTATTAGTGTATGTTTGGATTGCCTTGAATTATTTTCCTCTTGCTTGTTTTTTATTTGAGGTATGAGTTTTCATCATTCCTTCCTTATTTTTATCACATGGTCTTTACTTGATAGCAGTTGAGAAATCAAACCAAGGACCACTTTCCTCTTCCTCTTCCTCCTCTATGGAGTATAATTTAGATGCTAAGGTTTCTCCTCCTCATTCTCCCCCTTCTACCATGCCATGGATAGTTGTTGAGGGTGATGCAAATTTTGCCACATTCTTTGATAACAACCCCATATCCCTTTGACACTACCTGAACACCTTATCCCACTGTACCCTTATTTCTTCAATTCCTCCTATAGACCCACCTTATGGTATGGTTCCCCATCTCATGGGTGTTTCTACCTTCTCCCAACCTTTGATCACCCAAGCATCCTCTTCCACCAATATTCCATCCACTACCACTACTAAAACCTAATTCGATATTCTAACCTATAATCAATCTGCTCTTACATCAACCAATACCTCTATTTTATGGAAAAATTTACCTCTTATTAATTATCCCCTACTTACCATGGGGGTATCTTCTCCCCCATTTCCACCATTCCTCTTATCACCACTAACCAACCAATCTCTACCCCTTTTCAAAATTTGATACTTTCCATACCTCTTACCCTTCCACCTATTAGCACAAGAATTACCACTCAACTTCAACCTACTACTTCAACTATACCTCCAAATCAACCTTTGTTGGTCCCTCAACAAATACCCATGCCACCCCATCCACATTATGTTCCTAACCCACAAGGATACATAACACCTTTTACTCAACCTTTTGTGCCCATCAACACTTATGTGGCACTGTCCCAACTTATAATGACCACATACCAATATGTGATGTCATCTCAATCTTCCACCTCTTATCCATAATTTTTATCTACCCAATCTCAACCAAAGCAACTACCCAACTATAGAGCTCTAAAAACTCAAAAAAATTAAGTTAAGATGTTAATGGATAAAATGTCCAATCTTATATCTTCAATTTTTGAAGATCATGACCTTCTATATTATGATCAAATATGAAATGAGCCCTTTCATCCATATTTTTATATCCTAGCTTATCCTCTTCAATGGGAACTACCTAAGTTTTCCAAGTTCAAAGGCAAGGAGGACCCTTAGCAACATTTGAGAGCATTTTGCTATTCTTGCTATTTGATTACATATGATGACACTCTCTTTCTTCGTACCTTTCCTATGTTCTTATATAGTCCAGCCTTGGATTGGTATAATTATCTTACCAAGCACTCTATCTTCTCCTTTTCTCAATTAGCCTAAATTATTTTAGATCACATTTTAGTTAACATATCTAAAAAGGTTTTCATTACTAACCTTTACTCCATTAGGTAATTCGATGATGTATCGATTACCAAATTAGTAACTATATGGAGAGGTCTCATTAACCAAATTTATTTTTCATTACCTTAACCTGAACTAATTAAACTCTTTTCTCGATGTTGTGCCAAACATATTGCTCCAACTCTTCAAGTTTAGACTTTTATAACTTTTGATGAAGCATTTACCATGGCATGTAAACTTTAAATTAGAGCCATTGATGAAGGGAAATTAAAACTAAGAAACAAGAATTCCAATTTTAAATATAATTACTCTTCTTCCAACAAAACCACTAATCCATCCAACACCAAGAGAAAGGCAATCACAAACTATTAGTGTAGGTTTTTATTTTTCCCTATTTATTAATTAGGGAAATTGTATTTCTTGTGCATACATGGAGTTTTCCTACATTTGTGAGATAGGCTAGCTTATGTGGAGGTGTGTGTCATAGATGTGTCATAGGTGTCATAAGAATGTCATAAGTAACTCCCTTGATGGGAGTTACTTCTCTATTCTTAGCACCTTGTCACCACCTTTCATAAGGGAGTTATAGTCTATTCATGGGGTGCATTGTCCACCTTTTGTGGAGGAGTTACTTACATACTCTCTTTTATGTATTCCTCACTTTGGCCATCTCATGTTGACCAAATTTTGGTTTTCTCCACTTTGTCTTGTGCAATTTAGCTTCTTGTATAATTTCAAATTGCTTTAGCATCTATGTGGTGTGCAGTTGCTTCATCTCGTGTGATCACGCCCCCATTTCATTCACATTATCTGGATTCTGGTAACAACTCTGATATGGTATCAGAGTCACTCTAGTAATCGTGTGTCTGATTATGCTATTCTAAAATTCTTACTTTGCTTTTTTAGTAGTTTTTTATTGCTTAACTCTGTTGTTTTGGTAGAGTTATTTTGAAAACTCATGCAAATCCATACGGAAACTTGTTCAAAAAATTACTTCTGAGTTGGAATTTGCTAAGACATCTTGTCTAGATCTGTTGTGGCTTTGGTAAAGGCAGAAGAATTTCTTTTCTTTTGGTCATTCTACAGGAAAAAGATAAGATTTTTGCTATCTGGTTTGCTTCTTGGACATTGGAGGGGCTGACTTTGTTGCAAGCTACTTGGTGCCATTGTTGTGAGTAGAGGGAGGAGCAGCACTTCACTCATTCAGTCCAAGCATAGCTTCTACAACTCTATGCCAACCTTCTTTTGGTCTACACCAAGCTTCTGGAACTCCATGCCAAGCAGTAGCAGTAGTCCTTCCAGCATGCCAAGTAGTAGTAGCAGTCCTTTCTACAGCCACACCATCATCTATATGATGCCCAGTGTTTCTGAAAATGGCACATTTTTTTGGTCTTTTTTTGCCCAAACCTACTGTGTGTTGAAGTCTATAGACTGTATAACCTTTTCTTGCCCAACAAATTAGAAATGCGCCCTTATTTTTGGTGAAAACATTCTGCCACATCTGTTGTTCATTTGTTTTTTCTGCCAGCACCCTTTTTTTGCTTCACAAACATGGTTATCTTAAAATTTGTTTCACCTCCAATCATCAACCAACTAGATCAAACCAATTCTTCCAACCCATCAAACTAAAAAAATTGCAACCAAAACTAAACCACTCCAAGGAAATATAATCCCATAGGGGAAAAACATGTATGGTTTTGAATAAACTACTTAAATCTAACCTCATCCAACTTCCACCTATCAAACCATCTCAACAATTTGATGCTTCTGACCCCACACTTGGCTAGTACAATGAAAATGATATATGTGCATTCCATCACGTCATTAGGCATGATGTCAAAAAGTGCAATACATTTATATGTTTTTTTTTTTAATTTTAAAAAAATATTCCAACATTAGAATTCATCACAAGAATCTAATTAGTGATCCAGCTAAATACACTAAGTATCTTAACTATAAAATAAGCATGTTAAAACTACCTATTATTGATCACCAAAAAACATATGTTTTTTAAAAGTGCAATACCTTTCAAAAGGCATGATTTTATACATTTTTTTATTTAAAAAAAAATCATATTCCAACATTAGAATTCATCATGAGAATCCAATTAGTGATCCATCTAAATACACTAAGTATATTAACTACAAAATAAGCATGTAAAAACTACCTATTATTGATCACTATCATAATAAAAACAAAACATAAATAAATATATAAAGTAATGATAAATAGTGATCAATATCATAATTATTAGGTGTTATTTAGAGATGACACGTGAGATGACACTTTTAAAAGGTACTAGCTTAAGATCTTAGTGTATTTAGTTGGATCACTAATTAGATTCTTGTGATGAATTCTAATGTTGGATTATGTTTTTTTAAAATAAAAAATAAAAAACATATAAAATCATGCCTTTTAAAAGGTAATGCACCTTTAAAAAACATATAAAATCATTGTACCAGCTACGTGTGAGGTGAGAAGCCTTGAATTGTTGAGGTGGTTTATTATTAAATCATACACTGCATGTTCTTATAAATCATATAACCCATGGGTACTAGCTTATCTCTCTATATTCTTACACCATCACTATCTACTCATCTATAGTGATCAATAATAGGTAGTTATTACTTGCTTATTTTATAGTTAAGATACTTAGAGTATTTAGGTGGATCACTAATTGGATTCTTGTGATGAATTTTAATATTGGAATATGTTTTTTAAAATTTAAAAAAAAACATATAAAATCATGGTTTTTAAAGGTATTACACTTTTTGACATCATTCCCAATGATGTAATGGAAGAAACATATATCATTCTTATTGTACCAATTATTATTGATCACTATAATAATCTTTGACATATTATTATTGATCACTAAAAATATATGTTTTTAGTGATCAATAATAGGTAGTTGTCACTTGCTTATTTTATAGTTAAGATACTTAGTGTATTTAGTTGGATCACTAATTAGATTCTCGTGATGAATTCTAATTTTGGAATATGTTTTGTAAAATTAAAAAAACATATGAAATCATGTTTTTTTTAAAGTTATTTCACTTTTGCACATCATGTTTGATGTTGCGATGAAGGCACATATATCATTATCATTGTACCAACCAAGTGCAGGGTGAGAAGCATCAAATTATTGAGGTAGTTTATTATTAAATCATACACTACAAATTCTTAGAAATCATACAACACATGGGTACTAACTTATCTATCTTGATTCTTGAAACATCACTATCTACTCATCTATGAAGGGAGGTATATTTCCTAATGGGGTATTATGTGGGGGATCGAAGGTCCATAGTTGGTGTGGAAAAGTTCTCAGATGATGCTCTCCTTCCCCATAGCATGTTTTATTTAGAGATGACACTTGAGATACCTTATGTTTTTAAAATTCATATGTTTTTATGATTTTATATGTTTTTAAAGGTCATATGGTTTTTAAAAGTGAAATACCTTTTGAAAGGCATGATTTTATACATTTTTTGTATTTAAAAAAAGATATTTTAACATTGGAATACATCATGAGAATCCAATTAGTGATTTAGATAAATACACTAAGTATCTTAACTATAAAATAAGCATGTAACAACTACCTATTATTGATCACTATAGATGAGTAGATAGTGATGGTACAAGAATCCAGAGAGATAATCTAGTACCCATGTGCTATATGATTTCTAAGAACATGTAGCATATGATTTAATAATAAATCACCTCAACAATTTGATGTTTATCACCCCACACCTGACTGGTATAATGATTTTATATGTTTCTAAAGGACATATTTTAAAAAAAAGTGTAATACCTTTTAAAGGCCAGATTTTATATGTTTTTTTTAATTTTAAAAAATATATTCCAACATTAGAATTCATCATGAGAATCCAATTAGTGATCCAGATAAATACACTAAGTATCTTAACTATAAAATAAACATCTAACAACTACCTATTGTTGATCACTATCAAAATACAAATAAAATATAACTAAATATATAAATTAATTATAGATTTTTAGTCATGTCTATTTCAACATACAACCACTACTTTCATGGTACAATAAGTAACTAATTATATCTCATCTAAATAATATCTCAATAATAATAATTACAACATAATGTATAAGTTACAAGATACAACGCTCCATGGAGCATGAATTCCCTAAACTCTAGTATCTATGGCAATCTCAAGTATCATCTCTAAATAACACCTACTATGGGGAAGGAGAACATCATCTAGAAACTTTTCCACACCAACCACAGACCATCGATCCCCTATACAGTGCCCCCATTAGGGAATGTACCTCTCTTCATAGATGAGTAGATAGTTATGGTCTGAGAATCTAGAGAGATAAGATAGTACCCATGTGCTGTATGATTTATAATAACATGCAATATATTATTTAATAATAAACCAACTTAATAATTCAATGCTTCCTAACCTGCATCTAGCTGGTGCAATGAGAATGATATATGTGCCTTCAATCACGTCATTGTGCATGATGTAAAAAAGTGCAATACCTTTAAAAAACATGATTTTATATGTTTTTTTTTAAATTTTAAAAAAATTATTCCAACATTAGAATTCATCACAAGAATCCAATTAGTGATCCAACTAAATACACAAAGTATCTTAACTATAACATAAGTATGTAAAACTACATATTATTGATCACTAAAAAACATATATTTTTTAAAAGTTCAATACCTTTTAAAAGATAATGAATTCTAATGTTGGAATATATATATATATATATATATATATATATATATATATATATATATATATATATATATATATATATATATATATCATATTCCAACATTAGAATTCATTATGAGAATCCAATTAGTGATCCAACTAAATACACTAAGTATCTTAACTACAAAATAAGCATGTAAAAACTACCTATTATTGATCATTATCATAATACAAACAAAACATAACTAAATATATAAAGTAATGGTAGATAGTGATCACTATCATAATTATTATGTGTTATATAGAGATGACACTTATAAAAGGTACTAGCTTAAGATACTTAGTGTATTTAGATGGATCACTGATTGGATTCTCGTGATGAATTCTAATATTGGAATATGTTTTTTTTAAATTTAAAAAAAAAAAAAAACATATAAAATCATACCTTTTAAAAGGTATTTCACTTTTAAAAAACATATGTCCTTTAAAAAACATATAGAATCATAAAAAAGCATATAACCTTTAAAAAACATATGTTTTTTTAATGATTTTATATGTTTTTTAGAGGACATATGTCTTTTAAAAGTCCAATACCTTTTAAAAGGCATGATTTTATATGTTTTTTTTTAATTTTAAAAAACATATTCCAACATTAGAATTCATCACGAGAATCCAATTAGTGATCTATCTAAATACACTAAGTATCTTAAATATGAAATAAGCATGCAACAACTACCTATTATTGATCACTATCATAATACAAATAAAACATAACTAAATATATAAAGTAATTATAGATTTCTAGCCATGTCTATTGCAACATGAAACCACTACTTTCATGGTACATTAAGTAAGTAATTACATCTCATCTAAATAATATCTCAATAATAATAATTACAAAATACTGTACAAGATACAAAATAGAAAGCTCCATGGAGAATGAATTCTCTGAACTCTAGTATCTATGGCAATCTCAAGTGTCATCTCTAAATAATACCTACTATAGGGAAGGAGAGCATCATCTGAGAAATTTTCCACACCAACCATGGACCACCAATCCCCCACACAACACCCCATTAGGGAATGGACCTCACTTCATAGATGAGTAGATAGTGATGGTGCAAGAATATAGAGAGATAAGCTAGTACCCATGTGCTATATGATTTTTAAGAACATGAAGTGTACCATAAAGAAATTAGTTCTAACATGATATTGCACAAGCATGTAAACCATACACATGAAATTACAATGTATAACTATGATCACTTTGGCCAAAGTTTTCAATAATTATTTATCTTTAAGATCAGTCAAATTTATACACATCACTTGATTAGATCACCTTCATCTGGCATTGTGATGCTAGTAAGCTAGTGAAGTCTATCTCATTACTTATTCGGTACCAATAGTGTGAGATTTAGTTAATATAAATATAACCAATAGATTCATAATGATTACTTCATATTGGTAGGCATAAAATATGCTAAACATAAGAATAATCAAAATACATACATTTAGTCCATCAAATGTATAAATGAATCTCCATAATATAATTTATTATATAATTAATAAGCATATAAGTATAATTTATACCCATCAATTATAATATATATTATATTACATATTTTAATTTATGTAAGTAGATTCAAATAAAATATATTCTATGATAAGCACTAATACCACAATCCATAATCTTATGCATGTACTCTACTCAATTTAAAATATCTAGTCATAATAAAGAAACTTAAGATTCTCTCAAAAACATAATATTTCATTTAAATAACTTATTATGTTTCTAGGAGAATGTATTCATATGATTGTAGTTTCATATCCTTCTGAATCCTTATGATTTATTTCAACCAACCATTTAACTATAGGTATAGGCTTATGACCCAGTACACCTATATATGTTATTTTTTCATA